>CM062296.1:824069201-824527365 GCA_031216915.1 Pictodentalium vernedei
TTAGCCATTGTGCAGAAATATGTGACCTTAAACACCAATAAATAAATAAATAATAATTGGGGTTGATTCAACTTGATTGTTTTATCGCAAATGGGTGGATAAATAAACCAAGTGACTGACACATAATACACTTTTAGCTGCTCACTCCTAGGTCACAGTTAGAAAATCATTGCTTCTGTCTGCAAACCATTTAGGTAAAAAATTGACATATCATAGCGTATATGACTAGAAGTCAGTTATTCAACTCAGCTGACTGAAAGTTGGGGTGAGCTTTTGCCATCACTTGAAGTTCAATGTCCATTAACCCATTACCTAACATAGTGGCCAAAAATGGCCAGAAAATTAACCAGAATAAGCCTACCGCAGCCTAAAATATCTCTGAAGTTTCTCAATAAAACCATACAAATATGGATATCATTAGAACCAGCTCATCGAGTTGGTTTTAATCATTCCCATATTTGTATGGTTTTATTGTGAAATTAGTTTTAAAAAAATGTCAAATTTAATTTATTTTTTAAAAATACTATGTTAGGTAAAGGGTTAACTTTGCATATGGGTCTTCTCCTCCTGAACCACTGGATCACACCCATCCGAACTTGGTATCAATTATCCTCGGAGGATAAAATTCCAAGCTTGTTCAATAGAAGAAGCTCCAATGGGCTAGGAGCTGTGCCAGAAAAAAATAAAATTCTTCAAAAATCTTCTTTTCAAAACCACCAGTCATAATGCTTTGAAATTTGGTATGCAGCAACCTTATATGCTCAAGATATAAATTTGTTTAACTGATAAGAGTGCTGGAAGCCCATATTTGGGCTTTATTTCTGAAGTGCAGGTGCACAACTTAAAGGTACCATATTCTGTGGATGTGCTTCATATTATTTCTGAAGTGAAATTATCCAGTGTCTGGATTTGCCTTGTTACAGTTTATGGGAGAGTGCCCATGGGCACTCTCCCATAAACTGTTACAAGACAAAAAAATATGAACAAATATTGATGACCAAAAATAATTTAGCACTCTGCCAGTTAAAGAAAGTTTGTTGGGCAATATTTGGGCTTGTGCTGGGAGGAAATTTTTTTTTGCCCTTGCCAAAATCTTTATATCCAGAAGCGGTGGGTCAATTTGGACCATATTTGGTATGCAGTAGTATTTGGGGACATGTTCTTCATTTATGTCCGAAAATATTTTTTTCTTTGCCCCTGTGGGAACCCCAGGAATTAATGAAAGTGTCAATGACACTGTAGCTCAACTTGTTAAGACATGTACATGTATAGTATGTGACACAGCAATGACAAACATCTAGGTAATGACCTGATAACAAAGGTACATATAAAGTATTGTAACGGTCTGTACATAAATACTGACCGTAACCTGTAACAAATGTATAGGTAAAGTATCGTAAAGGTGGGTGACAGTCAGATGCTAAACTAGAAAAGAAATCTTTGAGTCCCAGAGTGGGTCTGACAGAACCCCAAAATATTTGTTCTCGTAGCACAGTGATAACAAAGGCACCCCAAAACACACCTGTTCCTGTCCCAAAGTGATAACAAAGGTACCCAAGAAGTTTCGTGAAGATCAGTTCATAAATATAGCCATATAGAAGTTGTGACAAAAAACTGATTGAACCTAAATTTCGGTACAAAATGGCCACTGGCAGCCATCTTGAATTTTGGACCACACCCAAAAACACTCGTTCTCGTCCCAAGGTGATAGCAAAGGTACCCAAGAAGTTTCGTGAAGATTGGTTCATAAATACAGCCCCTAGCCCAAGCTGTATTGACATGTGCACTTACTGTGTACAAGTAGCACTGAATAAATCAAAGTTCATCGAATTTGCATAACTTTTGCATGAGAAAAAAACCCGTACTATATGTGATGTATTCCATGTTACTAAACATTCATACACAAATTTATTCAAATCAGAACTTTCATACAGAAGTTCTGTACAAAAAACTGATTGCACTAATCTTGGTACAAAATGGCTATTGGTGGCCATCTTGAATTTTGGACCACACCCAAAAACACTCGTTCTTATCCCACGGTGATAACAAAGGTACCCAAGAAGTTTCGTAAAGATCGGTCCATAAATACGGCCTCTAGCCTGAGCCGTATAGAAGTTGTGTACAAAAAACTTATTAAACCTAATTTTGGTACAAAATGGTCACTGGCAGCCATCTTGAATTTTGGACCGCACCCTGAAACACTCGTTCTTGTCCCAAGGTGATAACAAAGGTACCTAAGAAGTTTCGTGAAGATTGGTTCATAAATACAGCCTCTAGCCTGAGCCGTATTGACATGTGTACTTACTGTGTGTAAGTAGCACTGAAAAAGTCAAAGTTCATCTAATTTGCATAATTTCTGCACGAGAAAAAAACCTGTATTATATGTGCTGTATCCCATGGTACTAAACATTCACACAAAAAATTATTCAAATCAGCACTTTCATATGGTAGTTCTGCGCAAAAATCTGATTGTACCTAATTTTGTACAAAATGGCTGCCATCGGCCATCATGAATTTTGGACCGGACCCCAAAACACTCGTTCTCATCCCACGGTGATACCAAAGGTACCCAAGAAGTTTCGTAAAGATCGGTTCATTAATACAGCCTCTAGCCTGAGCCATATTGGCATTTGCACTCACTGTGCTGAAAGTAACACAAAATACATCAAAGTTAGTCTAATTTGCATACTTTACGCACAAGAAAGAAACCTGTATTATATGTGATGTATCCCTTGGTACTAAACATTCATACAAACAATTATTCAAATCAGAGCTTTCATATAGAAGTTCTGCGCAAAAATCTGATTGCACCTAATTTTGTACAAAATGGCTGCCAGCGGCCAACTTGAATTTTGGATCAGACTCAAAAACACTCGTTCTCGTCCCACGGTCATAACAAAGGGAGCCAAGAAGTTTCGTAAAGATTGGTTCATAAATACAGCCTCTAGCCCGAGCCGTATTGAATTGTTGACTGGCTATGGCATAAGCTCAAATCTGACTTACGGCAAAGTTGAGCTAAAAATGGAAAAATTCAAGATTCAAATTTATTCAAATCAGGCCTATGAGTTCACATTTGGACTCTCTATTATAGCCCTAAGGTCAGTGTAATGCAATGTGAGGGATATTCTTTAAAAATCTTCTTCAGATCCACCAGCCAGAATCTTTTCATATTGGGTATGTAGAATTGGGGGGGGGGGGGGGGGGGGGGGGGGGGGGGGCACTGGTTTGTCCTGTCTGTGATGACTGAAGTCCAAACAGACTAATATTCCAGCTACATACATCATCAATGTATGTCTTCGTAAAAGGTATCGATGGTGTGGTTTGAATCTTGTCAGTCAGGGTTATAGTTGAAAGTTATTAGTGAATAAATAAAATAAACATGTAGTAGTGGTGGTACAGTTTCTTGTTTTAATTACCACATTAGTAACCTGAACTCCAAATTGCTCATGCTTCCCTATGGAAATCCCAGGAAGCAAGCAAATGCTTGTTTGGTGTGGTGATGGGCTGGTAAAATAGGACCCAGTCACCAATGCTTGTGGTGGAAGTCCTCTAAAATGGGCACATGGGTATAAACGATTGACTAAACTTGGCTTTATATCCATGTTGTGGTCACGATTAGCCATTGTGTAGAAATATGTGACCTTAACCCTCTGCACTCTGATGTCAAAATGCCGAAACTTTGAGTAGCCAATTTTTCCCATAATGCAACGAGGAATTTAAGCAATTCAGTCTTGTTTGACAGCTCATTGAGCTCTGTCAAACAAGATTGAAATGCTTAAATTCCTAGATTTTTTTATGGGGAAAACCTGAAGGTTGAAATTTTGGCCTTCTGACATCAGAGTGCAGAGGGTTAAACACCATTAAATAAATTAATGGGCCATGCTGCACCCTAACAGCCAGAATAGAGCCATGCTGCACCCCTAACAGCCAGAATAGGGTACAATGGGCCTTTCACCTTTGTATGACTGACTGTGTGTGTGACACAAATATCAAGTCTAGTCTTTTAACCCTTTACCTAATGAATCGACTGCAACCGCCACATAATATGCAAATTCAGAAGTTGAAAAGATATTATTTTTAAAAAAATGTCAGCAAAACCATATCATGTGGCCCCCCCCTCATTGAAATGGGTTCATCAAGCTCATTCCAATGAGGTGTCACATGATATAGTTTTGTTGAATTTTTGTGAAAAATTTGAAAAAATTATATTTAAAATAATAAATTTTGATATCGTCTGCATTGGATAAGGGGTAACTGGTACCCTGCTAAATTATTTTTTTTCATCAAAATTTGTTCACATGTATTGGCCTCGTTACGACTTCTGGGAGAGTGCCTATAGGCACTCTCCCCAAAATTGTAACAAATAATTCAATACAGACTACATAATTTTACTTCCTGCAAAATGTATTCACTGAGTATGGTGCCTTTATGTTGTGTTACCTGCACTTTTGAGTAAAGCCCAAATATGCGCTTCTGGCACTCTACCAAGAGGGAATTTTAAGACTTCAATTCTCACAAAAATTACCCAACTGGAAAAATTATTGGGTGGGTGTCACCCTGCCCCAAACCCCCTAAGCGATGCCCCAGCCTCCACTATCTGATAATAGCTGAGGGCCTGGTTAAATGTGTTAATTATTTGACATCAATGTGATGTCATGGAATTTTACATTGTAGTCACAGTTATAAAAAAAACTACAGGAGCCCTGGATGCAGTCAGTCAATAAATGATAACAGCAGTTTCAAAGTGAATATACAGATATGGTAAAATGAAATGGTGTGCATAAAATCCTAACCCGCTGCTCCCCGCAGGAACACCGAGAAGTGAAGCAGTGCCTGTTCACTGCGGTAAACAGGCTCTGTCTTACTGGTAAATTAGGACCCAGTCACCAATGCTTGGGAGGTGCAAACCCTCTCTAACATGGGCAACATGGCTTATTAACGCTCACCCCTGGTCTTGAGTTGGTTCTCATGTTGTGGTCATGATTAGCCATTGTGCAAAAATATGTCCTTAAACACCAATAAATAAATAAATCCTAATATTTTTCATCAGATCAAGTCATATCCGCTTCACAACAGCCATGACTAGATTTGACTGGTTGAGTGCTGGAAGCACATTTTGGGGCTTTATCCTGAAGTGCGGGTACCATTGCTTAAAGGCTTCATATTCTGTGGAAGCGCTTCAATTACCTTATGATGTCATATTATTTAGTCTGGGTGGATTTGCCATATAGGCACTCTCCCATAAATTGTAACATGGCAATAACATGTGGACACAATTTTGACAACCAAAAAAACTTAGCACTCTACCAGTTAATGAAAAATTCATGAAGATTTGACTTAAAGAAATCATTGGTCAAAAAGTCTTTTCAATTAGCATGAGAAAATTTGGTTAACTTGTAGAGTGTTAAATTATTTTTCAAAGGTGATTTGTGACATGAGTATTTTTTTCAAAGATACAATTCTCCCAGCAAGAGGAGCCTTAGTTTAGCAAGATTCAGTTCATCAATAATTGTTTTGTTACTATTGGCACTCTCCAATAAATTATAACAAAACAGTTTTATATGAATATTTCTTTATCTACTGCTGCACAAACGACAAGCTAATGCACACAGTGTAAAGCCACTAAAGTGGCTTTCAGCACTTTTCAGTAGAGCCATGATAGTGGCTTCTAGCACTCTACCAGTTAACTGGTAGAGTGCTGGAAGCCCATATTTGGGCTTTATTCTGTAGTGCAGGTGCTGCAACTTTATGGCTTCATATTCTATGGATGTGCGTCATATTATTTTAGAATTTAAATTATTTAGTCTGTGAGGATTTGCCTTGTTACAATTTATGGGAGAGTGCCACTAGGCACTCTCCCATAAATTATAACAAGGCAAAGAGACGTGGACAAATTTGGATGACCAAAAATAATTTAGCACTCTACCAGTTAAGTATCCTAAAATTTAACTTTTCTGAATGACAAGAGATTTCCTGCCCTGAGCAGGAATATCTGCCAGCAGTGTGGAAGGAGTTAAAACTGAAAGGGTTAAGAAAATACTCCACTAAATTTGATCCAACCTGCTGTAACCTGTACACATGTGTTCCATCAAATTGACACATAAAGATAACCTCAATATACATTGTATCTCATTGTCTAGTGTCACAAATTGACTGGTTGAATGCTGGAAGCCATTATAAGGGCTTTTCAAAAAAGTGAGGGTACCAAAGCAAAAGCCAGCATTTTGCTTGCTCATGTTTCACATTCAGTCAAATGCAAATAATATTTTGTTTATATAAATTTGTTTTCTCACTGGCACTCTCCAATTATTTGTAATAACACAAATATTGAATAACAAATTCAGATCACCAAAAATAATCTCGCCCTCAACCAGTTAATGTGATCAAAAACATTTCTTATTGATATAAACCGATGCAAATCACAACCATGTGACATAAGTGGGATATAGTGTTTAAGCACACATATTTTAACTCTTTATCAACATCTCTGAGGGGGCGCGGTGGCTCAGTTGGTAGAGGTGCAGACTGCAAGCCGAGAGGTCCTCGGTTCGAATCCCACCTGCGGCAACCGCGTTGTATCCTTGGGCAAGACACTTCACCCCCATTGCCCATGTGGGGGGCACGGTGACGTTGTGTACTAGGGCATACCGCACGTCAATGGTGCACCTGTCTTCAACCATTGCTAACCCTGCTTGTGTGGAGTTGGTATGTTGGGGAGCTGTCAGTTGCTCGGTGGTTCTCTCCGGGTACTTCGGCTTCCTCCACCCGTAAAACTGTTATGGTCATGGTTAGCCATTATGCAGAAATATGTAACCTTAAACACCAATAAATAAATAAATAAATAAATAAATCAACTTCCCTGCGGGGAGTCTGGTAATTGAAGCAGTGCTTGTTTACTGTTGTAAAAAAGCTCCGTTTTACTGGTAAAATAAGATCCGGTAATCAATGCCTGGGCTGGAAGTCCTCTTAAGATGGGCAACATGGGTATAAATGATTAGCTGAGCTTGACTTTATATCCATGTTGTCATGAATAGCCAATATGCAGAAATCTGTGGCCTTAACACTTTACCCAACGTAGACGATATCAAAATTTATTATTTTAAATATCATTTTTTAATTTTTTTCAAAAAATTTCAACAAAACCATATCGTGTGACCCCTCGTTGGAACGAGCTCAATGAGCTCGTTCCAACAAGGGGTAACATGATATGGTTTTGTTGAAATTTTTTTGAAAAATACTATTTTGTCAACTGCTGAATTTGCATATTAAGCGGGCGGATGCGGACGATTCGTTGGGTAAAGGGTTATTTATATTTATTTATTGGTGTTTAGGGTCACATATTTCTGCACAATAGCTAAACATGACCATGACAGTTTTACGGGTGGAGGAAGCCAGAGTACCCGGAGAGAACCACCGAGCAACGGCGAGCAACTGTCAGCTCCCCAACATACTAACTCCACACAAGCAGGGTTAGCATTGGTTGAAGACAGGTGCACCATCGACATGTAATACACCTTTGTACACAGCGTCACCGTGCCCAAGGACACAACGCAGTTGCCACAGGTGGGATTCGAACCGAGGACCTCTCGGCTTGCAGCCTGCACCTCTACCTACTGAGCCACTGTGCCCCCGGGGTAAAGGGTTAACTGATTGAGTGCTCAATTATTTTTCAAACCTAATTTTGTACATGAGTATTTTTTTTCAAAGATACCATGCTACTTACAAGGGGAGCCTTAATTTAGCAATAATTTGTTCATAATTGTTTTGTTACCATTTTTTGGAAAGCACCTGTTGGCACTCTCCAATAAATGGTTAACAAAACAATTTTATATGAACATTTTTTCTGTTACTGCATAAATACCAAGGTTATGGATACAGTGTTTAATTCTCTATGGTGGCTTTAAGCACATTTCTGTAGGGCCCTGATAATGGTTTCTTGCACTCACCCAGCTAAACACCAACAAATAAATACATAACTTTGCCAACTAATGACCTGACTCTAATCAGCAATGTACACAAAATCTCCATTTAAATTTTATTATTAGTCTTAGTTTGCAAAATCATTGAACTCTAGCATCTCCCTCCCTGATTCCTTCCCTTCATCCAGTCATCAGAGGTCGCTCAACAACATTTTGCAAAATACATATTGTCAACACCACTTACCAACCCCTTAACTGGTAGAGTGCTGGAAGCCCATATTTGGGCATTAATATGACGTGCGGGTACCACAACTTTCAAATTCAGTGGCCATGCTTCATATTATCTTTGAAGTGATATTATTTAGTCTGTTAGGATTTGCCTTGTTACAATTTATCGGAGAGTGCCCACACTCTCCCATGAATTGTAACAAGACAAAGACAATTGAACAAATTTTGATGGTCAAAAATAACTTAGCACTCTGCCAGTTAAGACTTGTGTCAAAATTAGTGTTTTGATGGTTTCTGAATTAAGTATGGTTCATTCACACCTCTGACTTCAGAGTGTGAAATACAGCTTACTATAATGGAGAACTTGGCAATACCAGCTCAGCTCAAGAAAACCCCGACAGGTTTGGACATCTCTTGTCCTATCAGCTGGATTATCCAGATGAAAGGCAAGAATGTCCAGCTGAACCCAGAGTTTGGAACAGAGATGAACACCCCGCCACCTTTCTCGGGGAGAGGTAGTACCTTTGATGAGAGGATCCTCTCTCACACTGTACTCACCTGTGGGAGTCTGGAGGCTGTGAAAAGAGAAAGAGAAGAAAGAAGAGCCTGTCCAAAAACGCAAAGGGATGCCCGATGCCTGGAGGCTTTCTTGGATGAGAGGGTGGGGAAAGCAAAGAGCCAGAAGCAGCTGCCACTTCTCCTACCACTTCCACAGACAAACCCAACCAACTTCCAGCTCCACAGTGGTACTGTTGGATGAGGAATGTCCTGTGGAGACTGAGGAGGAATTTGAAGTTGCCTTCTTGCCACTTTCCGATCCCCACTCGCCTCTTCCTTCGTTACCAGAAAGCCAGGATCAGGAACCAGCATCCAATCCACCACCACGGAATTCCCAGGAGACAACTAAGGAGCTTACAGAAAGGGACTAATACTTCTTGGCGCAGCTCAAAGAAGAAAGCAAAAGAGAGAAAACAAAACACCAACAACTCACGGCTAAGCTTGATGAAGTTCAGATGAAATACACAGAAGAGCAAAGGAGCTTCACGACAAACAATAACTGCCTGATGCAGCAAGCAGTCCTACAACACCAACTACATCTATGGTCTCTCCATCCCAGCCACATCCTCCAAAGAAGTCCCGCAAAAAACACAGGTGTGGATAACAAACTTCCTCCTCCTTTCCTCCTTTTACATGCTCAGACATGGTGCAAAAAAGAATAATTAAACAGCAAAAAAGAGGCTTGCTCCACACCATCCCTGCGCACCTTCAGCGAGCAAAAACCATTGATTCTGCTGTGCTTCTGAATTATGTCCTATGATGTTTATACAGGTACTTCTTTCATGTGCAAAATTTGGGATTTTTAGTTTCTGTCATTATCTGACAAAATCTGTTGGCAACAACTGTTTGTTTTTAAACTTTGGGAATATCTTACCTTCATGAAGTACAGGTCAAGTTATTTTTATACCTCCGATAGGGGAGTATATAGAAATCACATCAAGGCGAATACTTTAGTGCTGAGACAAATAACCAAAGTTGAGATATATTTTCCCTGCATTTTAACAACTGAATTTTGCTTAGACTGATCTGCCCCACCCTTTTAGGAGCCACAGAAGGAGCGATGACTCCAAAAAACTGAGAAAAAAAATTTCTTCAGAACCTCTTTGCAGTTGATGATAATTAGCAAGCAGCATCCTTCCTTCAGATACATTAAAGTTTGTTCAAGCCAAGATGTTGTGTCCATATTTGGGCTCATTTTTGGGTGAAACAAAATGTGGCCTTTGAGCTCCAAAATGCAAAAGTTGTAATTTCCTTTTTCCGAATCTTAGCACAGAAAGTGTTGATTTTTTGGCCTTTCACTCATATAATTAAAGTTTGTTCAAGTCATGTTTCTGCATCCATATTTGCCCAAAGTTGCCTTTGGGCTACAAAATTTGAAAGTTGTAATTTTTTGCAATTAGTGTTTTTTTTGTTTGTTTTAATGTCTTTTTCATTTACACTGCAGCAAATGTTAAAGCATCGAATATTTGAGCCATACCTGATTTTGAGGTCCCCAATGGGAGATAACTTGGAAAAAAATGGAAATTAATACAAATTTTTTTGTGCAATTTATATTAAGTGTTAGTTTTGGGCAAGTTGCATGTTTCACTCAAACAGTTTGTTCAATGGGAGCCACAAAGTTTCCTTTGGGCTCTAAAATACAAAATTGTTTGTTAATTTTTTGTTTGTTTGGGTGTGATTTGGTTAAATTTATTCACACTACACCAGATGTTAGTGCATCCAAACTGCCTGCTTTTTTGATAAAGCCACTAAAGTATCACCTTCAAGTTAATTTATTTAATCTATATGAACATGTTCATACAAATTATGTTTCAAACACTGGGGTTAATTTGCATAATTAAAATTGGGGTTTTATCAAATGGTCAACTTATTTTTTTCAAATTTGCATCTTTCTGTCTCTTTAACTGGTAGAGTGCTGGAAGCCCATATTTGGGCTTTACTCTGAAGTGTCAGTACCAGGACTTAAAGGCTTCATATTTTGTGGATGTTGTTCATACCACCTTTGAAGTGAAATTATTTAGTCTGTTAGGATTTGCAATGTTACAATTTATGGGAGAGTGCCTATTGGCACTCTCCCATAAATTGTAACAAGGCAAACATATGTGAACAAATTTTGATGACCAAAAATAATTCAGCACTCTACCAGTTAACTGGTAGAGTGCTGGAAGCCTATATTATTCTGAAGTGCAGGTTCTGCAACTTAAAGGCTTCAGATTCAGTGGCTGTGGTTCATATTATCTTTGAAGTGATATTATTTTGTCTGTTTAGATTTGCCTTGTTACAATTTACAGGAGAGTGCCCTCAGGCACGCCCACAGACACGCCCACAGACACGCCCTCAGGCACTCTCTCCTATAAATTGTAAGAAGGCAAAGAAATGTGAACAAATTTTGGTGGTGAAAAATAATTTAGCACTCCACTGGTCAATTGGTCTACACCACAAATTCACTGAATTATATTTATTTATTGATGCTTAAGGTCACATATTTATGCCCAATGGCTAATCATGACCGTGACAGTTTTACGGGTAGAGGAAGCCGGAGTACACGGAGAGAACCACCTAGCAATGACGAGCAGCTGCCAGCTCCCCAACATCGTAACTCCGCACTGCAGAACAGGCAGGGTTAGATTGGTTGAAGACATGCGTACCATCGACGTGCAGTACCCCTTAGTACACGGCGTCATCATGCCCCCACATGGGCAATGGGGGTGAAGTGTCTTGCCCAAGGACAAATTCACTGAATAGCCATTTAGTTTATAAATGGGAGTGTATTATGATCCTAGACTAGAAAAATAGTTTTTTGTGGTATTATGTTGGTTCAAGTTAGCATGCTCAGAATGTCTTTATCAGACAAACATCAAATTTTCAACAAAAAGAGGCATAACTCATATAGAAATCGATGAAACTGGGTTAATATCCAATCAGGGTGAGTCCCTGTGGGAACCCCGAGAAGTGAAGCAGTGCTTGTTTACTGTGGTAAACAAGCTCCGTTTTTACTGGTAAAATAGGACCCAGTCACCAATGCTTGGGGTGGAAGTCCTCTAAAATGGGCAACATAGACGGTTGACTAAACTTGGCTTTATCTCCATGTTGTGGTCATGCTTAGCTATTGTGCAGAAATATGTGACCTTAAACACCAATAAATAAATGAATAATCAGGGTGAGATCTTCCCACAATGTATGCCAATACCAAGTTTTATGAAAATCAGATTATATTTGTTCTAGTTCTTGCATTCAACAAATATGTAGATGCTCAGACAGAACCTATTTCTATATCCTCATCAAACTTTTGGGTAGGTAATAAACGTATGCATTCAGGATATAGCTCTAGATGCTGACAAGTTACCTTGAGCTCCAAATAGCATTTGTGAAGTCTTGAGAAAAATTAATCTGGTGTGATAAAATAGCATATTTTTATTTTAATTGGTAGTGTGCTGAATTATTTTTGAAAGGTGATTTGTAACGTGAGTTTTTTTTTTAAAGTTAAAACTAGAAGTCCTGTCACGAATAGTGCGCTTATCTAGGCTTAATTGCGCATTGGAATTGCGCGCAATTGCCATATCGAATGGCATCCAAAGCACGGCAGGTTCTCCTGGTTACTCATAGCAAACACATGCAATGTTTCTGCCAATGGACCTCCGGGTTACCCGGAGGTCCACTGGCTGAAACATTGCTTGTGCACAGGCCATATGTACAGATTTGATAGCTTTACTTGGGCCATAACGCGAACATTAGCGTGCATATTAACGTGCTATTTGTGCGCATTTCATGACAGGACTTCTAGTTTTAACTGTACAAGCAAAAAGAGCCCCAGTTTAGTAAGATTTTGTTCATAAATATATGGTAATCAACAATTTTGTTTTAACATTTTTTTTTGCATTTCAACTGTAGAGTAAATGAGTAATGAATACAGTGTAAAGCCACTAAAGTGGCTTTCAGCACTTGTCAGTTGAGCTCGGATAGTGGCTTCTTGCACTCAACCAGTTTATAAATTGGATAAGAATAGTTTAACTCTGAACATTAATGTCAAAATATCAAAATTTCAAGCTGCAATTTTTCCCATAATGCCATTTGTAATTTGATGCCATTGACCTCTGTCAAAGAAGGCTGGACTTGTTAAATTCCTGGCTGCATGTGTTACATTAGGGGCTGGTAAATCATGATTTTTTGCTTGAATCAAATTAAATCAGGTAAAGGATTTGAAACTGAACTGAATCTCAAATATAATTCATTTCCCAATTGTTACAATATAATGGCAGTTATACTAACTAGTTCTATCTCCTATGTGAACACAGTATCAATATGCATAAATAGTCTTTTTCTTTTTCATCAGTGCTCAAAATAACTTTTTTTCTTTGCGTAGCAAAATGCTACCCATTTCCAAAAAATAAATAGCATTTTGTAAAAATTCCCTAGCTATTTTTGTATACCAGAGTTATGTTATGCTGTTTTGTATTGAATTCTTCTAAGTAGATAGAATAGTTTCCATCCATTTCTGGGTATTTCCAAATGATCTGCAACACATGAAACATTTACCATGTTTTTTTTAACTGAACTGCCTTTGAGGGTTGCATGGACTTGGATATTTTCAAATGATGTCTTGGTTGTTTAACAGAGTTCTCAAAATGGAAATTGGGATTTTTAATTTGATGGGCTTGAAGTTATTTTTAATGGACATTTTATGCAAAATGTTGTAAAAACAGGAAGTATTTAAACCAACAGAACTCATCTTACATATGAAGTTGCTAATGATGCTTGATGGAGAGTTAATCTGAGTTATGCCTGGAATGTTCCACAATCAGAAGTAAAGCATCAGTGAACTAGTTTTCAAATTTGTTTGCAAATTTTCTTTTACATTTTGCGATACAAGATAATCAACTGTAGCCTAATAGGCTGCAGTTGATTATCTTGTATTGCAAAATGCTATACATAGTTAAACATTGTGTAGCTTTTTGCAAGTTTTGCATAGCAAAAAGCGACGCGACACTGCTTATTTTGAGCCCTGTCTTTCATATCAAAGAACTGCAAGCTCTTATTTCTGAAAGACAGACCTGGCATTCTTTAGGAGTGCAGAAATGCATGCCTCAAAAAAAATTGTGGAGGGTAATTTTTTGCACCCCTTGATTTTCTGGAATGCTAGACCTGTTTGGGACTGCCTTTAAAATATATTATCATTTGTCAATGTTGCATTGATTTGCAATAATTCATGACCCATTCTGCATTGCATTTCGATACATTTTGAGTGTAGAAGACATTCACATAAGAATTGAATACAACATTTTGAATAATGAGAAGATGTGTTTGCCAATTTTTCCACTATGTAGCTGAATGTAGTACAAATTTTCAGTCACAACAGTAATACCTTGAAGTGAATATGCAGTACATAGAGAGTGTATTGTCAATAAATCACCTGTGGAGTGATGATTTCTCTCAAGCAATAAATGCTAATTTGATGCAAAGCATAATTAGCATAAGCAAAGTTTCATCCAATGGACCTCCAGGTTAAACCCGGAGGTCCATTGGTTGAAACTTGGCTTGTGCTTCTTGTGTTTCTGATGAATGAAATATAAGAGTAGTACCTTGGGTGATACCTCCGCTCCATGGGTGATTGGTTGACAATCCACCCTCTATGTACTGTAACCAAAACACCATTAAAGTATATGTACTGAAAAAAGTCGTGGTGCAATTGCACTCCCAAGTAATCCAAGGAAGTCAATTGTTTTGCACTCCTTGATTTTCTAGACTGCCAGGCCTGGAAAGATTGAGCAGTTTATTCTAATGACAGGAAAAAGTATTCCATGGAAAACTTTTGGCATTTACCATTCCATGGACTTGATGTTAAGTGTGCTTTCGTTAATATTAGAATCGTATAGAATGGGGTTCTGACCCATTGAAATTCAAACTACTTTTATCGCCCTCCATGGAGCACGGTGGCTCAGAAGGTAGAGAAGCAGGCTACATGCCGAGAGGTCCTCTTTTGGAATCCCACCTTTGGCAACCATGTTGTGTCCTTGGGTAAGACACTTAATCCCATTGCTCATGTGGGGGCATGGTGGTGCTGTGTCCTAAGGCATACTGCACGTCGACAGGGCACTTGTTTTCAACCAATGCTAACCCTGTTTATGTGGAATTAGTATGATGAGGAGTCTGACAGTTGCTCGCCATTGCTTGGTGGTTCTCTCCAGGTACTCTGGCATCCTCCACCAGTAGAACTGTCTGACACGAGGTGACCCTGGCCGTTGAAAGTGTCGTGAAACTCCAATAAATAAATATTTGGCATGTACCATTTCATGGACCCATTGTTAACCCTTAAGAGCGTAGAGATTTTTACACTTCAACAGTCTACATCCTGTGACTTTACTCCTGTTTTTTTGGGAAGTCTTGGCTGCCTATAGAGGCCTACATCTCCAGGAGGGTGAGATTCAAATTTGTTCAAATTGAGTGTCTGGGTTAATATTTGGGCTCACTATGATAGCTCGAATTTTAACTTAGTGCAATTTGAGGGAATTTCTTTAACCCTTCACCTAACATGAAAAGCAGACGAAACTTTCAAAAAAAATTCTTGAATAACTATTTTTTTTATTTTTTGTCTCAAAAACATAGGTTATGACCCCTCATTGGAACGAGCTCGATGAGCTCGTTCCAATGAGGGGTCATAACCTATATTTTTGAGACAAAAAATGAAAAAATAAAATTAATAGGCGATTTTTGAGAATAGCGCTGGCCGGTTTTGGCCGTTACGTTGGGTAAAGGGTTAAAAATCTTCTTCAGATCCACCAGTCAGAATGCTGGTGGGGGTGGGGGGGGGGGGGGTGGTCAGATTCAAGCTTGTTAAAATCAAGTCCCAAAGTTTATATTTAGGCTTTTTATGTGAGCCTGAATTTTAACTTAGGGCAATATGAGGGAATTTCTTTAAAAATCATCTTCTCCAGATCCACCAGTCAGAATGCTTTTGTCATGGTATACAACATCTCCAGGGGGGTGAGTTTCAAGTTTGTTCAAATCGGGTCCCTGGGTTAATATTTGGACCCCTTATGGTAGCCAGAATTTCAACTTAGTGCAATGTGAGGAAATTTCTTTAAAATTCTTCTTCTTCAGATCCACCTGTCAGAATGCTTTCACATTTGGTATGCAGCATCCTGGTGGTGGAAGGGAAGGGCTCAGACTCAACTTTGTTCAAGTTAAGTTCCTAAGGTTGATATCTGGACTCCCAGATTTTGCAATACTGGAAACTGGGCATTATTTCTGTGGTTGCATCCCAGTACTGGAAAAAAATCATCTGGCATGGACAACAGAGTTATAAATAATTAAATAACTTCATTCCTCTGAAGTGTTGACTAGTTATAGATGCCAATTAAATCCTTCTTTAAACAACTATTGTCAGGTGAGCACCTCAGGCCCCATGGGGCCTCTTATTCTCGTAAGTCAGCATATGACCAAAATTCAACAATTACCAATGGATTTCAAATATTTTTGGTGGGCTCACAAGATGTTTAATAAAATGAGTTTGCATATCAACTTTGCGTACCCAGTTTTTTAAGGAGTTATGTCCCATTGATTTTTATTCAAATCAGCATATTTTGAGGAGTTAGGGTTTTTTTTCAATGATTACCAACAGATTCAAGTGATTTTTGGTGTAAAATAAAATGGCAATAAAATGAAATAATACCAGCCTCACCCGACAAATTTTACTTTAATTTTTGTTAGTAGCCTAAATCGGTGCTTGACCCAAAGTTGTCAAGGGGTTTTTTTTTCGAACATTTTCTAAGTGATTACCAACCGATTCCAATTATTTTTGGTTTCTGACCTCATAGGACAATGAAGTGAAAAGAGTTTGCATTCCAGCACCTCCTGACTATTTTTTCAGTAGTTACAAAAATTGTTTTTCAGTGATCCCTGCTAATACAAATAAAAAATTCTCACTTTAATTTCTTGCATGCTGCCGAGGAATATTCCTGCTAAGGACAGTATTTCTCTTGCCATTGAAATAAGTTTTATTTGGGCACATTTAATCAAATTTCCCCCAGGTAATTTTGATGGGATTTTTTCCACCAGTAATTCCTTGCGTTAAATTTAGATAAATTTTTCATCAAATCTAGTCATGGCTGCTTAACAGCAGCCATGACTTGATTTGACGAAAAACATCTCGAAAATACTCAGCAGGTTAAGAGTTAATGGCACCCTTCTCAGAAAGCTATCTTAATAGCAGTCATGACTAGATTTGGTCAAAAACACTAATCAGTAGGTTGGGAGTTAAACCAAGAGCAAAGACAATTCTTTAAGTAGGCCAATCAGATAAACAATCTACAAATTCTGTAGTCTTCGAATAGGGGTTATCTATTTATTTATTTATTGGTGTTTAAGGTCACATATTTGTGCACAATGGCTAATCATTACCATGACAGTTTTATGGGTGGAAGAAGCTGGAGTACCTGGAGAGAACCACAGAGCAACTATCAGCTCCCCAACATACTAACTCCACACAAGCATTGGTTCAAGACAGGTGCACCATCGACGTGAAGTTTGCCTTAGTACACAACACCACCGTGCCCCCACATGGGCAATGGGGGTGATGTGTCTTGTCCAAGGACAAAACGTGGTTGTCGCAGGTGGGATTCGAACCAAGGACCTCTTGACTTGCAGCCTGCAACTCTACCTACTGAGCCACCACAGCCCCAAATAGGGGTTATCACATTATATTCTATGGATACAATTACATAATTCATAGACTGAAGATAAAACAAATTTTTGAACCCAATGTGTACAGATATCTGTCTCCAAAAAATAATATTTACAGGCTTCTTGCTTACAAGTTTCATGATGATTTTTACAGTATAATAACTACTTGGTATATAGAGGATATCTGGTGTTTTTGAGTAGATACCTAAAATTATCTCATGATTGTCTGAGACAAATGTTCATTTTTCGCAGGTACTTTCGCCAAAAATAAATATTTGCCTCGAAATAATTTACCGTATCTACTCAAAAACACTGGATTTTCATTTTATTATATACTTTTTATAACAATCTGATCATTCTTATTGATAATTCCACTCGTTTCAACCTTGAATTGATGCATGAAAGTAAACAACTTATCGCTGCCTATAATAGCCGGCTTCCGTTGCGCATTGATACACAAAAGTAATTTGTTCAATACTCAGAACAGGTAGTGTCTTGTGATCCGATTCAGCTGGCTGGTTTTATGCATCAATTCACAGTTGCTCGCCATTGATCTGTGAAATGTGCCAAAGTGGTCAGACATGTCACTTATTATAATTCCGGAATTAATGTTGTTGATTATATGGTTTGCATAAATATGATCAATCAGTGTAGCTGAGTGCGTGGTTACTCTGGTAGGTCTGGTGATGAACGGTAAAAACCCTTGACTAAACATTACATCTGAATAGCTAGATGTTTGCTGATGAGACTCCAACTTTAAGAAATCTACATTTATGTCTCCCACAATGTACAACGGTTTCTTTTCCCTGTTGAGTGCGTCTGTAATACAATTTAACTTAACTAGAAATAGGTCCAAGTCAGCTTTAGGGGGCATATTTAGTCTATAGATAACTCCAATTAATCGGGACAATTTGCCATATTTAACTTCTACAAAAAGGGATTCTATAACATGCGGAATAAATATTGTCAAATCTTCTCGTACTTTGTAGCTAATTTATTTATTTATTTATTGGTGTTTAAGGTCACATACTTATGCACAGTGGCTAATCATGACTGTGACAGTTTTACAGGTGGAGGAAGCCGGAGTACCCAGAGAGAGCCACCAAGCATCGACGAGCAACTGTCAGCTCCTCAACAGACAAACTTTATTCAAGCTCAAAACTGTCACGGTCACGATTAGACATTGTGCATAAGTATGTGACCTTGAACACTAATAAATAAATAATCCTTGAAGAAAAGTAAATGATAATCAGTTACACAAATATAACAAACACATTTTCAGAAGTTTCTATTTTATTAAAAATATCTGAAAAAATACAATGCATCACCATTATATAAGGAAACACATCTATTTAACTATCATTCTGGCAAGAAACAGGGATGAAAAATGAATATTATTTCAGGCCGTGGAAGGAAAGCAATCAAAAGATATACAACGGGGCTAAATTATTCCATTTTAAATGGATAATGAAAATTGAACTAATCATATAAATATCTGAACATATTTAATTTTTTGAAAGGATTTCTCTCTTTTTTTTTTTTTGCCTGCAAAACATGGGCATATTTTCTTGCCCAGTACGAAAATGCTCCATTACCAAGTTGAGGCATATTAACCCTTTACCTAAGGAATCGCCCGCATCCGCCCACATAATATGCAAATTGAGCAGTTAAAAAAATTAAATTTTTCAAAATATTTAAAAAAAACCATATCAAGTGACCCCTCATTGGAACGAGCTCATTGAGCTCGTTCCAATGAGGAGCCACATTATATGGTTTTGTTGAAATTTTTTGAAAATTTAAAAAAAATTATATTTAAAATAATAAATTTTGATATCGTCTGCATTGGGTAAAGGGTTAATGGTGCCATTTAATAAAATATACCCTAATAAATAGCAGAAGCAGTCTAAACCATGATTTCTTTATGCCTGACTCTAATTTATCACTGAATCAAGTTATGGCTACTTTGCCACAAGTGTGACTTGATTGTATGAGAAATGCAAGAAGATACTCAGCAGGTTAAGAGTTAAAAACCTATATTCTGGCCTCAATACCATTACTGTATGCACTGTTCTCACAATCGCTCAGTGAACTTCAATCTCATTGTATTTGAGTATAAAATTGTATCATTCAAAAAACAGTATCACAAATAATTGTTTACATATTGGTGTTAAGGTTACTTTCAGAATCTTTTATATCAAGTCTAGTTTAGCCAATCGCAGTGTCACAAAAAAACAGGGAAAAACGTAATGAAAATATTGATGTAAACCCTGAAGTCCTCAGATTAATTTTACGTAGATGGCTTAACCCTTTACCTAATGAATTGCCAGCATCCACCCGCGTAATATGCAAATTCAGCAGTTGAAAAAATATTATTTTTAAAAAAATTTCAATAAAACCATATCATGTGAGCTCGTCGAGCTCGTTCCAACGAGGGGTCACATGATATGGTTTTGTTGAAATTTTTGGAAAAATTTAAAAAAAATGATATTTAAAATAATAAATTTTGATATCGTCTGCGTTGGGTAAAGGGTTAAGCTGTGGTAACTGCACTTCAGAATAAAGCCCAAATGTGATATCTAGTCAAGTGGGGTCCACTCTATTGTCTTATAAAGTTAAGAATTAGTGATAAACACAAAGGCCATAAAATCCAGTGAGTGCTTTCTGTTTGTTTAACGTTTTTTCAAGCTTGGTGGTTGCTACACTGCTGTGTTTTAACCCCGGAGGAAGATTTAATTTATCACACACCTATTAATGTAAAACAAGGGACTTCCACTGTTCAGCCTGTGTGATAAAAAAAAAAGTTGTATCGCACATTTGGTGATACAAAACACGTTCAATTTCATTTCCAATGTTAACAGAGAAGGAACTCATCTAAATATATCACGTCAATCATTGGCCGAATGCACCGGAGTCAAGATTGCTTGGAAACTCCAAGTTCTTCAGTCAGATTCGTTGAGCTCATTCCGAGGGGTCACACGATATGGTTTTGATGAATTTTTTTGAAAAATTTAGATTAATTTTACGTAGATGACTTAACCCTTTACCTAATGAATTGCCTGCATCCGCCCACGTAATATGCAAATTCAACAGTTGAAAAAATATTATTTTTCAAAAAATTTCAATAAAACCATATCATGTGACCTCTCATTGGAACGAGCTCGTTGAGCTCATTCCAACGAGGGGTCACACAATATGGTTTTGTTGAAGTTTTTTGAAAAATTTTAAAAAATTATATTTAAAACAATTAATTTTGATATCGTCTGCATTGGGTAAAGGGTTAACCCTTTACCCAACGAATTGCCCGCATCCGCCCGCGTAATATGCAAATTCAGCAGCTGAAAAAATATTATTTTTCGAAAAATTTCAACAAAACCATATCATGTGACCCCTCTTTGGAACGAGCTCGTTCCAAAGAGGGCTCACATGATATGGTTTTGTTGAAATATTTTGAAAAAATTTAAAAAATGATATTTAAAATAATAAATTTTGAAATCGTCTGCGTTGGGTAAAGGGTTAACAGTGTTTTTACATTAATGTTGGCTGTCTGTACTAGACACCCAACAATTATGTAAAACCACTGTCAAGATAATGCATCCTACCAGTAGAGTTCTTAATGTAGAATACACTTGGGACATCTTTTTCAGAGTCATATAAAAGGGGCAGTTTGGGGCTGTATGGGGACTTAACACTTTACCAAACACAAAAAGCAGACGGTGCATGCAAATTAAATTCATTAATAACTAATTTTTTTTCATCTTTTGCATCAAAAACATAGTTTACGAGCTTGTTGCAATGAGGGGTAATAAGCTATGTTTTTGTGATAGAAAAGAGAAAAAATAATGAAAATTGAATGGTGATTTTTGTGAATTATGCTGGCCGTTTTTGGTCATCACGCTGGGTAAAGGGTTTAAAGATTTTCAAGAGACACAAGAGTTGTATCGAAAACCGTGATGGCACAGTTTAACCATTTGCCTGTTATCAGTGGATTCTCCTCCAATCAAAACAAATATACTCGGTTACATAATTCGCAAAATATACCCCTACAAATAGTACATGAAGGTGTCCTCTAAATAATTTCCTGAAACCAGACTCTTTTGAATTTTCTAAAACATAGTTTATGACACCCAAGTGGTTTGAGCTTAATGAGCTCCATCCAATGAGGGGTCATAAACTATACTTTGTGGGCAAAAAATTTAATAAATAATACTTTGAATAGAGATTTTTGTGAAGAATACAGACCAGATATGACCATTTTGTAGTAATAGTACTGAGGGTTAACTCTTTGTCCACTGAGTACTTTCAAAATATTTTTCATCAAATCTATTCATGGCTGCTTCACAGCAGCCATGACTAGATTTGAGGACAAATTCAACTAAATTTAACTGAAGAAGTTATTGGTAAAAATGTCCATTCAATTTACAGAGGGGGGGGGGGTGGGGGGGGGGGGGCAATGGTAGGGGAATTTGGTTCAATCTGCCGAAATTATACTTATTTCATTGGCAAGAGATTTTGTGTCCTGGGCAGGCATAACTTCCAACAGATTGCAAGGAGTTAATCTCAAATTTAAAAAGGAGAGGACAAAAATGCTGTGAAGTGATCACCACTCTATGGACTGAATGCGATGCGATAACATACAGATTTACAATTTATTTTCCCATTTCAGTGTCCTGTGCTTTGCTTTGTCAACAGAAATGTGATCCTTTTTACAATGTCCCAATATAGAGTAAACCTAATCAGCTGACAGGCATCTTCGTTTTTGCCTAAAGTAACAGCCACATCTGGCCAGGGCTGTTCACTCAGTTCCAATTTTTGTTTTTTCATACACAGCTTATGATCCTTCATTTTAACTGGTAGAGTGCTGGAAGCCCGTATTTGGGCTTTAATCTGAAGTGCAGGTTCTACAACTTAAAGGCTTCAAATTCAGTGTCTATGCTTCATATTATCTTTGAAGTGATATTATTTAGTCTGTTAAGATTTGCCTTGTTACAATTTATAGGAGAGTGCCCATAGGCACTCTCCTATAAATTGTAACAACGCAAAGACTTGTGAACAAATGATGGTGGCCAAAAATAATTTAGCACTCTACCAGTTAAGAAGCTTGTTACATATCAAGCTTTTTTCAATAAGAGGTCATAAGGTAAGGTATATTTTTGGTGCAAAAAAATAAAATATTTAAATATTCAAGAATTGTTTTTGTATGTGTCTAAAACATAGCTTATGACCTTTTAGTGGAATGAGCTCACCATTCATCAAGCTCGTTCCACCGACTGGTCAAAAGTTATGTCTCTGAGAGCAAAAAATGGAAATATTTAGTTTTTCAAGAACTGTTTTTGGAGTGTCATTTCCAAGTAATGTTAGCTTAAGGAGTTTTCAGGTTGTCAACACCAATATGATCGGCCTTGATTTCAGCAGTTTATTCCAATAATAATTTTTTCAGATTGTATACTTTCATTTTGACTGGCGCCTTCGATATCTATTTGCTCTCAATAGTAAGCATGTACATTCTTGCGAGACTAGAGCTGATACTAGGAGGTATGTCCCACACATAGTAAGTCATATATTCCCAAAGTTAGTAAGTTAATAAGTTCCCCCCCCCCTCCCACCTCCCTCAGAGTGATTGGAACAATGCCAGCTTTGTCACCAACTGCTGAGGGCTGGTCACGCCACCAAAGCATCCACACTTCTCTCTCAACCTGTTACACTAATAATCCAACTACAGCATCAAGGGGGAAGGGACAGATTAACTTGGTTTGTCTTGTCTGTGATGGCTCAAGTACTGAATGACTAATATTCCAACTACATCTCAAGGCATGCCTCCGATGACGGCATGCCTTGATGATGCAGAAGGAATACAAATCAGTCAGGATTATAGTTAAAAAACTGAAGAAATTTTGGAAATGTATTAGTGAATAAATATTAAAGACTGATCCAGTAAATCAGGAATGGCATTCTTTAGGAGTGCTGCACGCCTAGAAAAAAATTGAATAGGGCAATTTTTTGCACCCCTTGATTTTCTGGAATGCCAGACGTGTTTGGGACTGTCTTTAAAATCTATTATCATTTGTCAATGTTGCATTGATTCGCAATAATTCATGACCCATTCTGTGTTGCATTTCGGTACATTTTGAGTGTAGAAGACAGTCACATAAGAATTGAATGCAACATTTTGAATAATGAGAATATGTCTGTGCCAATTTTTTCACTATGTAGCTGAATGTTGTACAATGTTTCAGTCACAATAGTAATACCTCGAAGTAAATATACAGTACATAGAGAGTGTATTGTCAATAAATCACCTGTGACGTGATGATTTCTCTCAAACAATAAATGCTAATTTGATGCAAAGCATAGTTAATTTAATCAAAGTTTTAGCCAATGGACCTCCGGGTTCAACCCAGAGGTCCATCAGTTGAAACTTGGCTTCTGCTTCTTGTGTTTCTGTATGATATTTGAGAGTAGTACCTTGGGTGATACCTCCACTCCATGGGTGATTAGATGACAGTTCACCCTCCACGTACTGTAACCAAAATAGCATACAAGTATATGTATTAAAAATTCCTGGTGCAATTGCACTCTCAAGCAATCTGAGGAGGGCAATTGTTTTGCTGCCAGGCATGGCAAATGTGATGCAACTTGTTATTTGATTAACACATACCATACCAGCTTCCAAACTTGGTCACAATGACCCCCCAATTTATTGGTCTTTATGGTCACATGCTTCTGCATAATGACCAACCGTGACCGCAACATGGAGATAAAGTCAATTTAGTTTAGTCAATCGTTTATACCCATGTTGCCTATTTTGGAGGACTTCCACCCCAAGCATTGGTCCTATTTTACCAGTAAAACACAGCTTATTTATCACAGTAAAAAAAACACTGTTTCACATCCTGGGGTTCCTACAGGGTCGATGAGCCCCCAACAGCCCAAATTGGGTACTACAGACCTCCATTTGTATGGCTGACTGTGTGTGTAACACAAGTCCAAGTATCAAATCTAGTCTTTTTAAAAACATACATGATTTCTATCAAGAAAGAATCAATATCATCGATGCAATCCCGATGAACATGTCCAGAAGGGAAAAATTATTGGGGGGGTGGGGGTGGGGTGGGGGGGGAGGGAGGATGTCAACCCTAGTACTCAAATGATTAGTCGACTAGTCGATGTCAACTCTGGGCAAACCAGTAGTCGACTCTCAATTGTGCAGTCGACTAGTCAGAGGAGTTCAAGCTTTTAGGAAAATAGTATCCCTTCTGTGCCACTGTCAGACAGTTTGAACAGCAATATTGGGAAATCAATGTATACATCTATTGCCATCTAATAGTAGTGACAGTAGTTTGTTTTAACTGGTACTACATGTAGTAGAGTGCTGAATTATTTTTGGCTATCAGGATATGTTATTAATTTGCCTCGTTGCAATTTATGGGAGAGTGCCTATAGGCACTCTCCCATAAATCGCAACAAGGCAAATTAAATAAGACTATATAATTTCACTCTTAGCATAATTAGGAGCACATTAACAGAATAATGTTCCAGTAAGTTGCTGTATATGAATGCCCAAGTGAAGCCAAATTTGGACCTTCAGCACTCTACCAGAACACCAACACTGTTATAAGGAGACAAGTTATCACCAATGACTAGTCGAAGTCGACTTGACTTTTGGGTATTGACTAGTCGACTTTGGAATTCACTAGTCATTTGAGCACTAGTCAACCCTCCCCCCAACCTGACCTTAGAAAAACACCTGCACAAGAGCCTAACGTTTGAGGCCATTGTGCAATCTTAACATAGTAAAATATAGCACTTCCAACAAGAATAATAAAATCATTCAATATAGATGTATACTTATATGATATGCAAGCTTTGTGGTTGATGCACTACATAAATGATGTTCATCACTGATTATAATTTTGATGCAACAAATAAAGACATCAACATTATACAGTATTAGCTGAAAAGCCATTTTGCCAGTGAAAATTATTCAAATAACAAGAGTATTCAATTAATAGGGATTTGGTCACTTCCCTGCATTCTGGAGATCAATTGAGCATATGTTTACATCAGTGGCGGGGCTATGGCAGGCATGGGGGGGGGGGGGGGTGCAAAGCCCCCAAAATCTCAATGCAAGCCCCCCCCCCCAATTCATCATGTTACACCTAGAGTAAGGCAATAACACAGATAGTGTTTGGTGTTGGAGAATGTGCATTCCTGGCACAGATAATTACCTCCAGTTGGAAGAACATTTTACCCCAGATTCACTCACAGCGCACTAGAATTTTCAAAATTTTCCCCACTCCCAACTATAGGGGGTGGGTTACCCCTTCCTGCATCCACCACCTGCTTGGCCCTTTGGACATTAGGACATGCCTATGGCATGTCATGTCCCCCTGAATACTGCTCAGGCCCCCCCTTTATTTGAGAATCCTAACTCTGCCACTGGTCTAAGTGATACAGATAATAACTGAGTACTGTGGAGCCCACTTAATCTGATATCCCTTAATTGCATTTAATATAACTTCCAAACAAAAAACCCTTCACCACACCTTCAGAACAAATTTGATATGTTAATTGCATATAGCTAGATAAAAGAGTAAACTCTTGTTAGTCAAATAAAAATAATCTTGTTATATGTTAATGATAATCAATGAAATCCCCGTTTACAGACCTATTTCGCATTAGTACATCCAATACACAGTTGACCTATTATATCTTGTTTGACAGAGCTCCATGAGGTTTGTCAAATATGATATACAGTGGAACCCTGTTAATTGGACAGCCACTTTGCCAATGAAAATTATTCAATTAACAAGAGTATTCAATTAACAGGGATTGTCACTTTCCTGTATTCTAGAGATAAACTTAGTATTTATTCTATTATATCTTGTTTGACAGAGCTCAATGAGCTCTGTCAAACAAGATATAATAGATTAAATGCCTGCATTGGATGTACTGAGGCCAAATAGGTCTATAAACAAAGGAAAACTGAGGAGTGTCAGGGTCATTTCTCGACAGCTTACAAGATTTTTTATTCAATTAACAGGAGTTTACTCTATAATCTATATTCAATTAACAGGTCAAATTTGTACTGGAGGTATGGTAACTGGTTTTGTGTTGTGAAATTATATTCAATTAACAAGGATATACAATTGAGAGATATCCAATTAAGTGGGCTCCACTGTAATAGACTAAATGCTCAGTTTATCTCTAAAATACAGGAAAGTGATCAAATCCCTTTTGATTGAATACCCCTGTTAACCCTTTACCCAACGAATCAGCTGCGTAATATGCAAATTCAGCAATTTAAAAAATATTATTTTTCAAAAAATTTCGACAAAACCATATCATGTGACTCCTCATTGGAACGAGCTCGCCAAGCTCACATGATATGGTTTTGTTGAAATTTTTTTTAAAATTTGAAAAAATGATATTTAAAATAATAAATTTTGATATCGTCTGCGTTTGGTAAAAGGTTAACTAAATAAGTTCCACTGGAATATTTATTTATTGGTGTTTAACCCTTTGCACTCTAGTGGTATCTTCCATGATAGTTCAATGGCAGCAATTAGAAGAGTCCATATTCATTATTTGGGGTAGACCAATCAATATTTTAAACGTGCAGTCTTGGGGTTGCACGTTGAAAATATTGATTGGTCTACCCCACACATTTATTGAACAGCCATCCTATATAATGATGTTATGACGTATCATTTTGCATCCACGATTAGCCATTGTGCAGAAATATTTGACCTTAAACGCCAATAAATAAATAACAAAATCCTTGTTGGGGGATAAACTGGCCGCTCCCTCACTTTATTTATGCCACTGATTTATCATCAAAAAGGAGGTATTTACCTAATGAATCGTGTGCATCTGCCCACATAATATACAAACTGAGCAGTGGAAAAAAACATTTGTTGAGCTCCTTCCACTGAGAGCTCACATGATATGGCTTTGTTCAATTTTTGGGATAAATTTGAAGAAAAAACAAGAGATTCACTCGGAAGTGACTATGCCCCTCTATTTGGCAATGACCTTGATCCATGACTTTGACCACCAAACAAAAAAATTTGCAAAAAAGTTTAATATTTGTACTTTGGTTCGTTTCTGAGATATGGCTGAGACACAAATATTGATGATTTTCAGTGTGACCTTGAAATGTGACCTTGACCTTACGGACATGGCTGTGGTGTGTGACACATCCACCCATTGTCCTTTATAATTGAGCGAAGTTAGATGATTGTAGCCCTAATAGTTTTGGAATTATGCTTGAGACACAATTTGTGACCCTGAACATATGAAGGTCAATTGTGACCTTCACCTTGCAGATGCGGCGGAAACTATTATACGCGACACATCTTCTGACTGTCCTTAACATTTGTAAAAAGTTTAACAATTGTACTATGATTTGTTTCTGAGTTATGGCCGAGACATGAATATTGACCGATTTTTAGTGTGACCTTGAAATGTGAACTTGACCTTGAAGGTACGGACCCGTTTATGGTGGGTGACATATCCCCCCATGGTCCTTTATAATTGTGTTAAGTCTGATGACTGTAGCCCTAAAAGTTTTCGAGTTATTGGCTTGGACACACATGGACACATGGACGGATGCACACACACTTCAATCACTATATGCCATCCGACTTAAGTCGGGGGGAGGGAGGTGGGGGGGGCACAACAAGAGATTCACTCAGAAGTGACTATGCCCCCCCTACATGGCAATGACCTTGATCTGTGACCTTGACCTCCAAACAAAAAAATTTGTAAAAAGTTTAATATTTGTACTTTGCTTTGTTTCTGAGTTATGGCTGAGACACGAATATTGATGATTTTCAGTGTGACCTTGAAATGTGACCTTGACCTTACAGACCTGGTTGTGGTGTGCGGGCTTAAAAAATTAGAAATTAAAAGTTTTGATATCGTTTGTGTTGGGTAAAGGTCAAGAAAATTCTAGATAATATGTTTTGTTATTACAATATTTTTCTACTGCACACTTTCCTATTCAATCTCCATGATCCCACAGTACTGGGATTGTGGTGGGTCAGAGGTTGGAGCTGTGGAGTTCAAACCAAAACATCCAATGGTTGATCCTGACCAGGGCTAACTGCAATGTGTCCTTGGGCAAGGCACTTAAACCTGACTGCCCACATGGGGAGATGGCAGTACAGTGGAGCCCACTTAATTGGATATCTCTTAACTGAATAACCCTATTAATTGAATATAATTTCCCAACACAAAATCATTTACCATACCTCTAGTACAAATTTGACCTGTTAATTGAATATAGGTTATAGAGTAAACTCCTGTTAATTGAATAAAAACGCTTGTAACCTGTCAAGAAATTATCTGGACTCTTCCCAGTTTTTAGACCTATTTCGCCTCAGTACATCCAATACAGATATTTAATCTATTATATCTTGTTTGACAGAGCTCAAGGAGCTCTCTCAAACAAAATATAATAGAATAAATGCTAAGTTTATCTCCAGAATACAGGAAAGTGACACAATCCCTGTTAATTGAATACTCTCATTAACTGAATAATTTACATTGGCAAAGTGGCTATTCAATTAACAGGGTTCCACTGTACTGTGTACTAAGGCATACAGCGCGTTGGTGGTGCACTTGCCTGACTTTGCTTGTGCAGAGTTATTATGTTAGGGAGTCACACAGCTGCTCACCAGTGCTCGCATGTTCTCCCAGGGTACTCTGGCTTCCTCCACCCATAAAACTGACACAAGGTGACCATAGCTATTGAAAGTCTCATTAAACCCCAATTACAGAAACAGCCTAGTATAAGCTACACAGCTTGTTGCTGAATCCATTTCCACCATCCAAACTCATCTGTATCAATTGTATCTATGTTTTCATTACTTGCTGTTGGAAATAAATACTGTTTAACCCTTTACCCAACAAATTGGCCGCATCTGCCCGCGTTATATGCAAATTCAGCAGTTGAAAAAATACTATTTTTCAAAAAAGTTCAACAAAACCATATCATGTGACCCCTTGTTGAAACGAAAATGTTTTTGTTGAACTTTTTTGAAAAATTAAAAAAAATGATGTTTAAAATAATAAATTTTGATATCGTCTGCATTGGGTAAAGGGTTAAACTAAACCGCAATAAATAAATGAATAAATTCCACAGAGTTATGCATACTAGAGGTACTGTGAGCAAACTCACAAAGTGATACCCCCCCCCCCCCCCCCATGCCTGAAATGTATAAGTTAGATTATCTCCCCTTGGAAATGTCAGAACGGAATTATATTGCTTCATGCACATCTTCATATGGAGTTCTTCCATTGTGTAAAGTTTCATGAAAATTCTTCAAACGGTTTAGGAGGAGTTGCGCTTACAAGGATGGAAAGACGGTATAAGTTAGTTTATCTCCCCTTGGAAATGTCAGAACGGAATTATATACATTCATGCACATCTTCATATGGAGTTCTTCTATTGTGTAAAGTTTCATGAAAATTCTTCAAACGGTTTAGGAGGAGTTGTGCTTACAAAGATGGACAGACGGTATAAGTTAGATTATCTCCCCTTGGAAATGTCCGAACGGAATTATATTGCTTCATGCACATCTTCATATGGAGGGAGTTCTTCCATTGTGTAAAGTTTAATGAAAATTCTTCAAATGGTTTAGGAGGAGTTGCGCTTACAAGGATGGACAGACGGTATAAGTTAGATTATCTCCCCTTGGAAATGTCAGAACGGAATTATATTGCTTCATGCACATCTTCATATGGAGTTTTTCCATTGTGTAAAGTTTCATGAAAATTCTTCTAACGGTTTAGGAGGAGTTGTGCTTACAAGGATGGACAGACAGACAGATGGACAGACAGACGGACAGGGTGATTCCTATATACCCCCCCCCCCCCCCCAAACTTTGTTTGCGCGGGTGTAAATATAGTAAATTAAAGTTGAAGTAATAAACATTATTATATATCCCAGTCGAGTTCAACAGTACAGTTTGAACCAGTACATAAAGTTTATAAAACAAGGTACATTCAAACGAAAGTATGCTCAACATTTCTAGAATTCATAAAAGGTTAAAGAGCCAAAAAGAGTCTGTAACTGCAAAATCTAACCAGTATTATATACACGAAAATCATCACACAAATTTCTTCACTTTTTCAATTTTTGTTTCTGAAAAATACAGCTTGGGACCCTTTAATGGAATTCAAACATCAAACTCGTTCCAAGGATGGGGTCATATTGTTATAAGCTGGTTATAAGATATGTTCTGGTTGCAAAAAATCAAAAGTTCTAGTCATACTGGAAATATTTAGGGTCAACTTTTGGTTGTTTTGAGCAAAGGGTTAAAATATTTACAACAAATAACAATTTAAAACTGCCAATTAGGCCTAAAAAAGTTTAAAATCTGTTTCTCAGGTCTTCCCGCATGCTCTTTTTATAACCAATGCAAACTTGAAAAAAATAAAAATTAAATGATTTAATTATGTCTGATATTTTACCGAAGTTAATAAAATTAATAAATTTGTCCCTTTAGTGTAACAATTTGCACTCAACGGACGAAATACACCACCACCCACGCTATTCTGTATATTATGAGGTCTAAAACATAATCAAGAACATGAACTTTTGATGGCAAAGTAATTACAAAATAAATGAAAGTGTCAATGACACTGTAGCTCAACTTGTTTAAGACATGTACATGTATAGTATGTGACGTAGCAATGACAAACATCTAGGTAATGACCTGATAACAAAGGTACATGTAAAGTATTGTAACGGTGTGTACATAAATGCTGACCGTAGCCTGTAACAAATATATAGGCAAAGTATTGTAAAGGTGGGGTGACAGATGCTAAACTAGACAAGAAATTTTTGAGTCCCAGAGTGGGTCTGACTGAACCCAAAAATATTTGTTCTCATAGCACAGTGATAACAAAGGTACCCTAAAACACTCAATCTCGTCCCAAGGTGATAACAAAGGTACCCAAGAAGTTTTGTGAAGATCGGTTCATAAATACAGCCTCTAGCCCGAGCTGTATTGATATGTGCACTTACTGTGTATAAGTAGCACTGAATAAATCAAAGTTCATCTAATTTGCATAATTTATGCACAAGAAAAAAAACCTGTATTATATGTGATGTATTCCATGTTACTAAACATTCATACAAAACTTTATACAAATCAGAACTTTCATACAGAAGTTCTGTACAAAAAACTGATTGCACTAATATTGATACAAAATGGCCATCGGCAGCCGTCTTGAACTTCGGACCGCACCCAAAAACACTCATTTAACGTCCCAAGGTGATAACAAAGGCACCCAAAAAGTTTCGTGAAGATCGGTACACAAATACAGACTCTAGCCCAAGCCGTATTGACATGTGCACTTACTGTGTATAAGTAGCACTGAATAAATCAAATTTCATCTAATTTGCATAATTTCTGCACGAGAAAAAAACCTGTATTATATGTGATGTATTCCATGCTACTAAACATTCATACAAAAATTTATTCAAATCAGAACTTTCATACAGAAGTTCTGTTCAAAAAACTGATTGCACTAACTAAAGTACAAAATGGCTGCTGGTGGCCATCTTGAATTTCAGACCGCACCCAAAACCACTCGTTCTCGTCCCACGGTGATAACAAAGGTACTCAAGACATTTCGTAAAGATTGGTTCATAAATACGGCCTCTAGCCCGAGCCGTATTGGCATTTGCAGTTACAGTGCTGAAAGTAACACTAAACAGATCAAAGTTCTAGTCTAATTGGCATAATTTATGTACGAGAAAAAAACCTGAATTATATGTGACGTACCCCATGGTACTAAACATTCACACAAAAAATTATTCAAATCAGCACTTTAATATGGAAGTTCTGCGCAAAAAATCTGATTGCACCTAATTTTGTACAAAATGGCTGCCAGTGGCCACCTTGAATTTCAGACCGGACTCAAAACAGTAGTTCTCGTCCCACGGTGATAACAAAGGTTCCCAAGAAGTTTCGTAAAGATCGGTTCATAAATACGGCCTCTAGCCTGAGCTGTATTGGCATTTGCACTTACAGTGCTGAAAGTAACACTAAATAAATCAAAGTTAGTCTAATTTGCATAATTTACGCAGGAGAAAAAAACCCGTATTATATGTGATGTATCCCATGGTACTAAACATTCATACAAAAAATTATTCAAATCAGAGCTTTCATATGGATGTTCTGTGCAAAAATCTGATTGCACCTAATTTTGTACAAAATGGCTGCCAGCGGCCGTCTTGAATTTCGGACCGGACCCCAAAACACTTGTTCTCGTCCCACGGTGATAACAAAGGTACCCAAGAAGTTTCGTTGAGATCGGTTCATAAATACGGCCTCTAGCCCGAGCCGTGTTGACGGCACGGCGGACAGACGGACAACGGACCATGACAATACCTCAAATTTGGCTTCGCCAAAGTTGAGCTAAAAATAAAATAAAAAATTTCCCGCCCACATGCAATTTTACAAAAAATGGCCTGAGAAAAAGAAGATCAACTTTGTGGAACCTTATATTTATTTTTTTTAAATATTTAAAATTAAAGTGTATGTATAAATGAAAATAACATTTTTTTTATTCTGTGAATATTCATAACTCAAATAACACCTACAAACAGGACAAAACATGTATCAATGTGAACCACATGTGCATGTATCACACAATAATATTTAACTGGTTCTGTGGTAGAAGTCATCATCATGGTTTTACTGAAAGCAACTTCAGTGTCTTTGCACTTTGTCCATTAGCATCCTTTCTCAGAAGCAGGAAAATACAGCTTTTGAAAAAATTTTTTTGTTACAATTATTGGAAAGTGCCAATTGGCACTTTCCAATAAATTATAACAAATCAGTTATCTACTAACAAATTCTTACTAAACTTAACCATTTACCCAACATAGACGATATCAAAATTTATTATTTTAAATAACATTTTCAAAAAATTTCAACAAAACCATATCATGTGACCCCTCATTGGAACGAGCTCGACAAGCTCGTTCCAAAGAGGGGTCACATGATATGGTTTTGTTGAAATTTTTTTAAAAATACTATTTTTTCAGCTGCTGAATTTGTGGGTGGATGTGGCCGATTCTTTTGGTAAAGGGTCTCTTTGCTGGTGGATTGGTATCTGAGGGTGCGCGGTGGCCCAGTAGGTAGAGGTGCAGGCTGCAAGCCGAGAGGTTCTTGGTTCGAATCCCACCTGCAGCAACTGCGTTGTGTCCTTGGGCAAGACACTTCATCTCCATTGCCTGCATGGGGGCACGATGACGCCGTGTACTGAGGCGTACTGCACGTCGGTGGTACGCATGTCTTCAACCATTCTAACCCTGCCTGTGCTGCAGTACGGAGTTGCGATGTTGGGGAGCTGGCAGCTGCCCGTCATTGCTCGGTGGTTCTTTCCGGGTACTCCGGCTTCCTCCACCCGTAAAACTGTCACGGTCATGATTAGCCATTGTGCATAAATATGTGACCTTAAACATCAATAAATAAATAAATTGGTATCTAAAAAAACACTCATATTATAAATCACCACTCTATCCATTAATCAACAAGGATTGAGATAAAACACGCTTCTCTCTCCATTCTTCAATCTATCGTAACAAAAATAACAATCAAGTTTGATAATAACAGCAGAATAACATGATTTTTGTCAAGCTTTCCTCTCTCATAATTATCAGCCCTTTGGAAGGGAGATAATTAATGCCAAAATGGATAAAATTAACTTGGAATAGATAATTTAAAATACACTGGATAACAGTAAACAGAAATTCCGACATGAGGTGACCCTGGTTGTTTAACCCTTTACATAACACGAAAAGCAGACGACACTTAAAATAAAATTCTTGAATAACTATTTTTTTTTACTTTTTGCGTCAAAACCATAGCTCATGACCCCTCATTGGAACGAACCCAACAAGCTCGTTCCAATGAGGGGTCATACGCTATGGTTTTGAGACAAAATGTTTTAAAAATAATGAAAATTGAATGGGGATTGTTGTGAATAGCGCTGGCCAGTTTTGGCCGTTACGTTGGGTAAAGGGTTAAAGTGTTATTAAATCCCATTCAAGTGCAAAGAGTTCATTTATTTATTGGTGTGTAGGGTCACATTTTTCTGCACAATGACCACAACATGGAGCTAAAGTCAAGTTTAGTCAATTGTTCATACCCATGTTGCCCAATTTGGAGGACTTTCATCCCAAGCTTTGGTGACTGGGCCCTATTTTACTCATGAAAAAGAGCTTGTTTACCAGAGTAAACAAGCACTGCTTCACTTCTCAGGGTTCCCACAGGGGTATTTTATAAATTAATTGGCTGATCATGACAAGAGTAGAACAAATATGTTCATACTGAGAGGACAGCACCAGGAGTATATGTCCTCACCCAAATACACTCTCCAAAAGTAACCCAATTTCTATTTATTAATTTATTAGGGTTTAACAACACTTCAACAGGCAAGGTCATATCGTGTCGGTGACAGTTTTACAGGTGGAGGAAGTAAGAGTACCCAGAGAGAACCACCGAGCAATGACGAGCAGCTCCCCAACATCGTAACTCCGCACTGCGAAAAAAACAAAACAATATGAAACAGAAATATAGTAGAATGATATGGTTTTGTTGAAATTTTTTGAAAAAATTTTTAAAATTATATTTAAAATAATAAATTTTGATATCGTCTGCGTTGGGTAAAGGGTTAACCCTTTACCTAATTAATCAGCAGCATCCATCCATGTAATTTACAAATTAAGCAGTTGAAAAAAATTTTTTTCAAAAGCTTTCAACAAAACCATATCAGGTGACCCCTCATTCGAACGAGCTATTTCTAATGAGGTGGTCACATGATAGGGTTTCGTTGAATTTTTTTTTTAAATTTTCAAAAACAATAATTAAAATAATAAATTTTGAAATCCTGTGCAGTGAGTAAATGGTTAATTGAATAGTAATTTCACCATTGAAAAATATTCAATTAACAGCAGTATTCAATTAAACAGAATTTCGTCCTTTTCCGGTATTCTGGTAATAAACTGGTGATAAACTGAGTATTTTTTTTTATCTATTATACATTGTTTGATAGAGCTCCTGGAGCTCTGTTAAACAAGAAAAATAAACTGAATGCCCAACCTGAATCTACTGAAGCCAAATAGGTAGAGAAAACTAGGGAATTCAGTGGTTGTCAAGTAATTCTTGCACATATTAAAAGAAATATAAATATATATATATATATATATATATATATTTTCATTTAACAGGAGTTTGCTCTGTAACTTATATATCATTAACAGGTCAAAATTATACTGAATGTATGTTAAAAGGTTTTGTGGTATGCAATTAACAGTGTAACCTGGGGTAATCAATCAGCCAGTTGAGTGCTAGAACCCACCGTCATGGACGACTGAAAAACAATGAAAGCCACTTTAGTGACTTTAAATTTTATGCTATAGAGTATTATTTGGTCAGCTGTAGAAAAAGAAATATTGGTAGAATGTTTTGTTACAATTTATTGGAGTATCAGCATGCATGCTCCAATAAATTGTAACAAAACAGTCATTTCTAAACAAAATGTAGCAGATTTAAGTCTGGTAACAGGGTCGTCCCCTGAGTTCCAATGTGTTCTATGTGCCAGTAGGCACATAGAACACATTAGAACTCAGAGGATGAAAGAGTAACACAGGTTCCCCTCGCAAGTTTGGTTGGCGATAAAATGTGTTCTTTTGGGTGATAATTATCAAGTGAATTGTTGAGTGTCCTTCTAATAATTGTTTTATAGACACGAAGGCACGAAATAAACACAGAACGACACCTTTGTGTGAATGGGTTAATCGATATGGTACTTGTCCCATCGCGGAAGGTGGCCTCTCGTTCTATCCTTCCGTGCTGGCACTCGTTCCATATCAATTAACCCATTCACACACGCGTGTGGTTCTGTATATTTCATACCATGTTGCAGTCATGGTATAGCCATAGATTCTAAAAGTGACCTTAAACACCAGTAAATAAATACCAGTGAACTGATAGCGTGCTAAATTATTCATGGTTGTCACAATTTAGTCACATGATGCTGCCTTTTTACAAAAGGCACTCTCCCATAAATTGTAACAAGGAAAATGCCTGCAGACTAAAACACTTTCACTCTGAAGATAATTTGAAGCACATCTATGGAATGTGAAGTATTTAAGCTGTGGTAACTGCACTTCAGAAAAAAGCCCAAATGTGATATCTAGTCAAGTGGGGTCCACTCTATTGTCTTATAAAGTTAAGAATTAGTGATAAACACAAAGGCCATAAACTCCAGTGAGTGCTTTCTGTTTGTTTAACGTTTTTATCAAGCTTAGTGGTTGCTACACTGCTGTGTATTAACCCTGGAGGAAGATTTAATTTATCACACACCTATTAATGTAAAACAAGGGATTTCCACTGTTCAGCCTGTGTGATAAAAAAAAAGTTGTACAGTGGAGCCCACTTAATTGGATATCTCTTAATTGTATATCACTGTTAATTGAATATAATTTACAAACACAAAACCATTTACCATACCTTCAGTACAAATTTGATCTGTTAATTGCATATGGGTTGTAGAGTAAACTCCTGTTAATTGTATATAAATTTTTGTAATATGTCGAAAAAATTGCTGTGACACGTACCAAATTCCCCTTATTTATCAACCTTTTTGGCCACATACATCCAATACAGGAAACTGACCAAATCCCTGTTAATTGTATACTCCTGTTAACTGAATAATTCTCACTGGCAAAATGGATATTCAATTAAGAGGATTCTACTGTATCCCACATTTGGTTATACAAAACACATTTCCACTATTCTGCCTGTACGATTAAAATAAAGTTGTGTCGCACATGTGGTGATGCAAAAAACGTTCGATTTCGTTTCCAATGTAAACAGAGAAGGAACTCATGTAAATATATCACGTCAATCATTGGTTGAATGCACAGGAGTCAAGATTGCATGGAAACTCCAAGTTTCTCAGTCAGATTTGTTTACCCGGGATATTTGAACAATCAGATTCGAGGGAAAAATTTACAAAATAAAAATAACATTCTGACTGCTTGTTCCTTGACAAATACTTTCCACAACTGGTCATATAGTTATGGAGTGTGCTAAACTTATTAGCTATTTTAAAAACTTTTTGCTGTGTTATTCCCCGCAGTTTAGTCAATATTTGAAGTTCGATCATCATGACTATGATACTGATCGGAGTCAATTGGTTTCGACTAATTGAATTCCGTAAAAATTAAAAAGCAAATTAGGGTTCGTACTACACCACCTACAGTTAAAACTAGAAGTCCTGTCATGAAATGCGCACAAATAGCATGTTGATATGCGCGTTAATGTACACATTAAGGCCCAAGTAAAGCTATCAAAATCTGTACATATGGCCTGTGCACAAGCAATGTTTCAGCCAATGGACCTCCGGGTAACCCGGAGGTCCATTGGCAGAAACATTGCATGTGTTTGCTATGAGTAACCAAGAGAACCTTTGGATGCCATTCGATATGGCAATTGCGCGCAATTCCAACGCGCAATTAAGCCTAGATAAGCGCACTATTCGTGACAGGACTTCTAGTTTTAACTGTAACAGTGATGTCTTCTTGACAACAAAGGAAACATGGAAATTATACAGATGAAAAATGCTAACAGTTCAATTTTTGTGTAGACTGGTTGTTACATGGGAGGAGTGTGATAAATACAGAACCGCATATATGTTTGAATGGGTTAAGAGTTATCGAACCTTCTTGCTTTGGCCCACGATATCACAAGAGCCAAAGCTATCTCATGCAATAATTCTTAATCCATTCAAATGTATGTGCCTTTTTTGTATACATACTGCTGAGCAAATAAAATGGTATAGACAAGGCCAAAAAGAAACGTTTTAGTTCTCAGGAAGTCCCTCATTCTAATTAAACCCCTTCACTGAATATTTTTATTGGTTTGCAGTGTCTTCAAAATTTTTGAAAAGACTTTTTTTGATCATGTATATTTATTTGTTTGGAACAAAGCATGGTTAAAATACCATGTCTGTTTATTATAACTGTTTTGTAAACATCCACTTTGATATGTTCTGCAAAAAAAATAATTCAAATATTACGTGGACAGTATTTATATTTAAAAAAAAGGTACATAAATATAACTGAAGATAAATGTATTTGATATTTCTTTATTAACTGGTGGAGTGCTCCATTTTTCATGGTTGCCAGAATTTGTTCAGATATCTTCACCTAATTACAATTTATGGTACCTACATGCACTCTCCCATAAATTGTAACAAGGCACATCCATAATATGCACATTCATACAGATGAATTTACTTCACTTCAAAGATAATGTGAACCACGACCACAGAATATGAAACCTATAAATGTTGGTACCTGCACTTCTAGCACTCAACCTGTTAACAAACAGACAAAATAAAAACTAACAATTAAAGCCTCCCTTCCTTACTGATTAGAAAAAATTAATTGCTCAAGAACAAAATATTATTTTTCTTTTTGGCCCCAACATGTAATTATTAAATAAATGGGTCCATTTCTTTGTGTGTACCATGAAAAGGTTTGGCGAAAATTCACTTACTTCCACGACTCACCATCAGCCTAAAATGTGCTCATGCTCTTCCCCTTGGAATATCATGGATATTCCCTGACATTACAGGAGTATCTCAATCAAGCCTGTAAATAATATTTTATAGGTGCCTGTCATTATAAATTTGATACCTGTCATAAGGATTAAGATCGAGTGCTGTACAAATTTTACCTGTTAATTGAATATAGGTTATAGAGTCAACTCCTGTTAATTGAATAAAAAATCTTGCAACTTGTCGAGAAATTACCATGACTCTCCTTAGTTTTCCTTTGTTTTCCTTTGTTTATAGACCTATTTAGCCTCAGTACATCCAATACAGGCAATACAAGCATTCAATCTATTCTATCTTGTTTGACAGAGCTCATGGAGCTCTGTCAAACAAGATATAATAGAATAAATGCTAAGTTTATCTCTAGAATACAGGAAAGTGACACAATCCCTGTGAATTGAATACTCCTGTTAACTGAATAATTTTCATTGACAGAGAAGCTATTCAATTAACAGGGTTCCGCTGTACTAAAACTTTTTTTTTGTTTCGTCATCCATCTCACTCTTCACAGCTACATTGGCTTTCCCTCATAAGTGAAAGAAACTTTTTTGGTGCCAAAATTTTAGCCAACGAAAATTTTTCAAATTATTAGTGCAATTGGTTAAATTAGCACCCAACAGCATGAACACTACATGCAAGTTGTTCCTGTCAGTGATCATGACTGGTTACTTATTTACAGGCTTGATCTCAATTTAACGGGTTGAGTGATAGAAGCTACTATCATGGCTCTATTGAAAAGTGATGGAAGCTACTTTAGTGGCTTTGCAATGTGTGCATTAGCTTGAGGTTCCATCAGAAGAATTTTTTTCATTTAAATTATTTTGCTGCAATCTATTGGAGAGTGCCTATTGGCAATCTCCAATAAACTGTAACAAAACAATTATTTATGAACAAAATCTTGCTAAACTAAGGTGGCTTGTGCTGATTATTTAAAAAAAAATGCCGCTCAGGATCACAGATCCAATGTCGAGTTGTGACCTTGACCTTTGACCAGGCGAGTCCAAGGTCAATAGGGTTCTTCCTCGCACCAAGGCCAACACACCTATGAAGTTTCATGACTCTAGGTTGAACCACTATCAAGTTCTCATCCGGAAACCAATTGTTGCGATATACTATGTTCAAGGTCACTGTGACCTTGACCTTTGACCTGGTGAGTCCAACATCAATAGGGTTCTTCCTCGCACCAAGGCCAACACGCCTGTAAAGTTTCATGGCTCTAGGTTGAACCACTATCAAGTTATCATCCGGAAACCAATTGTTGCGATATACTATGTTCAAGGTCACTGTGACCTTGACCTTTGACCTGGTGAGTCCAAGATCAATAGGGTTCTTCCTCGCACCAAGGCCAACATACCTATGAAGTTTCATGACTCTAGGTTGAACCACTATCAAGTTATCATCCGGAAACCAATTGTTGCGATATACTATGTTCAAGGTCACTGTGACCATGACCTTTGACCTGGTGAGTCCAAGATCAATAGGGTTCTTCCTCGCACCAAGGCCAACACACCTATAAAGTTTCATGACTCTAGGTTGAACCACTATCAAGTTATCATCCGGAAACCAATTGTTGCGATATACTATGTTCAAGGTCACTGTGACCTTGACCTTTGACCTGGTGAGTCCAAGATCAATAGGGTTCTTCCTCGCACCAAGGCCAACACACCTATGAAGTTTCATGACTCTAGGTTGAACCACTATCAAGTTATCATCCGGAAACCAATTGTTGCGATATACTATGTTAAAGGTCACTGTGACCTTGACCTTTGACGTAGTGAGTCCAAAATCAATAGGGTTCTTCCCCTCACCAAGGCCAATCTACCTATGAAGTTTCATGAATGTGAGTTGAACCATTATCAAGTTATCATCCGGAAACCAATTGTTTAAGATTTACTATGTTCAAGGTCACTGTGACCTTGACCTTCGACGTAGCATGTCCAAAATCAATAGGGTTCTTCCTCCCACCAAGACCAACCTATGTATGAAGTTTAATGAATGTGAGTTGAACCACTATCAAGTTATCATCCGGAAACCAATTGTTTACGCCCGCCCGCCCGCCCATCCGCCCGCCCGCCCGCCCGCCCGCCCGCCCGCCCGCCCGCCCGCCCGCCATTCACCAAACTATAAGTCGAGTTTGACTTCGTCACAACTCGACTAAAAAGTAACCATGTTTCAAATCACCTTTGAAAAACGATTTAGCACTCAGCCAGTTAAAATCAGTGTACACAGAAGGTTTGATAAATCTCAAAACAAAGTTTACGTTATCTTCAGAGTTTTCAAACCACTGTGAATGTACATTTGTAAAACACTTGTACAGTATAGCCACAGTGGGCTGGTCACTTTCCACAAGTGGGCAATATTTCCACAGACACAATAATATTAGATTCCAAACACTACGGTAATTGTACGAATGATCATCAAAAATTTAATTACTGAAGCACCAGGTACAACCCAGTACTTCATTAATTAAAAGTTTGCTGATAATGATTTTTATTAACTGGTAAATACATGTGCAGAAATCACTGCCCACCCATGGATTAACAATCAGTTGATGGTGGCTGGACTGTAGATACATGAACAATAATTCAAAGTTTTATAACAATACAATAGTTAACTATGGCCACACAAAGTAGATCTTCTGTTTCTCAGGCCATTATTTGTAAAATTTCATGTGGGCGAGTGTTTTTTTATTTTATTTTTTATTTCTGTAATTGTTTCTTTGCCATCAAAAGTTCATGTTCTTGGTTTATGTTTTAGGACTCATAATCAACAGAATAGCATGGGTGGTTGTGTATTACGTCCCTTGAGAGCAAGAAGGCTTTGCAATGCTGAAGCATTGCAAAGCCTTCTTGCACTCAAGGGACAAATTTATCATTTTTTTAACTTGGGTAAAATATCAGACATAAACCATTTAATTATTATTTTTTTAAAGTTTACATTGGTTATAAAAAGAGAGCACGCGGCAGCCAAAAGGACCATGCGGGAGAGCCTGAGAAACAGATTTTTATTTTTTTTTAGGCCTATAATATATTAATTTAAAATTATTTAAAAATTGCAACAAATGGTAAAAATGAACAAATTCCAAGACCATAATGAGCAATAACTCTTACAACAATAGTCTGAGTAACACCTGCATTGCACACAGGGCTAGGCATCTATAAGATACACTTTCATAACAAATGTATAATTTCATCACATATTTTAAGGCTAAAGAAAATTAATGTTTTGATTCTCAGGCACCAGCGCATTCATTTTTTTCGGCCCACGTTCGTCATTTTTATTTCGGTGCCAAAATTCAAATGTACAAAACTACCATGTGATTTTAGCCGTATGACATCGCGATTTGCGATGCATTATGTCGCCGGTATTCATTGATACAGCATTGTTATTCTCTTTGCGAAATGCGACACGATTCTCATATGTATGTACAAAATAAATATTTAACTGGTTGAGGACTAGATAGTGCTCTGAATTTATTCATCAACAATTGTTCTATTACAGATTATTGGAGAGTGCCAATAGGCACTCTCCAATAATTTGTAATAGAACAAATTTGTATAAACAAACTATTATTTACGTTTAACTGAATATGAAACATGGGTAAGGAAAATGTTACTTTCACACTTGTAGTCTCATTTTTTTTAAAGGTCTGATTCTGGCTTAACCAGTTAAAACATTCCTTATTATTTTTAATCTCCATTTTAGTTGTTCTATATTGATTTTGTGTTGTATGATCACTATTACAGTGAAAACTATCAGTGAAATCAACATGGAAGCTCTAGTATTTAATTTTAGGCCCTCACAACTGGATTTTAGGCATTGGCGACCATTATCAGGAATAAAAAATAAAAAAAGGAACCACCCTCCCTCATTCGTTTTATAAAAAAATGCCTGAGAATCAATTTTTTAATTCTGTTTGGCCTAAAAGTTATTGTTTAAAAATAAGTTGGTCACAGACCGATCTGACAGACAGACAGATGGACAGGCAGATGGATGGACATATTCAGCAGCTTGTTGCAGCTAAAAATATAACATGGAAAACCTCTTGACTGTCAGAAGAAAAAGCTTTAACCAAACAAATTTAACTAAATTGATTGAGGGCTAGATTAATTTTGGTGATCTGAATTTGTTACTCAAAATCTGTTTTATTACAAATTATTGGAGTGTGCACACAGGCAGTCTCCTATAATTTGTAACAGAACAAATTTATATAAACAAAATACTATTTGCGTTTGACTGAATATGAAACATGAGCAAAGAAAACATTGGCTTTTGCTCGGGCTTCTACTTTATCTAGATGGCAGAAAAAATTATATAGTGTTTTTTGGATAAAAAAAAAAAACAGAAGAAAAAAAAAGTTTCTTTTGTAACCAAAATAAATCAGTGAAATCCTCGACAATCAGTTTTGCATAGTCACAAAATCCTAACAACAGCAAGTTTATTGGGATTTGCAAACACTTTTGACAGCCAGGTTCACCTCTGTTAAGACAGTTTTATGGGTGGAGGAAGCTGGAGTACTGGAGAGAACCACCAAGCAGCAGCAAGCAACTGTTAGAATCCCCAACATATCAACTCTGCACAAGTATAATGCCCAAATGACTTGTGCATTTAGCTGATGTGTGAATCTGCCTGTTCATCAACCCTTCCATTATGCAATAGTTCTCTTTCATCCAAATCTTTCAGCAGCTCTTCTGGTTTGATCACAATAAGCTCGGTTTTTGAAGGCCCTGGACCATCTGATATTCTTAGTTCTAAAACAGAGATGACAAGAATGAATGAAAATACACATTATTTCGAACAGTTTCAGTAGTCCTTCGCACAGATGATTTCTGTACACAATTAACCATTTACCTAATGAATCAACTATATCCACCCATATAATTTACAAAGTGAGCAGTTGAAAAACTAATATTTTCCAAAATATTTCAACAAAACTGTATCATGTGACCCTTCACTGGAACGAGCTAGTTGAGCCCATTCCAGTAAGGGCTCGCATGATATAGTTTTGTTGACATTTTGTGAAACATTTGAAGAAAACGATTAAAATAACAAATTCTCATATCATGAGCATTGGGTAAAGGGTTAAATGACTTCTGGGCAAAGTGTGGATAATTGCTGATGGATAAGTACAGTTAAAACTAAAAGTCCTGTCCTGAAATGCGCACAAATAGCACGTTGATATGCGCGTTAATCTACGCGATATGACGATAGTAAGGCTATCAAATACTGTAAATATGGCCTGTGTACAAGCAATATTTCAGTCAATGGAACTCCGGGTAACCCGGAGGTCCACTGGCAGAAACATTGCCCATGTTTGCTATGAGTAATCAGGAGAACCTGCCGTGCTTTGGATGCCATTTGATATGACAATTGCACGCAATTCCTACGTGCAATTAAGCCTAGATAAGTGCACAGTTCATGACAGGACTTCTAGTTTTAACTACACTCTGGTCTCTCATGGGGATCCATTCTCAGCTGTAAAGTTCTTGAGGTGTCCCAAAACTCTCTTGCATTATCAATTATGGGGTTGATGCTGCCACAGTGAACAATCCTCTAGATGGGGACATAGAATCAGGGTCTGTACACTCAGACTTGGCTGAAATTCCAGTACTTCTCCAGTACATTTCCAGAGTCCATTCAGAATTTTCAAGTCTCATATTCAAAGTTCTTGACTATACAACTACTTAAACTTGTGATAACAAAGGCATGTACCATATTTCAGAACCTGCAGAAGTAATGAACAGGTCTTCAATATTCACAGAGAAACTGAAGCCATGTGTGCGATTGCTAGTACCAAGTATTATCTATGCCAAACAACTTCAGTTTATCATATTGGCAAGAGTTTGTTAGAGATGAGAAATTAGTGTAGGAGTACCAAAAATTACAATTCAAGTATACTTCCAGTATGTATCAACTTGAGATCATTTTGGAAATATTTTTCCAGACCTGGAAAATGAAGAACCATTTTCCCAGTATTTTCCAGTTTTCCAGTATGGTGTGCAAACCCTGTAAAATAGCTGTCCCCTGTGTGGAAAGAGACACACTCCAGCCAGACTAAAGGCCCTTTTCCAGTAGACTGAGACCATGAAGTTGCTGCTACAGGTGTCATCCTACAAACTCTTGCAACTGGTTCAAGGAGAGACATTAACCCTTAAGTTCTCAGATTAATTTTACATTAATAAGTACTGTATATACATGTACACAGCTGCAGGTGACTTAACAGTGTTTGTACATCATTGTTGGCTGCCTGTACAGGCAGCCAACAATGATGTAGAAACACTGTCAAGATAAATGCATCCTACCAGTAAAGTTCACAAGGAAAAATACACTTGCGACAACTTTTTAGAGCAATAGGGGGCGCGGTAGCTCAGTTGGTAGAGGTGCAGGCTGCAAGCCGAGAGGTCCTCGGTTCGAATCCCACCTGCGGCAACCGCGTTGTGTCCTTGGGCAAGACACTTCACCCCGATTGCCTACATGGGGGCACGATGACGCTGTGTACTGGGGCGTACTGCACGTCGATGGTGCGCATGTCTTCAACCAATCTAACCCTGCCTGTGCTGCGGTGCAGAGTTCAGAGTTACGATGTTGGGGAGCTGACAGTTGCTCGTCGTTGCTCGGTGGTTCTCTCCGGGTACTCCGGCTTCCTCCACCCGTAAAACTGTCACGGTCACGATTAGCCATTGTGCATAAGTATGTGACCTTAAACACCAATAAATAAATAAATAAATTTAGAGCAATATAAAAGGGGGCTGTTTGTGGTTTGTATAGGAACTAAGGGTTAATAATATAAGTTGTGGAACGTGATTGCAAATCCTTGTAAAACTAATAAGCTTAAAATAGACTTCTTTCAAAGGACCAACTTTGAAAACATAGAAGACATGCATTACGAACTGAAAGAATGCTTTGTTTTCCGAGACAAAATTGAAAAATAAAACAAGACTAACAGTAACTGCCCAAACTATTGTAACAGACCCCACTAACCCCACCCCTCTTAATTCACTGCACAAGCAGTGCCTTGTAAGGTTTTGGGTGAAGCCAGTGCTACAAGTCTTTCTTCAACGAGGAAAGACTTACACAATGGCTCCATTCAAAACTATAAGAGAGTCCCTATGGGGGCAGCAGTTTGGAAAAACATTAAGGGCCTAAAGAATCAGGTATGATTGCCATATATATCTATTCACTAGGGGCTATCAAATCTAAGGGGTTCAATGAACAAGATTATAATGAATGTTAATATATTTTTATTAAATTCCTATACATACAAGACCCTAACTAAAGTTTAACTCATGGGGATACTGTTTTACCTGGACTTAAAAAAATGAATCAATACCCTCTGGTCACTAAAGGACTTTTAATCCTATTAATCCAATGAAGATTTGTTATGGTGAATGGGGCATGCCTACCATGGTATACAAGCACTGCTCCTCATTATGGTTATCGTGTTTCTTGTATCACGGCCAGTCAATACGAGGGAGGATTCAAAGGACTATCCATGAATTCTATCAAAGAAAATTTCTGTGAATCCCCCCAAACTTGACTAATAATTTATCGGTTAAGATTGAATATACTCCAGAAGGAATAACTAGACTCCATCTCAATCAAACCAAACAGCGATTATATACATGAAGTGCACTAAATTGACTCGCACTCCAAGTGCTAACCGAGACAAGAGTGGAGGTTATGAAATTACCAAACGTTAAACACATATCAGTTCAATACATGCAGTTAAGGTAGCTGAGTACTAGTACATTAACTCTTCCCCGGCTACACCAAAACAAAACCCAAATCCAATAACGCATACTACACCAAGCCAAGACTTAGTTTACCAGCCCTTGTCCGGCTGGTATGTTTCACTACGACCTTGATCTGTGACCTTGACCTCCATCAAACAAACCAAAATTTTGTGAGCAACACATGGTCTCTACACAAGCACCATGTAGGCGAAGTTTCAACAAAATCCAAAGAAGCATCTCTGAGTTATGGAGCGGACACGAAAATCTTCCTGACAGACAGATGGACGGACGGATGGAAATGATAAACACTATATGCCCCCCCCCCCCCCCCCCCAAATTTTTTTGGGGCATAAAGATGTTTCTGTGATTAAAGGTGGTTTCACATAATCACATGCTGGGTAGCTGAAAAACTCTGATAGTTGTTTACAATTCTCGAGTACCAAACTCTTTACTTTATTTTATCATAAACTAAACTTGCCAATTGTGTTAGGATTAAAGAAGAAATATCTCAAAACTGAATGAAAATGGTTGTGATGTCATGTCTATTTGTAGCTACTTTGTGTTAACAAAGGACAGTTACAGTGGAGCTCTGTTAATTGAATAGCCACTTTGTGAGTGCAAATTATTATATTAACAGGAGTATTCAATTAACTGGTAGAGTGCTAAAAACTTTTCAAAGGATGTTTTGAATCATGACATTTTTTTTTCTGGAAGTACACTCAAACAATTATGTCTGTTTTTGCTCTAAATTTTTATAATTTCCAATATTTTGTTTTCATTTATTGGAAACATTGGCACTCTCCAATAATGGAAAACAAAATATTTCATTTCAATACACTTTCTGTTATATTTTAAAAAATAGCAACAATGGACACAGATGGCAAAGCAACTACAGTGGCTTTCACATGTTTCAGTTAAGCTATGGCAGTGGCTTCCAGCACTTGCCAATTAACAGGAATTTGGTCACTTTACTAGTTATTTATTTATTGGTGTTTAAGGTCACATATTTCTGCACAATGGCTAATCGCGACTGTAGCATTTATAAAGTCAAGTCCAGCCAATTGTTTATCCCCATGTTGCTCATTTAGAGGACTTCCACTCCCAGGCATTGGATACCAGGTCCTATTTTACCAGTACAAAAGAGCTTGTTTATCACAGCAAACAAGCACCACTTCACTTCCTGGGCTTCCCACAGGGAAGGTCACTTCACTGTATTTTAGAAAAAAGTTTTTAATCTATTATATCTTCTTTGAAAGAGTTCATGGAGCTCTGTAAAACAAGATATAATAGATTAAATGCCTGCAATGGATGTACTTAGATGAAAAAGGTCTATAAAAAAAGGGAATTCAGTGACTGTCAGGATAATTTCTTGACACATAAGATTTTTTTTAATTAACCCTTTACCCAACGTAACAGCCGAAATCGGCCAGTGCTATTCACAAAAAATCACCAATTAATTTTCATTTTTGTCTCAAAAACATAGGTTATGATCCCTCTTTGGAATGAGCTCGTCGAGCCTGTTCCAATGAGGGGTAATAACCTATGTTTTTGAGACAAAAAATGAAAAAAATTAGTTATTCAAGAGTTTTGTTTGCAAGTACCGTCTGCTTATCATGTTAGGTAAAGGGGTAACATGAGTTTACTCTATAACCTATTTTCAATAAATCAGTCAAATTTGTATTGAAGGTATGGTAAATGCTTTTGTGTTTGTAAATTATATTCAATTAATTAACATGGTTATTTAATTAAGAGATTTAGTGGGCTCCACTATATTACTCAAATCTTGACTGAAAACAAGCACAAAACGCCACAGGTACCCCTTCACCAAAAAAAAAATAGTAATGAAATTATTCTTGAATGACTAAATATTTTCATTTATAACCTTCAAAACATAGCTCATGTCCGACTCAATGGAACAAGCTCAACTACAGGTGTGACTCACCCAATGAGACTAAGATTACCTCCACCCCCACCTAACCCTGAATTTCACATTATTTTCCGTATAAGCCCATCAGGCTTATAGGGTTAAATAGCATTTATATCCCGTGCAAACTGAGTGGTCTCGCTTTCAAAGATGTCGAAAATTGAATTGTGGTAGGCCTATATAAACCCGAGCCACACACTGTGAACCAATGTTTTGTCTTCGAGCAAACCATAGAGCTGTATTATTAGTATTTTACCTTCACCATGTCTGGTTCTGCCGAGTCTTCGGGATCTTGTACTTCAAGTTCGGAAAGTGAAAGTGAAGCTTAATGGCCAAAAAAAATGATAAATCTGCAACTCCTGGCTCGGAGAAGAATTTGGACTGTTTGTCCATTTTTGATTCTGACGAGGATGAATCGTCTTTCTCAGGGTTTGGCAGCCCGTTGTGTTCATCTCAAACCCCGATAGCTTCAGCTAATAACAACAGTACGAAACGTAAGAGATCACGAAGTGACTCGCCAGACAAATGTTTAAATAAGAAAGGTGGCGCAGCCACAAAATTTATGACCCCACCAACTCGACCCAGTTTGGGTAAATTGAAGGTTCCTAAGCCTCGGGCTCACAACAGGGTTGAACCCAGGCCGGCTGTGGCATCTCAAAAGGAGAAAGCTCAGCCCAGAGACAAGTCTCTTGATCCGTCAGTCTTAGCTGCCATTGTTAAGGCATCCTTGAATACTTAGGTGATGGTGACTCCACTTCTCAATCACCACATACAGTTGCACAACATGGACCCTCCGCCGGGGATTCTTCCACTGTTCGACGCAGTGAGTTCTGCTTCAATTCTGATGATAATCGCTGACGAATCTACTGTCATGGAAGACGAGATTTCTCTTCCAAATGTCTTCACCGATGACGGTGATTTTGGGGATTCCATTCCCATTAATCTCGGTGACTATGCAAATAAGATATTTACCAACAAATCGGACATTTCTGATTTGTCCTCAGAATTTCTTGTACCCACTAATGCTAGGCTCATTAAGCAGCCTTGGGTGAATCCTGAGCTCTGGTCTCAGTTGGATGCATGTTCCAGAACACAGGATGTGCTCATGCAGGATATTCAGAAGGGTTCTGCAATTTCTTCCATTCCCTATTTTCGAATTTTTGATAAACTTCGGCAATTACAAAAAATCAATCTTGCTCAGTGTCGACTGTTAGGTAGTTCCTCGACCGATTCTAAAATGTAGGATTTAAATGGCCAATTCGATGACGAGATGAAGGGTTTGAAAACCTTGGTCGTTGATGGGATATCTTTAGCTGCCGCAGCCAGTTATAACATGTCTATACGCAGACGTTTTGTCCTCAAGCCTCAATTTTTGGCAAGATTTAAATCTCTGTGCTCTGCAGAACAGCCTATTATGGATCTTCTCTTTGGGGATGATGTTGAGAAGTCCCTGAAGAAGTGCTCTGACGCTTCTCGTATTACCACTGTCTGTCACCAATACATTTCAGACCAGAAACAGGCTTTTCAGGACATGGTCGCACCAACTTTCGTGGCAACGGGGAGGGAGGGGGGGTTAGACCCTATCCTGATCAGTCTGGTTTTTACAGCTCTCCGCAGGAGTCTTTTTTGGGCAGGAGCCAGTTTCACCGGGCCGAGCACGCTTCAGCAACCACTCGTACAGATCAGACCTGGACAACCTGAATTAGCTTCACGGGTAAGTGGTATATTTTGAGCTGGTTCTACCGCTCTTCACATTCCTAACTGGAAGAAGCTCACTCAGTCAAAATGGATCCTTGATGCTATCAAAGGGGTCAAACTTTGGACATCTTCTCTCATCCAATCTGTGACACCTTCAGTGTCTCGGTTCTCAAAAGATAAATTATCAGCCATTAATAAGGAGGTTCAAAGTCTCCTCACCAAAAAGGCAATTGTTCCTTCTGTTCACCAGTCGAACCAGTTTATTTCCAACATTTTTGTACGCCCCAAAAAGACGGGCGGTCTGCTCACCATTATTGATCTACATCAGTTAAATTTTTCATCACATATTCTCACTTTAAAATGGAGAGCGTTTCTTGGGTACACAGGCTCCTTAAACGGAATGATTTTCTGGCTTCTGTTGATTTAAGCGATGCTTACTTCACCATTCCGATCCACAAATCCCACAGGAAATTCTTAAAGTGTATCTGGGCCGACCAATTGTACAAATTTACTTGTCTTCCTTTCGGTTTGGCCTCTGCACCTCGAACGTTCACCAAAATCATGAAGCCTATCTTTGCTAGCCTGCGCCAAGTTGGCATCCGCTGTTCTCATTACATTGACGATTCCCTTTTGGCAAATCAGTCTTCCTCCACCTGTCAACTTCAGGTTCATAAACTTTGTGAGCTTCTTCATAGTCTGGGTTTTCAGATTAACATGGCGAAATCTGCCATTACACCTTCTCAACAGATTAAATATCTAGGATTTATTTTTGATACCAATCAATTTACCATCTCTTTACCTTCCGACAAGATTGCTACCATTTTGTCAGCCTGTAGATCTATACTGGACTCTGCACACCCGACCATTCGCCAGGTTGCCCATCTTTTGGGTATGTTTACATCAGCCTTTGAGGCTGTTAAGATGAGCAAATTTTACTTCCGAGAACTGGAACAAGATAAATGTATGGCACTCAAATTCAAGTCTTACGATGATACAATGCAACTTTCTGATGCTGCTCGATCTCAAATCATTTGGTGGTTAGATTCCATTTCTTCAATGAATGGTTGTCCCATTTCCAACTCTCAGGTCGATCTTTGTATTTATACAGATGCCTCCTTGGAAGGCTGGGGGGCAGTTTCTGCTGATGCATCCACCGGTGGGTCATGGAATGTCATAGAACAGGGTTATCATATCAACTTTTTAGAGTTACTGGCCATTCAATAAGGTCTGGACGCTTTGATTTTCGCAGAAAGAAACTGCCACATTTGATACCCCCGCGCCTATCAGAAAGGAATTATATTGCTTCATGCACATCTTCATATGGAGTTCTTCCATTCTGTAAAGTTTCATGAAAATTCTTCAAACGGTGTAGGAGGAGTTGCGCTTATAAGGATGGACAGACGGACAGACAGACGGACGAACAGGGTGATTCCTATATACCCCCTCAAACTTTGTTTGCGCGGTGTATAATAGGAGATGTTTAAACCTTAAGTCCTCAGATTAATTTTACATTCATAACTACTGTATATACATGTACACAGCAGCAGGTGACTTAACATTGTTTCTACATTATTGTTGGCTGCCTGTACAGGCAGCCAACAATGATGTAAAAACACTGCCAAAACAAGAGCAACGCGAAGTGTAGCATATGCCCTGAAGGTATCATAATGCGATGGCGGCCATTCTGAATTGGCTAGCTGGACAAAAGGAAGCATTGCCTAGTCATCCACAAGTAACTGCTAAAATTATGATTTGATCAAATAAGCGGTTTTCAAATCCAACATGCAGTGAATGCAGTGCAGAAGTCGAGAAAAATTTTCTAAGACAAAAGAGTGAAAAAGAGCCATAACTCTGGGAAAATTATTGGACAGAACCTATTCCTTGTGCATATCCGTTACCCACATGGGTTTATCAGCATACCAAAGGAGATCCAAATCCAACCGATAGCTTTGAATTACAATCCAAAATATTTGTATGGACAGATCGATAGACGAAGGTCCTCACTAGATACCCTGAATCCACCTTCGGAAGTTGGGGCATAATAAATGCATCCTGCCAGTAGAGTTGTCAAGGAAGAATACACTTGGGACAACTTATTCAGAGAAATATAAGGGGGGTACTTAAGGGATAAACTAAACTAAATTGCATTCAAACAGATTTGTTTCAATAAAAAATTATTGGAAAGTGTCTGCAGACACTCTAATTTGTATCGGTTATCTCCCAAAACTTCTACAGCCAAAACTTCTACAACCCAGAACTTCTACACTGTGATTGATCAGTTAATTGTTCACACCTATTTTTGTAATGGAACAAACCAAACAGTGATTAGGAGATCCCCTAAAATAACTGCTCATCTTAATAATAAAATTTGATGAGTTGTATGTGTATTTAGTAACAACAAATCACAAAATAATATTAAATAAAGTGAATTTTAGTCAGTGAATATAATTGTGATGAGTTTAAAAAAAGGTATGTAATGAAGTATCTCTTCATTTCATGTAATCAATTAAACATAACAAACTCTACTTTTCTCAAACCAGCCATTCTGATATTTTTGATGACATGAATGAATGAAAGGTTTTACCTTTCATTCATTCATGTCATCAAAAATATCAGAATGGCTTGTTTGAGATAAGTAAAGTTTGTTATGTTTAATTATATGCGCCTAATTATGACATATGTCAAAAATCAAAACTACTTCTATTCATTATGAACTACTTGAATTTAATTCTGTATCAAAAATCAAAACAACCTTTAATTTATATGCGCCTTATCATAAAATTAATAATAATAATTGGACAATCCCATTCACAAGTTAAGGTAGCATGCACAATATTAATCATGCCTTGGACCCTGAAATGTGTTGTTTTAGGCTGTAGAAGTTTTGGCTGTAGAAGTTTTGGGAGGTTACCTTTGTATCAAAACAAATTTTGTTGAACAAATTGTGGCAACTAAAATAATCTAGCACTCTATCAGCTAACAGAATACAACCTAGAAATCCATAAGCTGAAACTTTTCTTGTGCTATAATAGGGCTGCATGATATTCAAAACTTAATACCGGTATCAGTATTCAAAAAAATACCACGGTATACCGGTATATCGAAAACCGTTCAGATATATGAACACAAGTACCACAATCGAGACTCGAGGCATCACAGTCGGAACGAATTAGTATGCCTTGATGATGCGGTTCGAAACACCTTCTTTACCCAACGCAGATGATATCAAAAATTATTATTTTCAAAATTAATTTATCAGATTTTCCCCAAGGATTTCAACAAAACTATATCATGTGACCCCTCATTGGAACGAGCTCAACGAGCTCGTTCCAATGAGGGGTCACATGATATAGTTTTGTTGAAATTTTTGAAAATTATTTTTTCAACTGCTGCATTTGTATATTACGAGGGCACAAGCAGACGATTCCTTGGATAAAAGGATAATATTATTCATTCAGGGTTACAGTTAAAAAAACTCAAGACATCTTGAAATTAAATTGTGGGTAAATAAATAATGACGATGAACCGATATTTTTGTAATTACACTGGTATTCAACCAATATTGGTTTGAACACCGGTATATATCGGTTTATCGATATACCGTGCAGCCCTATGCTATAATACTTTTTCCCAAAATTTAAGACATCCACCCCATTGATACTTATACAGTTAACTACTCTTCTCGTGCTATTAAACTTACCTGGCAAGTTGGGATCTAGCAGATCCATGTTTGAAATGGAAGCAATAGCTGCTGTTTGTGTTAATGCATGGGAGCTCTGTAAGTAAAGTAATAATATATATTTTAATGTATTCATGCAACCGAAAACTTTTCTGACAGTTTGGGAGAAGAAATGTTTTTAAATATTGTTCTCTTCAATTACCCAGTGTTAAAACCTTGATCCTCGTGACACTTTAAATTCGACCCAAGGGGGAAAAAATCAACAAACCTGTCAATCATCCTTACAACAAAATTACAAATCAAACATTAAAACATTTGGATCAGTTGTTTAGGAGAAGATGATTTTTTTAATGTTTTCTCTCTAGCTAAGCTTACCCACAGTGTTAGAATTTGAAAGTCCCATGATACCCCAAAATATGACCCCAAAAGCCTAATCTGAATAACATGTTATGAATGTTAACTACTAAGAGGTAATAAGACAGAACACAACGACTGTGGAGTGCAAGGGACAGGAATTAATTACCCGTGTTTGAATTTTTTTCAAGTATTTCACAAGCACTGTAGGTATAAGTGCAATATTAAACTAGAGGTACTGTGAGCAAGCTCACAAAGTGATACCCCCGTGCCTGAAATGTATAAGGTTATCTCCCCTTGGAAATGTCAGAACGGAATTATATTGCTTCATGCACATCTGCATATGGAGTTCTTCCAATGTGTAAAGTTTCATGAAAATTCTTCAAATGGTTTAGGAAGAATTGCGCTTACAAGGATGGCTGAAATGTATAAGTTAGATTATCTCCCCTTGGAAATGTCATGGGTATAAAAAACTCTTAACAAGGGTCATTGATTCCTGTCCCCACGTACTCTACCTGAGTTGTGTTCTGTATTTATACCACAATTTCAGTATGGCTGCCATAGACTGGCTACTTTCCAAGGGTGGGCAATATTTCCACGGACGCAGTTATATTAGATCTCAAACACTAATCATAGGAATAATCATCAAAAATTGAATTAATGAAGCACCGGGTACCACACGGTGCTTCATTAAATAAATTTTGCTGCTGAGGATTTTTATTATATGGTAAACGCATGCGTGGACATGACTGACCAGTCCACGCAGACTGTACTGTATAGCACATATCTATATATGGTTAATGAATACTTTCCCTTTTAGTCCCACTGGGCTTGCAGATTGGTTGCTTTTTTCCATTTCCATTTGTTAAACCTTTTCTCTGCCATGTCCCCTAGTCCATTTTAACTGTATATTTTGAGATTTTTATGTATTCTTATTTATAATAAGTTTAATACTGTTTTATTACAGAAGAAATCCTATCATCTGATCAGCCCTGGTAATTCACTCTCAGCAATCAGTGCCGAGGAAAATGCTGAGGAAATGAAAAATATCCACAGTAAAAATACTGCCGAGGATGGCTTCTTTACAAAGCCTTGTGGTGGCAGAAATTGTACAACTTCCAGGTTACTCAAGGAATCAAACCATGTGGGATGCCCAAGGCTGTATTGGTAATCTTTCAATTTACAGTACAAGTTGCAGCATAACCACTAGAAACTACGTGTTCTGCTTCTTCTTTGTTGAGAGCTTTCCAGAAACTGATGTCAGACTCTGGTGTTATTAACATAGAAGCTGTGAGATACTTAGTTTGTGGTTATGTCACATCTTATTTTCACTCATACTATACATATTGTGCAAGTCGTCTGCTTACTTCCAAGATTTTTTCTCAGCATTCACATGGTTCATGATTGACTGAAAGATTCTGCACATTGACTGTGATTATATACACATGTATCTCAAACTACTTTCATGTGTTAAAGTTACTTGAAAGTTTTCACTTCACTGCATACTATATATACATGTACATGGCAATTGAGACTATGCCCCGCCTCCTGATGATTTTTACGCAATCGAACAGGTTTCACAGCAATTGCCGTAGAAGCACCAGTTTTCCACAGCAATTGTTTATCAGCCAAGTTTGAAGTCATATCAGCCAAGCTTGAAAATGGGTAATTCTGGGAAAGAAAATCATATCTGATAAATAATCTCTAATATCTCTCATGTCAACAAGTATAGAAAAATATCTGTTAGACATTTTCTGTCATCTTATAAGGTAGCATATAATAATTGTAAGGCCTAGAAAAATTAAAAATCTGTTTCTCAGGCCCTCTCACATGGCCCTTTTGGCTGTGAATGCTCTCTTTTGATTACCAATGCAAACTTAAAAATTAAATGGTTTATGTCTGATATTTTACCCAAGTTAAAAAATTTGATGAATTTGTCCCTTGAGTGCAAGAAGGCTTTTGGCTGTGAATGCTCTCTTTTGATTACCAATGCAAACTTAAAAATTAAATGGTTTATGTCTGTCTTTTATCCAAGTTAATCTTTGTCCCTTGAGCACAATGAGGCTTTGCAATGCTTTAGCATTGCAAAGCCTTCTTGCACTCAAGGATGGAATACACCACCACCCATGCTATTCTGTAGATTATGAGGCCTAAAACAGAAAAGAAACCCTTAAAGGCCCATTTCTGACACTTCCTGCTATCTTATAAGGTGGCATATAATAAATGTAATGCTTCTAGGCTTTTACCTGCTTTATTCTTGGAATAAAGAACATGAGCAAAGCACCAAGAACAGGTGGTGTCCCTGCCACATGAAAAGCTATTTTATATGACCCCAAGTGATCATACATCCAACCTGAAATAGAAATTGATAAACTAATTAACATCTAGACACTAGATGACATTCATTAACCTTTTACCTAAAGATTTGTCAGTATCTACATGTGTAGTTTATAAACTGAGGAGTTGAAAAGAATATTATTAAAAAAAATTATGACAAAACCATATCATGTCACCCCCCCCCCCCCCCCCCTCCCCCATCAGAATCAGAATAAGTTTGTTCAACACATTCCAATAAGGGGTTGCACGATATGGTTTTGCTGAAATTTTTTGAAAACGTCTGAAAACAAGTAATTAAATAACAAATTTTGATATCGTGTGCATTGGGTGAAGAGTTAACGTGTTGAGAGTCCATATTTGGCCACTATTAATGGATGACACTTTTGAATCAAAATTTTCAACTTTTGCCTCAAAAATGTGGCTTATGACCTCTCAGAGGAACAAGATTGATGAGCCTGATCCAAAGAGGGGGCCATTATTCCTGGCCCCCATCATCAAACGTTTAACCTGACTCTGTTACAACTCCATTAATAATAGCCAATGGTCTGTCATCAGGATAAGCTTGAGACCAGGGGATTATAAATCAGAGAGTCACAAAATTAGATGAACAATCATCTCATTCCTCTGAAGGTAATGCATAATGCAAATACCCACTTGAAGAACACATGTTCTATTTGTGCCTCAACCAGTTCATCCAGAGGTTATTTGATAATTAACACTGTTCACTGAGGACAGAGAAGAAATCAATTTATGTTTAACATTTTATAACACATGAAAAACAGACTTGCTGACCTGTAGTTAGCTCTCTTCATATGCCCAACACACATTTCACCTTCAATGTAAAAGAAGGCATCATGTAAAATTTCTCAAAGCTTTGCTAACTTGGCCAGAACCTGAGGCAGAATCGGAACCAGCGGGAAGGCATAGCCGACTAGACCGTTCCAATCGAGTGACAGAGCATCCACGGAGAAAGGCAGAGGATCTGGAAACGGGACACGAAAGTGTACACCTGATGGTTCCAACAGGTCACAAAGAGATCGATGTGGGGATGACCCCAGAGATCGCAAAGCGACTCGAACACTGCCCTGTGAAGCATCCACTCGGTGGAAATGACCCTGCCCCTTCGGGACAGGGAGTTGGCTAGGACGTTCAGACGACCAGAAATGTGACGAACAACCACCCCGGTGTTGACATCCTGAGCTAGCAGAAGATCCCAAGCCAATTCGTACATGGGAACCGAGTGCGTGCCGCCCTGGTTCTGAATGTAAGCAACCACTGTTGAATTGTCGGACAACAGAAGAGCCTGACGATTTGAAAGGTGAGGGATCCACTGCCGGAAACTCAGAAGAGCAAGAAGCTCCTTCTGGTTGATGTGAAGAGCTGCTTGATCCTGGTCCCATACACCGGGAAGGGAAAGACAGACGATCCAACGTCGCAACCCATCCGAGATCGCTGGCATCTGCCATCAGAATATGATCGGACGTGGGCAAGTCCAATGGAACTCCCTGCATAATCCACTGAATATCCGTCCAGGGAAGAAGGTGATGATGAGAGTCTGGTAACTGAAGCACCTGATCCAGAGGATCAACATTCTGCCTCCAACGACTGAGCAGAAAGTGTTGGAGAGGTCTGACATGCAGCCGACCAAGAGGAATGAGATCTGTCACCAATCCGCAGAGACCGAGCAGCCGGAGAATACCCCAAGCTGTCACAGATGTGGACTGAGATAGAGTCAGGGTGAAAGCTGAGAGAATCACAGCTCTTGCCCGGGGAACCGCCACAGTATTCAGCTGAGTACGGAAGTCCATCCCCAGATGACAAAACGACTGAGAAGGGACCAGGTCCGACTTCTCCTTGTTGACTCTGAACCCTAGAGATGTGAGCATGCTCAACATTGTATCGACATCGGACTCCAGAAGAGCAGCATTGGAATGCTTCTGGAGGATATCGTCCAGATATGGCGAACTAGTCACCCTGGACTGTGTGCAATGGAAGGCTATCACATGCGACATCAGTCGGGTGAAGGCCCAAGGAGTCAGATTGAGGCCGAAAGGCATGGCCTTGAACTGGTAAACTCGCCCCAGAAAAGCGAACCTGAGATACTTTCGCAATGTCCGATGAATCAGAACGTGAAAGTAAGCGTCTCGGAGGTCGATGCTGGAAGTGAAATCTCCCTGGTGAATACAGTAGCGAACTGACCTGAAAGTCTCCATCCTGAACTTGGGAGCAATGATAGACTGGTTCAGGATACTCAGACCGATAAATTGGAGTCGGCTGTCCTTCTTCGGCACCAAGAACAGGCGGGAATAAAATCCCACGGAATGAATGTTCTTGACGACCTCGATCGCCCCCTTTGACAGGAGATTGTCTACCTCCGTGATCAAAAGTTCTCGGCGTGAAATGTCTGAAGGAACTTGTGTTGGAAAAGGCACCCTCGACAGAGTGGAGTGCCTCCGGAAGGATATCTGCAGCCCGGACCAAACACCATCTAACACCCAAAGATCAGATGCGGTGGTGGGCCTGAGGTCTGTGAACCCTGATATCCTTCCTCCAACCTGGAGCGAATCGAGGTGAGGATCTTCATCTCGAGCCAGGGCGAGACCCGCGAGAGGAGAAACCACCTCCTGTATGAGATGAATGATCATGAGTCATCCCTCTGGTCTGCCAACGCTTACCCTTACCACGTGAATAAGAAGTAGAAGCGGAGGCAGGAGGATCAGCCCTTGGCTTCACAGAGGAAGCAGAAGGGCGATTGTTAGGCTTTGAATGGCCCCTGTCTCCAACAGAAGGCTGATCAAGCTGGCGAAGCAGCAGCTGATCTTTAGAATAACGCAGGATGTCATCCAAGACCGTCGCCACGGAACCATGGAAAAGTCTCGGACCCACCAAAGAAGCAGATCAAAGAGCAGTGCGCTGCCCCTCAAGAAGGATATGGTTTGTGTCCAACACAGCGTCCCGGCAAACTAAATCTAAGTTAGCCGTGTTACAGGCATGTGTGTGAGTAAGATGCATGAGCGCCTTGGAAATCACACGTAAAGGAGCCTGTATGTCGTCAAACTTATCTGGAGGCAGATGAGCAGCCAAAGCACAGACGACGTGATCTGAAAGAGAACGCATGCCCAGCATCTCTCACGATAAACCCAACAGGGACTCCAGAGTTGCCATAGGAATAACGACTGACTGGGGCTTGGAAAGCCCGAGGGAGGTGGAGTCCTGATCCAAGACCGTCAAAGTCTGGCAGACTGACGGATTGGCGGAATCGTAGGAACGATAATGCACTGGAGGCAAAAAGGTGTCAGCCCTGGTGAAGAACCAAGTCTTCATAGCCTTGGAACTCAGCTTAAGAGTCCAAAGCTTTAACTGTAGAGTGCTGGAAGCCCATTTTGGGCTTTACTCTGAAGTGTCAGTACCAGCAATTAAAGGCTTCATATTTTGTGGATGTTGTTCATACCACCTTTGAAGTGAAATTATTTAGTCTGTTAGGATTTGCCTTGTTACAATTTATGGGAGAGTGCCTAGTGGCACTCTCCCATAAATTGTAACAAGGCAAACATATGTGAACAAATTTTGATGACCAAAAATAATTCAGTACTCTACCAGTTAAACGCTTCAACCACCAGTACCGACTGGCACGGTTGAAGGCACCCGGAAGCGGGTTGCTCCACAGGCTGGAGGCGCATGACCGCTGATTGCAGCCTGGCTGACACCGTTGGCTGGTCTGACAGCTAGAAATCCAGAAGGAACGCACACACAGTCAAGAGCTGCCCCCAAGTCAGAAGACTGTTGGCCCTCAACGTCGGATATGTCTGGCCCATCCTCTGGGTCGGAAGACACATAGCCCATCACGGGCAAACCAGCCGGTGCCTCCCATGGTGTAGGCACACCAGGGGGATCAGAAAGTGGCCTGCTTCCAATCCTGGGATGCGGCGCTGTGTGGGCGCTTGGAAACCACTAGTAGCCTCGTTGGCGGCAAGGGAAGGCAGCTGTAAAGAACCTGAGTGAGCAAGGAAGGGGCCTCCCTAAGTTCAGTTCGACGTGGGAGCGAAGTGGCTTCACTCCTGACCCTCTTAATCAGCGAAGAGTCACGATCCTCCAGAACACCCGACGTAGGGCAATGGGTGGAAGCCGAAACATCTGCCAGCAGATGCTGAGAGGGGTATATCAGATCCCGAGGATCGATACTGCGGGAACTCAGGAGAGTCACCGCAGACTTCTGAGGGACAGAGGGTCCATGCTGCACAAAAAGCGTCGGTCCCGCAAAACTGGCTGTCGAACTAGAGTGCATGGATGGAAATGCAACAGAGTCCATGGCAACCCCACCATGAACATCTGAATCCAATCCAAAGAGAAGGCTGCTGGGCTCGACGGCTGAGAGACCACAGCAGAGGTTTCGGCTGGCAGCCCCTTTCAACATCGCCGAGTTGAAGTCAGGGAAGGCTGAGGTCGATAACCCACGTCCACACTACCAGACATCTCTGCAGACCCCTGCAGGGATAAGCCGAGGCTGGCTGAAACAGTTACTGATGACGTTACAGACAGAACAGCAGTAGCAGCAGATACGTCGGGAGCTGTCGAAACCGGTGGAAAAGGGAAGAGAGCAACCAAGCTCAGCTCCAAAGGAGGAGTCACAACCCTATAGCTAGTGTCAGCCTCAGATGTTGACTGGAGAGGGACCACAGTCCCGGAACCAGCCCTCTCTTCACCGGACAACTCAACAGCTCCCGCAGTATCCACCACAGGAAAAAAATGCACATCCCCCCACGGAGGGGTATAACTCTCACCAGACGTGGTTGTGTCAGGAGGCCTCAAACGACTGCGTTTCCCTCTCTCGCGGGCGCTGGAGGAACGGCCACAGAAGCCCATAACAGAGGTGAGAACAGCAGAAGAAAAGGTGAACTCAACAGATGTAGAACGTAGAAGAACACCTCCCAACAACGAGAGAAAGGTGGCAGAAATTAAAGGATGGCGGGAACACAACTGAACCCAGATGGCCGACAGGGACCAAAAAAAACAAAGTCAACAACAGAGAGGAGAAATTCTGTCCATTCTGCCCCCTAACCCCAATAATACTAATAGTATCCAAAAGGATAACATAAATTTATCAACCAAAAAATTATATGTTCGAACCGCACGGTGTGTGAAAGTCGTGCGCGAACACGAAGAATATATAAAATACAATGAAAATGTGGTTGAAAATAATAACGAGAATATATAAAACACAGTCCTGTTATTATACGATCCTCAGATCCATAATTCCAGTCACAGGTAACCATTATCAACGAGCTGAATTAGCACTATTTCTTAATGCAAATGGATGTCTTGCCACGTGAGCAGACGAAAAAAGAATGATTCATTAGTTACATGACTGTGCACTGGTTCCGGAAACCGTGGATCTGTACTAGGAGAAAAGCGTCCCCTACTTTGTGTGCCAGTAGCACTCGACCCAGTTTTGGCATATTTTTTCTTGGTGCTTTTGCACCACTTTTCTTTCCCAAATCGCTTGGGAAAGATCAAAATACAACATTTTCCGAGTTAGGAATTTCCACTGTCATGCAAGCCTGTAGTAAACAATTGTAGGGTAGGTTGATAAGAAATTATGTCTAAACAAAAAATGAAAATAATAGTTATTCAGGACTATTTTTTTGCAAGTGTCGTCTGCTTTTCATGTTAGGTAAAGGGTTAAAAAAACCAAAAAAACAATGAAGTCCCCATAATGAAATCCAAGGGTTCAAATTCAATGACGAATTGCCTGAGAATCCAAATACTTTTTTCTAGCCTTACAACAATGTTAGAAGCTTAAAAATGGTTGATTTGCTCACAAGCTGCTATAATGAGAATTTGCTCAGCCTGATGTTTATTGCCATTCTTCCTATAAAAATTAACCTTTGTAATTTCTTTAAAACTTACCAGCAACAGGAGGTCCCAACATAAATGGAATTGCAAATATTCCTAGAATAAACCCAATTGCTTGAGATGCTCCTCTTGGACCAACTATGTCAAAAGCAATTGGGCCAATCAAGGCTACAAACACACCATCACATATGCCCATCACCAAACAAATTCCAATTAGTCCACCAAAGCTACTGGAAAAAGGTATGCAGCTTGTAGTGATTCCAAGAACGGCTAGAGCAGCCTGATACATTCTTAATCTATTAGCCCACTTCAGATCAGCTACAAAGCCAAACACAATTCTTGCTACTCCTGAAGTTATACTCAAACACATCACCAATAAACTTCCATCTGAACCAGGAAAAACATCATCTGTATGTTTTACCTGTAAATAGAATGTAAAATAATGATTTTTTTGTTGAAAACAAATGCACAAATTATTAACCTTCTGCACAATGATGCCAAAATATCTTTTAAAGGATAATTTTTTTTTCCCATAATGCAATGAAGAAAATAATCAACTGAGTACTATTTAAAATGTCATCTGTATATGTTTTACCTGTAGAATTCATTTATAGGTGTTTACGGTCACATATTTCTGCACAATGGCTAATCATGACCATGACAGTTCTAAAAGTGGAGTAAGCTGGAGTACTCAAAGAGAACCACTGAGCAACGGCCAGCTCCACACAAGCAGGGTTAGCATTGGTTGAAGACAAGTGCACCATCAACGGGTAGTACAGCTTAGTACACAGCACCATGGTGCCCCCAAGAGGGTAATAGGGGTGAAGTGTCTTGCCCAAGGACACAACACAGTTATCACAGGTGGAATTCAAACGGAGGATTTCTTGGCTTTTAGCCTGCACCTCTACCTACTGAGCCACCGTGCCCCGTTTCACCTTTATGAGCTATTAATTGAAAAGAGAATATGTTTTCATTCTTGGAATTCACTGAAAAAAAACTTTGCACTATCCATTTCAATAAGGGATCATAAGCTGAGTCTGAACAATTTTTGAGAATGGTACTGACTGGGTTGGGCCATTATATTGGGTAAAGAGTTGCTGTAGATGAGATTAACACTAAGGCTGTATGGTGCACAGGGTTAGCTACTCAGTTAACTCTTAACCCGCTGAATATTTTCAAGATGTTTTTCATCAAATCCAGTAATGGCTGCTGTAAAGAAAAACTAATCTAAATGTAACATAAGACATCTTTGATGAAAAAATCCATTTATTTGCAGGGTGAAAATTTGATTAAATGTACTGAAATTACATTTATTTCAGTGACAAGAGTAACTGTGTGCTGGGCAGGAATATCCACCAGCAGCATGCAAGGAGTTAATAAAGATCAGGCCATAAAATTTGAGAGGAACTATTTTATCGCTCCTCTGATGGTTATCTAAATGAAAAAACAGATAACCGAAAACTTGTTCGTCTGGATCGACAAACAGTTCATCAAAAAGTTGTGTCTTATCACCTTATTTGATTGTTCTGTTTTAAAACGTTCCTGTGGGAAGACCCCTCTCTTCATCAATGCTCAAACTCCCTAAGACAGCCGAAGCCCTCTGTGCTTGCCTCAGATTCTTTCAAAATCTGTGAACTGTCATACAGTAGGGCCATCGTCGACGGGTCAAAATCTACGGGTTGTCATTGATTCCACACATATAATTCAGAGATGATCCGTTATGAAACCCAGCAAAATTTCCACCAATGAAGCACCGGGATTACCCGGTGCTTCATTGGTGGAAATATTGCTAGGTGTCATAGCAGATTATCTTTGAATTAGGTGCATGAAAAAATCGGCCCTTTTTTTATATCCAGATTAACGGTAAATATGTTATCTCAAAATTCGAGATTTTATTCTCTGAAAATTTACGAGAAAGTGTGACTAATCCTGTGCAATGCAAGAGAAATGTAATGCATACAGTTAGTCAAACTTTCTGGTTATATTATAATATTAGAACGTTTCTTTTCATGTTCTATCGGTCGATAGTACCTGAGTTTGAGTGATTTCTGAAATAAAACCTGAAGCAGAGAAGCTGCTGAAGGTTTTATTTCAGAAATCACACAAACTCAGGTACTATCGACCGATAGAACATGAAAAGAAACGTTCAAATTATTTTATTATGCTGAACAAAAAATAACTTCCATTGTTAAGCATTAACTGCAACATGCCATCAATCTTGTAACAACAATGCAGTCGAATCCAAAAACATGACATCATTTCGAATGAATGACATCTCTTCGGAAATGACTTGTCACAAGTGCCGTCGCTTTGGGAGTTTCTGTATCATCAAATGCCAGTGTTTACAACTGCATCATGCTGTTCATGTTATAATTCATTGTTAATGCTTGTGTGATAAGTGGTATAAATTAATGGAATATAAATTCATGTTTCTTTGATGATGACAGTTCTTAGAATTAAGCGGAGTGAAACAATTTATTTTGAACTTGAGCCAAGGCAGAGGCTCAGTGAGGTCGAGGAGTACTAAACTTGTGGAAATACAATTGATTGAAGTCATAACTCATATTCAGGATTCACAAAAGTGGTGAACAACATGTGAGTTTTTAATATTTCTGATTCTTTTGAATTCATTGTTTGCAGTTTAAATTAAAAACACACCCACTGAAGATGATATATTTGTTGGTAAGTTTGTGTCTTTCGGTGACGAAAAAAAAGAAAGTTCATCAGACACAGCGCCAGCGTGTGTAATCGACGCTGATCAATGGTAGTGGAGCTTACATTTTCTTTGTTCTCTTGTCTCCAGGGAAGAACATTCCAATAGTACCCGTGTTTTGCCCCAAACTCCAGTACTATGATTTTTAGAAGGTGTCAAATTAACCAATCATGGCTGATGTTACAAATGTGAGGCATAATAAAAAAATTGCGACATTGACGACGTAGCTGTGACGGGTGGTGCAATCTCACAAAATTCTAAGTTCATCCAGGACCATAACTCCAAGAAAAATATTTGGAACAACACATGCATTGAACAGTGGCTAGACATCAAAAAGATACACTTACATGCCAAATATAAAGTCATTTCATCAAGTATTTCAAAAGTTATTGAGTTTTGAAACTCGTTGGTCACAGACAGACCGACCGACCGACCGACCGACCGACCGACCGACCGACCGACATTGCCACTTATAGAGCTGCTAGTCGCAGCTAAAAAAATTAGTAACTTCCATATCACACACTACAAGTAAATGTACACTCCAAAATGCTATGAAATGCATAGGGTTAGTCACAGCAATTGATATTGACCAATCAGCTTCAATATCTAGTGACCGTGTATGAGATTGTGTATCATCGAGCTGACTGTATATAGAGCTTATATACGGTCATTTCCGACATTTTGTTTTTGACATTCAATGCTCACTTCGATGTTTTTCCTAATTTCGCATGTTCAACGAACAACAAATAATTTTCCGTGTGTGTCTGTTGAGCAAAGTACAACTTCCAGTCTTTGATGAGAAATCTGAATAAACAAATTTAAATAAATACAATAAATAAACCACTAAAACGACATGTATAGAAGCCAACTGGCACTGTCTGTGACGAACTCAAGCGAGAATCCTTACCCGAATAATCTGCCCGTCTCAGTTCAGGCAAATATTTTCGAGTTACTCCCCCGGACTGTAAATTTTATCGTCTGTTTTGTTTTGATTTGAATGATTGAACTTGAAGGTTGATCAATATTGAACATAAATTACACTTATGGTTGTGTCTCTTTCAAAGGACTGGCATAATAAATGCGTTATGGGGCTTTCAGTGGGTGGATATGGTGTGATATAAGGCTCAGCAAGATCAATATTAGGCTCAGCCTACGGCCTCGCCTAATATTGATCTCACTTTGCCTTATATCACACCATATCCGCCCACTGAAAGCCCCATAATTTATAATATCTAGTCTTCTCGATCATTTTTGGCGGAGGTATAATATTGAACTTCAGCTTCTCGTTCTATATTATCCCACCGCCCAAATTGATCTAGTGCAGTAAAAAATTACAGTTCGAATGTGAATGCCATTCTGAATGCCTTCGGCCTCGTCTAATATTGATCTCACTTCACCTTATATCACACCATATCCACCCCCTGAAAGTCCCATAACTTATAATACACTGACTAAGGTTGTAAAAATGAACAGGGTTAGTTGGTTACATGTTACATAGGCTGGAGGATTCAAGGAACTAAAAGAAATACTAACACTGATTGTGAAAAATTTAAAGTGAAATCCAAAAATGAAAACATATTCTATTTTTTAATTAATAGCTTGTTCTCAAAATAAAGGGTTATTTCTTTACCACCCATAATCAGGCTGTGAACCAGTGATTGGTAAATAAGTTGCAAGCTATTGTACCTCAAAGCTATCTGTTCATCTTTCGCCTGGATGAGACCTTTCCCTGCCAAGACACTGATGGTAAGGCAAAAATTTGTTTTGAGCATAATGAATCATTCTTCAGCAATAACTTGAGTTGATTTCAGAGTTTGTTTGAATATAAGGTTCTTCACTAAGGAACATAGGCTTATAAAACTTCCTTTAAAGCAGTTCTGTTACTCAATAAATGATCTCTATATGAAAAAGGGTAGAAAAAATGTTCAATGCCAAATTTCGAGGGGTGGGGACTTTTTATATGTCAACTTGTGGCGATGTACTTCATAAAAATAGAACAAAACATTCTGTTGCAATTCATGCGAGGTCAGCCTATTTTCCTGGTCAAGATGACCAGACTAAGCTGCATTATGGCAAAACGTGCCTTTATAGAATAGAATAGAATAGAATAGATTTATTGCAATATTACACCCACATGGGCAGTATGCACAAATACAGTAGACAATGTTAGGCCTACATTTATCATTTAAAACTGACAACAAATATTTCTTACGAATTTTTACGAAAGAGAAAAAACTCACGCACGGCACAGCAGATCACATTGCAAAGGGCAGGATCTGCATTTCCCATGATGTAGAGAAACTTATTATTGTTATTCATACCAAGGAATGTTCGCTCCCCATGTTGTATAAAACCCCACAACTTCTGTCGTGCGACATTATACTTAGGGCATTCCATCACAAAGTGACGTTTGTCTTCAATCACTTTGTGGTCACAGAATGAACAAGTTCGGTCTTCTAGAGCTACTGGTGGCTGTGCGTGCCTACCCTTTTCTATGGCTAAGGAATGATTACTTATCCGTAGCCGAGTAAACAGATGCCTACTCATTACAGATTTAATGTGTATTAGATACAGCTCGAGTGTGTATTCATTCTTAAATAACCTATAAGTACGAAGTTTACTTCTGCCACAAGATCGATTATCGTTGTGCATAGACTCGTACAACTGAGAAATATGTTCGTCCCTTAATCTGTCTCGTATTTCGAATACGTCACGGGAATTCAGATTTTCTGTTTCTACTTGGAACTGATCCCCCAACACAGCTAATCGTTTCTGTAAAGAATCAGTACCTGCATACTTGATTGATTCAGTAAAAGCATTATTGAGTACGGTGTTAACCGAACCAGTCTGTAGTTTCTTGACATATTTCAGCATTGAAGTCGTAGCGGAAATATATAATGGGAAGAGACCAAGTTCAGCCCGCACCGCATGATTTGAGGCCTTCCTATTCACCCCGAGGACAGATTTACAAAATTGTAGATGTACATTTTCGCAAGCGGAATTATCCATTGCGGTTAGATCGGGAGACCATATCTCACATCCATAGAGTAATATTGGCTTAATTAACATGTTGAATAAATTAATGTAAACACTCACTGGTGGTGTGTATGTTTTAGAGAATGCACGTTGTAGCTTATAAAGCACCTTTTGCGCTCTAACCTTGAGATGATTTTGTGCATTGATGAGTCGACCGTTCCTATGAAATAATAGGCCAAGATAGCAGTAATCATCACACACTTCTAAGGGTTCATTTTGATAATGGAAGGAGTCGATATTTTGTGTTTTCCGTTTCGAAAATTTTACGACCTTCGTCTTTGCTGTATTAATGCATAGATTGTTCTGATACGAAAACGTCCCGAGGTTGTTCAAACACTTCTGAAGACCAGTTGCACTTTCGGACAATAAAACCAAGTCGTCAGCAAAGAGGAGGTGACTTATTGAAGCATTATTAAGAGTTATTGGTTGACACGATTCATCGAGGTATGTTGAAATGTCGTCAATAAATACCTTGAAAAGTGTCGGAGAGATCACGCAGCCTTGCCTCACGCCGATATTCGATACACAAGGTGGTCCAAGGCCTTTCGGCGTCTTAACATAATATTTACTCGTTTCGTACATAGATGCAAGTATGCTCATCATATTTCCATCTATTCCAACACTTGCTAATTTTTTTAACAAAATGTGTCTGTCAACAGAGTCAAATGCCTTTTTAAAATCGACGAAGGCTACAAACAGCTGTTTATTTTTCTTTTTGTACTTATCAATTGCGGTCTTAAGAACAAACATACTGTCAATGGTACTATGTTTTTCCCTAAACCCGAATTGATTGTGACTGATAATATCATTTTGCTCAAGATACAAATTGATTCTAAAATTTATATGATATACTGTAAGAAAGGACTTTCAGATGGATAACCTAGCTTAGAAGAGACATCAATAATCGGACCATTCCCATTCACCCTGCATCTATTGTTTCCAGTTCAGGTGTAAGAAGATGTGATAATCCTCAACATCAAAGACTGACAGATTATAGTTTTGTTCTAATTAGTTGGGCAGTTTAAACGAGAGTGAATTCAGTTAATTTTTCAGACTCAAATTTTTATTCAGACAAAGATGGTAAACAAATATACATTATAACCGAAGTTCACAGTCAATAAACATAAGTGTTTTATGGGTTTTTTTAAACAAATTTCTAACCAAAGTTCACAGACAAATATACATTAGTGTTTTACGACTTTTTTAAAACAAATATGTAACAAAAATTTACAGACAAATATACAATATTTATCAAACACATTATAACATCATATTATACATTAGTGTTTCAATATTTTGTCAATTGAATTCATATAATAGAGAACATCGATTCTTCCTTCCCTTAGGTTCTCCTTGAGGCTGTCAATCAGGTTATCTACTTTTCTGTACTTCGTTTGTCAGGTTCTAATTTGCCTCCTCTTCTCAGTGGCAGAGCAGTGGCTTCATGATATGCTTGTTCCTTTTTCAGAAAGTCAGTTAGTTTGAAGATGTTTGGGTGTGAACCTGGGAGAACTTGCTGCAGTTTCCTGTGCCACCCTCTCAACATGATTTGTTGTCCTCTGCCCAATAGTTTGGTGGTGATTCCATAGGCTAAGTCCGTTTCAAAATGGCCTGCCCATATTGGAAAAGGCAGCTTTTCAAACACACTGCCGAATATGCTGCTGAAGTTGCATTCTGGGCTGCCATTTCGTAGTCTGTGAATGCAATGCTGGGACTGATGGCAATATTCATTTCTGTAGTCTTTTGCTTTAAAGTTGAAAAATCGTTGATACATCAACTGACTCTTGTCGGTAAATGACCAAACACCAGTGGGCACACCTTACCTTCAACGAAAGCATGTATTGTGTATAGTTGGCAAAAGATCACTGGACTCTTGAATGTTCTGTCACAATATATAGCCTCAGCTGCTGCCAAAAGTTCCAAATTGACGTATGTCGAAAATACGAGAATCTCAGTGTGATCGCCATCATTTACAATGAGGAAATTTTAACCCACTCTCTGAGAAAAATTAAATGCATCAGCTGAAATTTATTCATTGGACATGTGAAGTGACTAATACTACACACTATCAAGATCAATCCTTCTCATGAGCATTGTTTTGATACAAACTATAACTTGCTGCGACAGACCAATTAACATCGACAGACCAATTAACATCAGTTCGCAGGGTGAACAGGAATAAACCCAATAATCCTTTTTCTTGCAAGAATGTCTGTGAACTAGTATCTTGTATTTAATAATTTAACACTGTGCATATCTTGTCCACTGTGTGAGGCACTCTTCAAGTGTCAATCAATTCATTTATTTATTGGTTCCTAAGGGCACATATTTTTAATCATGACTGCGCCAAGTGTTTATCAATCTGAAGGTTATTTTAAACTGCCTAAAGACTTTTGATAACTGCTATATACAGACTCTTCCCTAAATGTTATTAAGGTTATTACAATGGGTCCCACTTAATTGGAAATCCAGTATTTGGATAACCCTGTTAACTGAATATAACTTCAGAACATAAAACCATTTACAGCATGGCCACCATGGAATGGTCACTTTCCATGGGTGGGCAATATTTCCACGGATGCAAGAATATTAGATTCCAAACACTAATTATAGGAATAAGCATATAAAATTTAATCAATTAAGCATCGGGTACAACCTGGTGCTTCATTAATTAAAATTTTGCTGATGATGATTTTTATTACCTAGTAAACACATGTGTGGACATCACTGCCCACGTGTAGATTATGACCAGTCCACAGCAACTGTACTGTATCATACTTTCTGTACATATTTGACCTCATAATTGCATATAGGTTATACAGAAAACTTCTCTTAACGAATAAAAAAAATCTTCTAATATGTCGAGGAATCGGAATTAAAATGATAATCACCAAATTCCACCTGTTTATAGATCTATCTTGCCTCATTACATCCAATACTGGTATTTAATCTATTACATCTTGTTTGACGGAGCTTCATTAACAACTCAGTGTTTTTCAGACAAAATCCTAGAAACAAGCCAACTCTGGAAGCATATGTGAACGGCTATCTGGTACAACAGAGTTAAATAATTTAACCATTTACCCAACACAGACGATAATAATTTAACCATTTACCCAACACAGACGATATCAAAATTATTATTTTAAATATCATTTTTTTAAATTTTTAAAAAAATTTCAACAAAACCATATCATGTGACCCCTCATTGGAACGAGCTCGTTCCAAAGAGGGGTCACATTATTGGTTTTGTTTGTTGAATTTTTTTGAAAAATAATATTTTTTCAGCTGCTGAATTTGCATATTACGCAGGCGGACGTGGCCGATTCATTGAGTAAAGTGTTAATGAGAGCAATACAATTTGAAAAGTGGTACTTAGAAATGATGTAATCTCTGAAGTTTTGAATCAATGCTGGATATTCTAGAAAGAAAGAGGATGATCTGATCAGTCTGATTACCTGAAAAAATGTGACAAAATGGTGCTTTTTTGTTGAAAATTCACAGAAATGAAATAAAAAGTAAAATAACTAGAACTAACACTGAAGGTGATGAATACCCCTGGCCCACTTCATGTTTTTCAGAATGCACCTATAAATGTAGTGCTTCAAAATCAGTTGTAAGTTCAAGTGATGAAACTTGGCTAAAACTGTTGTAGACTAACAATTCTGGGATATGTGCATGTTCACTTGTTGATGGTCATATTTGAAAAGTTTGAATTCAATCCATATGCGAAGGAGTATTTGCACACGCAAGAATCTCAATAACAAATCTATATTAAAAATTCTACGTTGAAGGAGAGATAACCTGGTTAACATAATCACAGATTAAAATTCTGGATATATGCTCATATGCACTTATTAGTGGTCATGTTTGAGAAATTTCATTGAAATGGGCTCTTTAATGCAGGAGGAGTTGCGCACTTGCCGACACAAGAAACTCATTTGAAAATAGATAATAAATCTAAGTTCACGTGAGATAGCCTGGTTAAAATTATGGCAGATCAAAAATTTGGGAATAAGTGCATATCCACTTAATAGTCGTAATGTTTGAGAAGTTTCATCACATTTGATTCATAAATGTTGAAGAAGTTTAGCCCACAAGAATCTCATATGGGAATCTGTTTTAAATCTTCTAAGTTAAAAGGGTGATGACCCAGTTAAAACTGTTGCAAATCAAAAATTTGAAATATTCACATGTCCCCTTGTTAGTAATAAATGAAGCATCAGAATTTTTCTTAAAATTGGCTGATAAATGTAGGAGTTGTGCACACAAGAATCTTCAATAGAAATCAAAATTTTTTAAGTTGAAGGGGAGATAACCTAGTTAAAATCATCGCAGAGGGAAAAATTGAAAATAAGAGTATATTCACTCATTACTGGTAGTGGTCATGTTTGAGAAGTTTCATGAAAATTGGTTCATGGATGTAGGAGGAGTTGCACACACAAGATTCTCATTTGGAAAACCATAATAAATCTATGTTCAAGGGATAACCAGGTTAAAATTGTCAAAGATTAAAAATGTTGGAAAATGCACATGTCCACTTGTTAGTCATAAATTGATAATGTTTTGTGAAATTTGAACAAAATCAGTTGAAAAATGTAGGAGGTGTTGTGCATACAATAATCTCATATAGAAACCTATATTAAATCGTCCAAGTTGAAGGGAATATGCTTATGTCCCCTTGTAAGTTGTAATGTATAGGAAGTTTCATGAAAATTGGTTGATAAATGTAGCAAGTTGTTGCGAACACAAGAATCTTGTCTAGAAATTAAATCGAATTTTCTAAGCTGAAGGGGAGATAACCTTGTTAAAATCATTGCAGATGAAACATTTGTAGATTTTGGCATGCTCACTCATTGGTGGTCATGTTTCACAAGTTTCATCAAATCAGTTCATTGATGTGGGAGAAGTCGCACACACAAGAATCTCATTTGGAAATCTATAATAAATTTAAGTTCAAGGAAGACAACCTGCTTAATATTTTCGCAGATCAAAAATTTGGGAATATGTCGACTTGTTGGTCATAATGTTTGAGAAGTTTGACCATATTTGATCAAGACCGGTTAAAAACTGTACAAGAATGTCAGATGGATGAATGGAATACAGGGTGACAACAATAGCTTCTCAAAAGTACAATAAAATTGGTCCTTGACACTGGACTTTGAATATTACTTGCTGTTGAAAAACGTCTTTTAATGGTGAATATATTGATGTGAGCAGTAGAACTGTAGGTTTTTAAATTTCTTGTTCGGTTTCGGTTTTGGTTTTTCAGGTGCAGTAAAACCTCGGTTCGGTTTGGTTTTCGGTTTGTTCATGAGGCCAAATAAAATTCAATAAAACTCATTCTTATGTCCGGAGTCATAACTGAATGGCAGTGGAATTGAGTGAAACTCAAGGAATGCCCAAAATAAGCTATAATACATGAAGAATCAGGAAGGCCAATATACTAATTACCTAAATATACAGAACTTTTATTTTGCTTGGCCATTTTTCGAGGTCTGACACCTACACGCAACTTGAGGAAAGCTGCAAACACAACTAAACTGAAATGTCGGAAATTCACAGAATGTAGCCTTCCCAGAGTAGTGGAAGTACCCAGACACTGCCATTGGCAGTGTCTGGGTACTCTCACTACTCTGGGATGGTTACATTCTGTGAATTTCTGCAGCAAGAGTATTTAATGAAAAAAAGAAAAACCTTAGATTACGGGATGTCAACAGTTTCGTTTTTTAAAAAAACCTAAAAACTTTGGTTCGGTTTCGTTTAACCTACAGCTCTACATCACGATCCAGTCATAACTTATTCTCTGTTCACAGAACTATATCATCAGAGGTTAGCAATATTTTATAGTTTCAATGTTACCACAGCCTGCACTATTACATCAACAAAACTAATAAGTAATCTTATTCTGAAAATGCATACAAATTCTTTGGGGACCCATAGCAGGCACCTGTTCTTGCATTATTAGCATGGTGACTCAGTGGTACAACATTGGACATCAAACAGAAAGGTCCATGGTTCAATCTCTGCAGGGGTAACTGCATTGTGTCCTTGGGCAAGGCACTTCAGCCCAATTGCCCACTTGGGGGCACGGTAGCTCTGTGTACTAAGGTGTACTGCATGTCGATGATGCACTTGTCTTCAACCACTGCTAACCCTGCTTGTGCCGAGTTAGTACGCTGGAGAGTCTGACAGTTGCCTGCCATTGCTCAGTGGTTCTCTCTAGGTACTCCAGCTGCCTCAACCCATAAAATTGTCCGACACGAGGTGAAAGTGTCATTAAACACCAGTAAATAAATAAATAAATTATGAATGCTTAATGGATTCCAGTGAGAGTAATGAGCACTGTGGCAGTTTGTTATAGCAATACATACTGGCTATTGAATCTTTAATATTCCATCAATTAGTGAAGGTTATTAACTGATTAAAAATATTAGACTAATTTGGCTGTCAAAATGTACTCTCAATAATCTGCCATTCTACAGTTTGTTGGAGAGTGCCTCATTGGCACTCCCCAATGAACTCTAAGAAAACAAATCTGTGAAAAACACAATATTTGTTATACCAAGGGAATATGAAGTACATCCACACCAACCAAAATGTTTTAACTCTTATCGTAAGTCCACAGGTTAATTTTTTGTTAATAACTACTGTATTTTGATTAACATATCTGCAGATGACTTAACAGTGTTTTAATATTATTGTTAGAAGTTTGTACAGGCAGCCAACAATGATGTAAAAGGGGGCATGGTGGCTCAGTAGGTAGAGGTGCAGGCTGCAAGCTGAGAGGTCCTCGATTTGAATCCCACCTGCGGCAAGACACTTCACCCCCATTGACCACGTGGGGGCACGGTGACGCTGTGTACTAAGGCATACTGCACATCGATGGTGCACCGGTCTTCAACCAATGCTAACCCTGCTTGTGTGGAGTTAGTATGTTGGGGAGCTGACAGTTGTTCGCCGTTGCTTGGTGGTTCTCTCTGGGTACTCCGGCTTCCTCCACCCGTAAAACTGTCGTGGTCATGATTAGCCAGTCTGCAGAAATATGTGACCTTAAAACACCAATAAATAAATAATTATGATGTAAAAACAGAGATAAATGCATCTTCCCAGTAGAGTTCTTAAGGAAGAATACACATGGATCAACTTTTTCAGAGTCATATAAAAGGGGCAGTTGTAGCTGTATTGGGTTATAAGGGTTAACTGCAATACCAGGCCTTTTCAAATAGCCCAGTTATGATCTAGCACTTGACCAGCTGAACAATAAAAGACCCCTTTTGTCTGACCTAAACCATCATAAAATGAATAAGAATTTTTATACTGGTTTTTTTTTAACAGAATTGTTTTTATACATCCCCTCGTTTTGAAGACAACATGTACTTGTAGACAAGGTGGACTCGTCTCTCTAACATTATAATTTTTCGAATTATTTGAAGCAAAATTTCAAATTGCCAGTAATTTCTCTTACTGTTCAAACCTTTCATGACCGGGGCAATGGTTCAGTGCAGAACTGCACTTTGCTATCATTTCTGGTTTCAGTTATCAGTTTTTATTTTCATATTTTTATAGTAATTCATCTTGTTGCCTCTTATAGTTTTATATGCAAGCAGATTTTAAAAAAAAAAGTATTAGTTGTTTACAAAACATCAAAGAAGTAGAGAATTTGTTTCATAATGAAGGTCATCATTTGAATGTAATCATGTACATTTTGTCGTCTTTCCAAATTAAGAGGTATCATTTCACAATATTCTTAATGTAGTTGTTAATGGAAAATATGAATCATAATGGTTTATGCATCTTTGATCATGAGGTATAAAACCTGACAGTGGTATGTTAAAATGGCAAGCTCCTATCAAGAAAATATGTTGGTTTTCCAGTAACAAAAACATGAGTGTACCCCAAATAATTAATTAAATGAAAGTGTCAATGACACTGTAGCTCAACTTGTGTAAGACATGTACATGTATAGTATGTGACACAGCAATGACACACATCTAGGTAATGACCTGATAACAAAGGTACATATAAAGTAGTGTAACGGTCTGCACATAAATGCTGACCGTAGCCTGCAACAAATGTATAGGTAAAGTATTGCGAAGGTGGGAGACAGTTAGATGACGAGCTAGAAAAGAAATCTTTTGAGTACCAGAGTGGGTCTGACTGAACCCCAAAATATTTGTTCTCATAGCACAGTGATAACAAAGGCACCCAAAAAAACTTGTTCCTGTCCCAAGGTGATAACAAAGGTACCCAAGAAGTTTCATGAAGATCGGTTCATAAATACAGCCTCTAGCCCGAGCCATATTGACATGTGCACTTACAATGTATAAGCAGCACTGAATAAATCAAAGTTCATCTAATTTGCATAATTTCTGCACAAGAAAAAAGCCCGTATTATATGTGATATATTCCATGTTACTAAACATTCATTCAAAAATTTATTCAAATCAGAACCTTCATATAGAAGTTCAGTACCAAAAACTGACTGTACCTAATTTTGGAACAAAATGGCCACCGGCAGCCATCTTGAATTTTAGACCACACCCCAAAACACTCGTTCTCGTCCCAAGATGATAACAAAGGTACCCATGAAGTTTCGTAAAGATTGATTCATAAATACGGCCTCTTGCCTGGGCCGTATAGAAGTTGTGTACAAAAAACTGATTGGACCTAATTTCGGTTCAAAATGGCCACTAAACTACTAAACTAAACATTCATACACAAATCAGAACTTTCAAACAGAAGTTCTGTAAAAAAAGCTGAATGCACTAATTTTGGTACAAAATGGCTGCCAGCGGCCACTGAATTTTGGACGCACCCAAAAGCACTCATTCTCGTTCTCGTCCCGTGGTGATAACAAAGGTACCCAAGAAGTTTCGTAAAGATCGGTTCATAAATACGCCCTCTTGCCTGTACAAAAAACTGATTGGACCTAATTTTGGTTCAAAATGGCCACTGGCAGCCATCTTTATTTTGGATCGCACCTAGAAACACTCGTTCTCGTCCCAAGGTGATAACAAAGGTACCCAAGAAGTTTCGTGAAGATCGGTTCATAACTACAGCCCCTAGCCCGAGCCGTATTGATATGTGTACTTACTGTGTGTAAGTAGCACTGAAAAAATCAAAGTTCATCTAATTTGCAGAATTTCTGCTCAAGAAAAAAACCTGTATCATATGTGATGTATTCCATGTTACTAAACATTCAGACAAAAATTTATTCGAATCAGAACTTTCATACAGAAGTTCTGTACAAATGAAAGTGTCAATGACACTGTAGCTCAACTTGTCAAGACAAAGACATGTACATGTATAGTATGTGACACAGCAATGACAAACATCTAGGTAATGACCTGATAACAAAGGTACATATAAAGTATTGTAACGGTCTGTACATAAATACTGACCATTGCCTGTAACAAATGTATAGGTAAAGTATTGTAAAGGTGGGTGACAGTCAGATGCTGAACTAGAAAAAATCTTTGAGTCCCAGAGTGGGTCTGACTGAACCCCAAAATATTTGTTCTCATAGCACAGTGATAACAAAGGCACCCCAAAACACACTCGTTCCTGTCCCAAGGTGAAAACAAAAGTACTCAAGAAGTTTTGTGAAGATCAGTTCATAAATACGAGCTGTATAGAACTTGTGACAAAAAACCGATTGGACCTAATTTCGGTACAAAATGGCCACTGGCAGCAATCTTGAATTTTGGACCATACCCAGAAACACTCATTCTCATCCCAAGGAGATAACAAAGGTACCCAAGAAGTTTTGTGAAGATCGGTTCATAAATACAGCCTCTACCCTGAGCCGTATTGACATGTGTGCTTACATTGTGTAAGTTGCACTGAATAAATCAAAGTTCATGTAATTTGCATAATTTCTGCACGAAAAAAACCCCCTTACAATATGTGATGTATTCCATGTTACTAAACATTCATACAAAAATTTATTAAAATCAGAACTTTCATACAGAAGTTCTATACAAAAGACTGATTGCACTAATTTTGGTACAAAATGGCTGCTGGTGGCCATCTTGAATTTCGGACCACACCCAAAAACACTCGCTCTCATCCCACGGTGATAACAAAGGTACCCAAGAAGTTTCGTAAAGATTGGTTCATAAATATGGCCTCTAGTCTGAGCTGTATAGAAGTTGTGTACAAAAAACTGATTAGACCTAATTTCGGTACAAAATGGCCACTGGCAGCCATCTTGAATTTTAGACCGCACCCAGAAACACTCGTTCTCGTCCCAAGGTGATAACAAAGGTACCCAAGACATTTCGTGAAGATCAGTTCATAAATACAGACTCTAGTCTGAGCCGTATTGACATGTGTACTTACTGTGTGTAAGTCGCACTGAAAAAATCAAAGTTCATCTAATTTGCATAATTTCTGCACGAGAAAAAAACCCGTATTATATGTGATGCATCCCATGGTACTAAACATTCACACAAAAAAATTATTCAAATCAGGGCTTTCATATGGAAGTTCTGTGCAAAAATGTGATTGCACCTAATTTTGTACAAAATGGCTGCCATCGGCCATCTTGAATTTTGGACCGGACCCAAAAACACTCGTTCTCGTCCCACGGTGATACCAAAGGTACCCAAGAAGTTTCGTAAAGATCGGTTCATAAATACGGCCTGTAGCCCGAGCCGTATTGGCATTTGCACTTACAGTGCTGAAAGTAACCCCAAAAAACATCAAAATTAGTCTAATTTGCACAATTTACGTACGAGAAAAAAACCCGTATTATATGTGATGTATCCCATGGTACTAAACATTCATACAAAAAATTATTCAAATCAGAGCTTTCATATGGAAGTTCTGTACAAAAAACAGATTTCTGCATCGTCGGTACAAAATGGCAGCTGGCAGCCATCTTGAATTTCGGACCGCACCCAAAAACACTCGTTCTCGTCCCACGGTCATAACAAAGGTACCCAAGAAGTTTCGTAAAGATCGGTTCATAAATACGGCCTCTAGCCCAAGCCATAGCAGCTTGGCACTTACAGCTCTGAAAGTAACACTAAATAAATCAAAGTCAGTCTAATTTGCATAATTTACGCACCAGAAAAAAACCCGTATTATATGTGATGTATCCCATGGTACTAAACATTTATACAAAACTTTATTCAAATCAGAACTTTCATACAGAAGTTCTGTACAAAAAACTGATTTTTGCATCATCGGTACAAAATGGCCACTGGCAGCCATCTTGAATTTCGGACCACACCTAAAAACACTCGTTCCCGTCCCAGGGTCATAACAAAGGTACACAAGAAGTTTCGTAAAGATCGGTTCATAAATACGACCTCTAGCCCGAGCCATAGCCAATTGTTGACGTACGGACAGACGGACAGACGGACAGATGGCCAGACGGACAGACGGACGACGGGCCATGACAATAGCTCAAATTTGACTTCGTCAAAGTTGAGCTAAAAACTGATTGCACTAACAAAAGTACAAAATGGCTGCTGGTGGTCATCTTGCATTTTAGACCGCACCCAAAAACACTCGTTCTCGTCCCACGGTGATAACAAAGGTACTCAAGAAGTTTCGTAAAGATCGGTTTATAAAATACGGCCTCTAGGCTGAGCCGTATTGAATTGTTGATGGACAGACGGTCAGACAGACAGACAGACGACGGGCCATGGCATAACCTCAAATTTGACTTGCATCAAAGTTGAGTTAAAAAATTACAAAAATTTATTTCAAGTGTAAAGCAGTATGTTAGGAAACTGAATTGAACAGTGGAGCCAGTGGAGTCCCACTTAATTGGATATCTTTTAACTGAACATCCCTCTTAACTGAATATAATTTCCAAACACAAAACCATTTATCATACCTTCAGTACAAATTTGCCCTATTAATTCCATATAGGTTATTGAGTAAACTCTTGTTAAAACTCTTGTTAATTGAACAAAACCTCTTGCAATATGTCGAGAAATTACCCTGACAGGCACTTAATTAAATTTGTATATTGCCCAATTTGGCCTCCGTACATCCATCCAATGTTCGTATTTAATCTATTATACATGTTTGACAGAGCTCATTGAGCTCTGTCAAACAAGATATGATAGAATAAATGCACAGTTTATGTCTAAAATACAGGCAAGTGATCAAATCCTTGTTAACTGAATACTCCTGCTAATTGAATAACTCTCACTGGCAAAGTGGCTATTCAATTAACAGGGCTCTACTGTATAATCTCTCAAACATGGCATAATTATGCCAGACCAATAGATTAACCAATGAATGGTCTTACCTAGTGACCGAGGTACACATCGGCAATAATGATCACCAGTGACCTCATATTAGCTTTGGAAAGTAGGCAGAATTGTAAATGCACCCAAAAATGTAGGAGGTAATAAATCAATAATTTCTTAGTGATCAGTTGTGTCATGAGGCTCAGTGAAAACAAAATTAGGCTTGGCTACAGCCCAACCTAATATTGTTCTCACTTTGCCTCATATGACACCATATCTGCTAACTGGGGGTGCAGTGGTGTTGTGGTAACCGGTTCTTGTCAGATCACCGAAGTTAAGCAACGTCGAGCCCGGTTAGTCCTTGGATGGGTGACCGTCTGAGCGATCGACTCGGACTCCCACGTTGTGTCCTTGGGCAAGGCACTTCACCCTGATTTTCCACATGGGGGCACGATGATGCAGTGTACTGAGGCAAACTGCACGTCAATGGTGCACAGGTCTTCAACCAATCTAACCCTACCTGTGCTGCAGTGCAGAGTTACGATGTTGGGGAGCTGGCAGCTGCCCGTCGTTGCTTGGTGGTTCTCTCCGAGTACTCCGTCTTCCTCCACCCGTAAAACTGTCACCGACATGATATGACCTTGGCTGTTAAAGTGTCGTTAAACTCTAATAAACAAATAAATAAATATCCGCCAACTAAACAATCTCGTAACTTGCAATATACTTGTAACAAAAACTGAATATGTGGTACACTCTATTAACCCTCTGTACAATGATGTCAAAATTTCAACTTGCCAATTTGGAGCTCTTTCAGGCAAGACTTAATCTTAAATTCTGAGTTGAATTATAGGAAATTACAGTTGAAACTATAAGTCCTGTCACAATTAGGGCAGAAAATGTTCGTTACTTAATGCGCTCCTTACTGCGGAAGAATAAAGTAGTCTGAAGCAGGCCTGGAAATAAGGAATGAGTTTTTATGCCTAATTGATCGTCGTAACCTAAAAGTTATGGGGAGACCAATGGTGGTGGGTATGACGGGCCTACCATGGTTCGGCCCGTTGAAAGAAAATTTTTAATTCCAGTGTTCAAAACCCCCATTTCCTTGCATCTGAGCACCTCAGCGGCTGTATTTCATCTAAATGTCGGGACACAATTGAAAATTGAAATGAAAGTGTCAATGACACTGCAGCTCAACTTGACAAACTTGAACTTGGTAAGTTATAAGTGAAATGGCTAAATTGAAGATCATTGGGACCAATGTTATTTGGTGAAATTTCAACATAACAGCATTGTGTGTGCACAACGTCTGAGTAATCCATGCATTTTTAATTGTAAACTGTAAGACTGACTAAAGGAAGAATGATGGAACACAAATGCAGTAAGTTCAGAGGTTATTGTAAATGGCAACTTTTTTCACAGAAATGAATGCTAACCAATAGCTCTTATCTAAAGGTCTCGCCTAATGAGCACACCAAGTTAAAAAACAATCCCTGAAAAATGTGGCCTGCAGGCCATGTCAAAGATGAATGTTGATGCACAAATGCAATAAATTCAAAGATTGTTGCTAACAGCAACAATTTTTGATGGAAATGAAAAATCACATCAAGAGGTCACCCCGAACACACATACCAAGTTTCAAAGTGATCCGAACATAAATGTTCCCTGCAATGTGTGCCAAAGGGAAATTTTGATGAATAGCTGCACTAAGTTCATCAAAGGTTGGTGCCAGCAGCAACATTTCTTGGCAGATATCAAAGAAAATCGATAGCTCTCATCTAGAGGTAACCACAAATAAGCGTATCAAGTTTCAATCCGATCTGATCAAAAAATCTGCCCTGTATGGTGTGCCAAAGGAATATATTGATGCCTGTCTAAACAAAGTTCAAAGGTCATTGCCAGCGGCAACATTTTTTGATGCAAATGTAATAAACTCGATAGCTCCCATCTAGAGGTCATCCCAAACAAATATGCCAGTCTTCAAAGCAATCCAATTACAAATGTGCCCTGTAGGGTGTGCCAAATGGAAATATTGAGGTCTGACTAAACTAAGTTCTAAGAACGTTGCCAGCGGCAACACTTTTTGCCGGAAATTGAAGAAAATTGATAACTCCCATCTAGAGGTCACCCCAAACAAGCATACCAAGTTTCAAAGCGACCTGATCATAAAGGCAACCTGTGAGGTGTGCCAAAGGAAATTGTGGATGTACGTATGTAAGTACATACATATGTACAAATGCCCAGATGTACGTACGTACGCCGACGGATGAGAAGTGATGGCAATAGCTCAGCTTGACTTTGTCAAGTTGAGCTAAAAAATTGCCCAATGCCAAAAAACAGGTTGGAAGATATTCAGTGTGCATAGCTTACCTCGAAAATGGGAAATTATGGCAGTACAAAATGGCGCAAATTGCAGCAATATCAACATTGGTGAAACATCACATTCAGGCATATCAAGGGAGCTAACTATCACACTTAGACTACAGACCATCGAGCGGAAGAGTCTGCCATTCCCGAAATTGAAATGAGAAAAGAGCCATTTCAAATGATTAATTGAATGGATTTCTTCACATTTGTCAGTAGCATTCCCCGTAGAAAACCCTTTCAGGTGTTGGGTCTAGACCATTAAGTTTATGAAAGAAGTTTGTCAGGTGTTCGATCACCATCTCAAGTTGAGGTGCTTGACACAACAATGAAGTCATGATCTTTTTTTTATGTTCCGTTCGCAATAAAATGCGATCGCGAACGGTTCGGAGGTTACGGTTTTTTAAATCATAGTAACCTCCCTGTAACCTGAATGACCGTTCACGACTTATTTACAGGCCTGTGAAGTACACAAAAGCGATGCACTGTGCAGTGCAAAATATAAAGCACTATTAGCGAGGTCTGTTGTGAAATCACAAACTGAACCAATCAAATAAAAAGAAAATATAGAGACTACATTACATGGGGAGTGGATTACTACTAAATCGCTGTGGGATAGATTTTTCATTTAGTAATTATTACAATTTCTGAGGACAAAACACATGAAGTACTTGCATACTTCCATCACATGGACCACTGGGTTGCACCTGGTGGTCCATATGATTGAAGTTTGCAAGCGTTTCCTGTGGTGTTATGAACAATTGTAAATACTTCTTGAGTGGAGAATATTTGACGTTGTGATTCAGTGGTAATCGACTCTCTTTATTCTGTATTTTAATGTATCTTTATGTCATTACATGTACATGTTTCCCATGAGAGGTTAGGAATGATGTTAATGATCTCTATATACTAGTATAGAAATGTACTGAGTTGGGCACGCTGTTTTTCTACTGGAATTGAGTTACACTAATAGTGCAGTTCGTTGAAGACAACAATGTACTGACTAAGAATGCTATTACCTTAAAATAATACCAGGCCTTTAGATTACCCCAATTTCACACTTTTTAAAGGTGTGCCCAAATTGGAGGTGAGAAGGCATCAAGAAAAATATATCAATTCTTTGTGCCTATTCTGCATTTTAGAATAACTTCCATTATAATGTGATCATAGAAACACAATGAAAGGCATGGCAATAAAACATAATAGGATAAGACTATTATTTCTGGTTTGAATGTGCCCAAATTAGGGCAAAATGGTGTGCCCAAAATAAATGAATTTAAAGGCCTGAATAGTGCACAATACAGTTACAGGACTTCTACTTTCAACTGTAAGGTTTGCAGTTTGAAATTTTAATATTTCGACATCAATGTGCAGGGGCTATGTGTACAGTTAGACCCAATTAACTGTTTCCATACAGGTATCGGTGAACTAAATATTTGAATTAGAGTTACCCACCTTGAAATGTTGACTCGGAAATGATGCAATCTCTAAAAATAAAGAGCCTGGGGAAAATATATTGTTTCAATAAACATCTGAAACATTCTATTGACATCTTGAATTATTGTTGAATATTCCTGATAAAAAAGTGGGTGATTTTAACCCTTTACCCAACGTAACGGCCAAAACCGGCCAGCGCTATTCTCAAAAATCGGCTATTAATTTTAATTATTTTTTCATTTTTTGTCTCAAAAACATAGGTTATGACCCCTCATTGGAACGAGCTCGTCGAGCTCGTTCCAATGAGGGGTCATAACCTATGTTTTTGAGACAAAAAATGAAAAAAAATAGTTATTCAAGAATTTTTTTTGCAAGTGTCGTCTGCTTTTCATGTTAGGTAAAGGGTTAAGACTTTCAGACCTAAAAAATACAATTTACATATTGTGTGTTTTTGTAGGGAATTCCCTGAAAAATATGTGCTTGTGACTGGTACTTCCCTTTGTGTTATTTTTTCTCTCCTATTTGTTGCATGACCCCCTATTTTCGGGTCAGAAAACATCTGAAGGGCTTTTCTTGACAAAGATATTTGAATGCCAAAATTAAAGTTAGGCGATCATATTTTTTTTCGCCTGAATGCTATAATGGTGGCCTGTGGGAAAATAATTTAGTTTTGTGATACCTACAGACCACCAAGATTTATCCAACGAGATACATCTGTTCGAAGCATGCTTATGTATTTATCTTTCATTCTCTGTGTGATCTTTGGGAGCTAAATCTGTTCAATACTTCAGAAAGTTTGCTAGAACAATGTAGCACTTGTTAATGCTCATATCAAGACAATATTGTGAGTGTGTGTGTGTGTGTGTGTGTGTGTGTGTGTGTGTGTGGGGGTTTGTCTTACCAACTTGACGAGGTAACTAGACAAAAGAGTTTGCGTGTTTGGCCTTACCGAGGTACAAAAGACAAAAGAAACCCTTTACCTCGGTTGTTTCCCCAGAACTGTACCGGCAAAACGATGTAGAAACCGTTAGTCCACACAAAGGACAAACAATGGGGTACCTCGGTATGTAGGGAAAACTGGACTCTGTGTGTGTGTGTGTGTGTGTGTGTGTGTGTGTGTGTGTGTGTGTGTGTGTGTGTGTGTGTGTGTGTGTGTGTGTGTGTGTGTGTGTGTGCGTTTGTCTTACCAACTTGACGAGGTAACTAGACAAAAGAGTTTGCGTGTTTCGCCTTACCGAGGTACAAAAGACAAAAGAAACCCTTTACCTCGGTTGTTTTCCCAGAACTGTACCGGCAAAACGAGGTTGAAACCGTTAGTCCACACAAAGGACAGACAATGGGGTACCTCGGTATGTAGGGAAAACAAGACTGTGTGTGTGTGTGTGTGTGTGTGTGTGTGTGTGTGTGTGTGTGTGTGTGTGTGTGTGTGTGTGTGTGTGTGTGTGTGTGTGTGTGTGTGTGTGTGTGTGTGTGTGGGTTTGTCTTACCAACTCTAGACAAAAGAGTTTGGGTGTTTTGCCTTACCGAGGTACAAAAGACAAAAGAAACCCTTTACCTCGGTTGTTTTCCCAGAACTGTACTGGCAAAACGAGGTAGAAACCGTTAGTCCACACAAAGGACAAACAATGGGGTACCTCGATATGTAGGGAAGACAAGACTGACTCTGTGTGTGTGTGTGTGTGTGTGTGTGTGTGTGTGTGTGTGTGGGTTTGTCTTACCAACTTGACGAGGTAACTAGACAAAAGAGTTTGCGTGTTTCGCCTTACCGAGGTACAAAAGACAAAAGAAACCCTTTACCTCGGTTGTTTTCCCAGAACTGTACCGGCAAAACGAGGTTGAAACCGTTAGTCCACACAAAGGACCAACAATGGGGTACCTCGGTATGTAGGGAAAACAAGACTGTGTGTGTGTGTGTGTGTGTGTGTGTGTGTGTGTGTGTGTGTGTGTGTGTGTGTGTGTGTGTGTGTGTGTGTGTGTGTGTGTGTGTGTGTGTGTGTGTGTGTGTGTGCGTTTGTCTTACCAACTTGACGAGGTAACTAGACAAAAGAGTTTGCGTGTTTCGCCTTACCGAGGTACAAAAGACAAAAGAAACCCTTTACCTCGGTTGTTTTCCCAGAACTGTACCGACAAAACGAGGTAGAAACCGTTAGTCCACACAAAGGACAAACAATGGGGTACCTCGGTATGTAGGGTAAACAAGACTCTGTGTGTGTGTGTGTGTGTGTGTGTGTGTGTGTGTGTGTGTGTGGTGGGGGGAGTTGTTATGGCTATGAAACACAAATTTGTGGATCCTGATGAAGCGATAGATGCAATTTAGGATTCCATTTGGTGTTGTAGGCCCCTATTAGAATATCAAAAATGATGTCCTTAGTTAATAATTATAAACAATTAAAATTTTCTAAAGTTATTTTTTAATTAGTATAAGGGATTTTGTTTTGTGTGATCACTTATTTGCACTGAGTGACCTTTAAATATACTTATCAATATGTTTACAAATACTGTTATTAAAATAAAATCTATTTTTAATTCACAAATTGTTTATTCGAGTCACTTGTTTACTTGATATTGGACGGAATCATCTGGAAACTTAATGAGGTGACTTAATCCAACCAATCAGCAATTGGTAGAAGAAAAGAAATTTGGAGAAATTTCCATTCTGGAACTTTCTATTTGAAGACTGTATAATAACTTCTGGCCACAGACTTTGGACATTCATTCATCTCACATCGCATTTGAGAAGTAACAACTGTGTGAAATATTCATTATTCATTGAACACTGGAGATTATATTATCAGGCATTATATCGAGTCAACCTAACAAGTTGCAATGAAATCCTTACATAAATACGACCTATGGACTATGCTAAAGGTTTTTGAGCCCAGGCAGCCATCAAGGATGAATGATCGCGACCAAATGGGGACATTCTCATCTAGACATTATTTGGAGTCATCCTACCAAGTTACAATGAAATCCCTTCATAAATATGATCTGCAGACTGTGCTAAAGGTTTTCTGGCTTCGGGCTCCTGTAGCCGTCACAGTTGCCCAATCCGGTTCAAAAGGGGACGTTCTCATCTAGACATTATATGAAGTTAACTTACCAAGTTACAATAAAATCCCTCCATAAATATGACCTATAGACTGTGCTAAAGGTTTTCGGGTTTTGGGCTCAGGCAGTTGTCATGGTTGACAGATCGTGCCCAAATGGGGAAGTTCTCATCTAGACATCATCCGGAGTCATCCTACCAAGTTAGAATGAAATCCCGCCATATTAAACATGATCTGCAGACTGTGCTAAATATTTTTGGGTTTTGGGCTTGGGCAGCCATCACGGCTGACAGATCATGACCAAAAGGGGTCGTTCTCATCTAGGCATTATACAGAGGCATCTTACCAAGTTACAATGAAATCCCTTCATAAATACGACCTGTAGACTGAGCTACTGGTTTTGGGGTTTTGGGCTTGGGTAGCCATACCGGTTGAACGATCATGACCAAAAGAGGACGTTCTCATCTAGACATGACCCCAAACCTGCATATGAAATTTCGTGACAATCGGACAAGAACTGTGGGGTGTAGCCTGTGCTAAAGGAAAATGTGAACAGACTCCCAGACTCACAGACTTCCCCATGCATGATGGCAATAGCTTATCTTGACTCTGTCAAGTTAAGCTAAAAATAAGTCCGACCAGAACTATAATCACCGGTGTACAGGTTCTCATGGTGGTGAACATTCATACTAAGCTTCGAGGACAATAGTCCATAAATGTCTAGAGAAAATCTCCAGATAAAATTATGTGTATGGATGGATGGATGGACAGACAGATGGACAAGATGATTCCAGTATACCCGCCAACTCTTTGAGGGGATATAATTAATTAACACTACACAGTAATTAAATTATTTATATCTCTGTTGTCCATGTCAGGTAATTATTTCTAGTATTGCGATGCTACCACAGAAATAATACCCAGATATCCAGTAATGCAAAGCTTGGGAGCTCAAATATCAACCTTGGGATTTATCTTGAACAAACTTCAGTGCGCCCCCATAATGTCAAATACCAAATATTAGTACATTTTGAATGGCAGGTCTGAAAGAGATTTTTAAAGATTATTTGTTTTATTACACTAAGTTAAAATTTGAGTCCCCATTGGGAGCCCAAATATGAATTCATGGACTTGCTTTGAACAAACTTCAATCTGAGTCAAGCTAATGTGTTGTGAACCAAACATCAACCATTCTGAATGGTGGTTCCTAGGATTTTTCCTCTTTTGCACCAAATAAAAATTAGGATTTCCAAATGGAGCCTAAATATTTGCCCAGTTACTTCATTTGAACAAACTTGAAAATGGTCCCCCAAGGATGTTGTATCAAAAGATTCTGACCATTGGTTCTGGAGGAGAAGATTTTGGGAATATTCCCAACATAGCACTGAGTTAAAATTTAAAATGTGGCCCCCCACAGGGAACACAAATATCAACCCAGGGACTTTATATGAACAAATTGCATCTGACCTCTCTAAAGATGCTGTATATCCAACATCAAAAGATTCTGACTAGTGTATCTTAAGAAGCAGATTTTGAAGATTATTCCTCAAAATATTGGATTAAGTTAAAATTTGAACCCTAATAGTAAACTCAAATATTAAGGCAGGGACTTGATTTTAACACTTGGATCTGATTCCCTTAAGGATGGTGTATAACATACATTAAAAGATTTTGACTAGGGGTTTCGTTATTATTACAGTATAATCCTCTTAACTGAATATCCATTTTGCCAGTGAAAATTATTCAATTAACAGGAGTATACAATTAACAGGGATGTGGTCAGTTTCCTGTGTTCTGGAGGTAAACTTAGCATTTATTCTATTATATCTTGTTTGACAGAGCTCATAGAGCTCTGTCAAACAAGATATAATAGAATAAATGTCTGTATTGGATGTATGAGGCCAAAAAGGTTGACAAATAAGGGAAATTTGGTGCGTGTCACAGCAATTTTTTCGACATATTACAAAAATTTATATACAATTAACAGTTTACTCTACAACCCATATGCAATTAACAGATCAAATTTGTACTATAGGTATGGTAAATGGTTTTGTGTCTGAAAATTATATTCAATTAACAGGGATATACAATTAAGAGATATCCAATTAAGTGGGCTCTACTGTATTAGTTATATTGCACTTAGGTAAAAACTTTTCTTTGCATGAAATAAGTACTAATGACTCAATAATACCACATATCAAATTTGGTTCAAATAGGCTAATTGGTTCAGAAAATCGAAGTTTCAGATCGGGCCAAAACTCTTGCCCCTCCCAAAACAAGGGTGAATATTGCCCTATTGACTTCAGACCATAAAATTTAAGAGGAACGATTTTATCATTCCTCTGGTGGTTATCTAAATGAAAAAACAGATAACAGAAAAGTTGTTCAACTGGAACTGCAAACAGTTTGTCAAAAAGTTGTCTTATCACCTCACCGGGTATTTGATAGCACTGTTTCAAAATGTTCCTGTGGGAAGCTCCCCTTTCTTCAATGCTGAAGCTCTCTAAGACAGTCTGTGCTTGCTGCAGATGCTTTCAAAATCTGTGAACCATCATACAGTAGGGCCACTTGGACGGGTCAAAATCAACAGGTTGTCATTTACCCCGGTGCTTCACTGGTCATTATTAGACATTGTGTAGAAATATGTGACCTTAAACACCAATTGGTGGAAATTTCATTAGGTGTCATAGCGGATGATCTCTGAATTATATGCGTGGAAAAATGCCCACCCATAGATTTGGACCCGTCCATGATGGCTTACAGTAATCAGTCCTGTTTATTATATCCAGATGAACGGTAAAGAGGTTATCTCAAATACAAGATTTTATTCTCTGAGACTTTGTTGGAATAAATTTATTTATTTATTTATTGATGTTTAAGGTCACATACTTATGCACAATGGCTAATCATGACCATGACAGTTTTACAGGTGGAGGAAACTGGAGTACCCGGAGAGAACCACCGAGCAACGACGAGCAGCTGCCAGCTCTCCAACATCGTAACTCCGCACTGCAGCACAGGCAGGGTTAGATTGGTTGAAGACTTGCTTACCATCGACGTGCAGTACGTCTTAGTACACAACGCCACCGTGCCTCCACGCGGGCAATGGAGATGAAATGCCTTGCCCAAAGACACAACGGGGTTGCTGCAGGTGGGATTCGAACCGAGGACCTCTTGGCTTGCAGCCTGCACCTCTACCTACTGAGCCACCGCACTCCCTTGTTAGAATAAACTTACTCTACATCACAAAAGGATGCTCAGTACAAATATTATGTAAATGTGCCAGTTGGTTCATGAGAAGATTTTAAAAATGAAAGTGTCAATGACACTGTAGCTCAACTTGTCAAGACAAAGACATGTACATGTATAGTATGTGACACAGCAATGACAAACATCTAGGTAATGACCTGATAACAAAGGTACATATAAAGTATTGTAACGGTCTGTACATAAATACTGACCGTTGCCTGTAACAAATGTATAGGTAAAGTATTGTAAAGGTGGGTGACAGTCAGATGCTGAACTAGAAAAAATCTTTGAGTCCCAGAGTGGGTCTGACTGAACCCCAAAATATTTGTTCTCATAGCACAGTGATAACAAAGGCACCCCAAAACACACTCGTTCCTGTCCCAAGGTGAAAACAAAAGTACTCAAGAAGTTTTGTGAAGATCAGTTCATAAATACGAGCTGTATAGAACTTGTGACAAAAAACTGATTGGACCTAATTTCGGTACAAAATGGCCACTGGCAGCCATCTTGAATTTTGGACCGTACCCAGAAACACTCATTCTCATCCCAAGGAGATAACAAAGGTGCCCAAGAAGTTTTGTGAAGATCGGTTCATAAATACAGCCTCTACCCTGAGCCGTATTGACATGTGTGCTTACATTGTGTAAGTAGCACTGAATAAATCAAAGTTCATCTAATTTGCATAATTTCTGCACGAAAAAAAACCCCTTACAATATGTGATGTATTCCATGTTACTAAACATTCATACAAAAATTTATTAAAGTCAGAACTTTCATACAGAAGTTCTATACAAAAGACTGATTGCACTAATTTTGGTACAAAATGGCTGCTGGTGGCCATCTTGAATTTCGGACCACACCCAAAAACACTCGCTCTCATCCCACGGTGATAACAAAGGTACCCAAGAAGTTTCGTAAAGATTGGTTCATAAATATGGCCTCTAGTCTGAGCTGTATAGAAGTTGTGTACAAAAAACTGATTAGAACTAATTTCGGTACAAAATGGCCACTAGCAGACATCTTGAATTTTAGACCGCACCCAGAAACACTCGTTCTCGTCCCAAGGTGATAACAAAGGTACCCAAGACATTTCGTGAAGATCAGTTCATAAATACAGACTCTAGTCTGAGCCGTATTGACATGTGTACTTACTGTGTGTAAGTAGCACTGAAAAAATCAAAGTTCATCTAATTTGCATAATTTCTGCACGAGAAAAAAACCTGTATTATATGTGATGCATCCCATGGTACTAAACATTCACACAAAAAAATTATTGAAATCAGGGCTTTCATATGGAAGTTCTGTGCAAAAATCTGATTGCACCTAATTTTGTACAAAATGGCTGCCATCGGCCATCTTGAATTTCAGACCGGACCCCAAAACACTCGTTCTCGTCCCACGGTGATAACAAAGGTACCCAAAAAGTTTCGTAAAGATCGGTTCATAAATACGGCCTCTAGCCCGAGCCGTATTGGCATTTGCACTTACAGTGCTGAAAGTAACCCCAAAAAACATCAAAATTAGTCTAATTTGCACAATTTACATACGAGAAAAAAACCCATATTATATGTGATGTATCCCATGGTACTAAACATTCATACAAAAAATTATTCAAATCAGAGCTTTCATATGGAAGTTCTGTACAAAAAACAGATTTCTGCATCGTCAGTACAAAATGGCAGCTGGCAGCCATCTTGAATTTCGGACCGCACCCAAAAACACTCGTTCTCGTCCCACGGTCATAACAAAGGTACCCAAGAAGTTTCGTAAAGATCGGTTCATAAATACGGCCTCTAGCCCGAGCCATAGCTGCTTGGCACTTACAGCTCTGAAAGTAACACTAAATAAATCAAAGTCAGTCTAATTTGCATAATTTACGCACCAGAAAAAAACCCGTATTATATGTGATGTATCCCATGGTACTAAACATTTATACAAAACTTTATTCAAATCAGAACTTTCATACAGAAGTTCTGTACAAAAAACTGATTTTTGCATCATCGGTACAAAATGGCCACTGGCAGCCATCTTGAATTTCGGACCACACCTAAAAACACTCGTTCCCATCCCAGGGTCATAACAAAGGTACACAAGAAGTTTCGTAAAGATCGGTTCATAAATACGACCTCTAGCCCGAGCCATAGCCAATTGTTGACGTACGGACAGACGGACAGATGGACTGACGGACAGACGGACGGACGGACGACGGGCCATGACAATAGCTCAAATTTGACTTCGTCAAAGTTGAGCTAAAAATTGAGAGCATTTTCCCAACCCCAGCAAGATGATTTCAACAAAATCAAAAGGTGATGTCAGAACAATCACCTCATATTTCACTGAAATCAGTTCAGTGGTTTTGGAGAAGTTGCAAACACCATGTTCACAGACACTGGACGACAGATGGAGAGTGATCACAATAGCTCACACTGATTTTCTGTGACGTGAGCTAACAAGAGGTCTCAAGGGACATGAGGCACTCACCTGAGAACGTTCTTTAAAGAAGGATCTATTGGGCCACACTAAAGTAGATCTTCTGTTTCTCAGGCCATTATTTGTGATATTGCATGCGGACAAGCGTTTTTTTATTTTATTTTTTATTTCAGTAATTTCTTCTTTGCCATCAAAAGTTCATGTTCTTGGTTCAAGTTTTAGGCCTCATAATCTACAGAATAGCATGGGTGTTGGTGTATTTCATCCCTTGAGTGCAAGAAGGCTTTAGCATTGCAAAGCCTTCTTGCACTCAAGGGACAAATTCATAAATTTTTTTAACTAGGGTAAAATATCAGACATAAACCATTTAATTTTTATTTTTTCTAAGTTTAAATTGGTTATGAAAAGAGAGCATGCAGCAGCCAAAAGGACCATGCGGGAGGGCCTGAGAAACAGATTTTTTATTTTTTTAGGCCTTGACTGGTATTAATTGGTAGAGGGCTGGAAGCCCATATTTGGAAGCTTTACTCTGAAGTGCAGATACTGCAACTCAAAGCCCTCAAACTATAAGGATGTCCTTCATATTATCTTTGAATCTAAATTATTTAGTCAATATGGATTTTCCTTGTTACAATTTATGGGGGAGTGCCTAGAGGCACTCTCCCATAAACTGAAACATGGCAAAGATTTGGGAACAAATTTTGATGACTAAAAATAATTCAGCTCTCTACCAGTTAACCCTTTACCTAACATACTAAACATAGCGGCCAAAGATTATTCCTCATATTTCACTAAATTAAAATGTGGGCATCCATAAGAAGCCCAAATATCAGCCCCGGGACTTGATTTAAACAAACCCTAATCTGACACCCCTAAAGATACTGTATACTAAATTTATAAGATTCTGACTGGTGACTCTGGAGAAAAAGATTTTAAAAGATTGTTATATTGGTCTACAATCTAGGAAGCTCCCACTGGGAGTCAAAATATTAACCCAGAGACTTGGTTTGAACAAACTTGAATCTCCTCCCCCCCCCCCCCCCCAAACCTCCCAATGACGTCCTAAACCAAATATTGAAGACTCTGCCAGGTTGTTAAGGAGAAAAAGATTTTAAAAGAATATTTCTCATACTGAACTTGGGCTAAGTTTAAATTCAGGCTCCCAAAGGGAACCCAAATATCAAACCAAGGACAGGATTTTAACATATATGAATCTGACCTCTGTAAGGATGCTGTGTACCCCCTAAAGATGTTGTATACTAAATATCAAAATATTCTGACAGAGATTATGGAGAAGATGCTTAAAGAATATTCCTCATAATATTGAACTATTTAAAGTTACAATTCAGGCAGCCCAAATATGAACGCAGGGACTACATTTGCACAAACCGGAATCTACCCCCCCTCCCCCTCCTCCCTTGTATACCAAAAATCACATGAATCTGACAGGTGCTTGTGAAGAAAAAGATTTTTAAAGAGGATTCCTCATAAAATTTAAGCTGCCTTTGGGAGCCCATATGAGCACAGGGACAATCTAAATCAACTTGAATCTGATCTCCATAAGGATGCTGTGTAATGAATATCAATAGATTTTGATAAGTGGATGTGAAGAAGATTTTAGATTATTCCTCATATTGGACTAAGTTACAATTTGGTCTCCCAATAAGACATGATTTGACCAAACATGAATCTGACCTCCATATAAGGATGGTGCATACCCCTGAAGGATGTTGTATACCAAATATCACAAGATACTAACAGGTGATTATGGAGAAGATGTTTAAAGAATTATTTATTTATTTATTTTTAATTTGTTGGTGTTTAAGGTCAAATTTCTGCACAATGGCTAATCGTGACCACAACATGGACATAAAGTCACTCCAGCCAATCTTTATAACCTTTTTGCTCAGTTTAGAGGACTTCCACCCCAGGCATTTTACCAGTAAAACAGAGCTTGTTTACCACAGTAAAAAAAAGAATTGTTTTACTTTCCAAGGTTTCCATTAAAGAATATTCCCTATATTGAATTACGCAAAAAATTTAGGCATCCGTAGGGAGCTCAAATATGACCCCAGGGACTTGATTTGCACCAAGTTGAATCTGCCCCCACCCACCTCCCCCCCCCCCCCCACACACACAAACACACTAAGTATGTTGCATACCATATATCAAAAGATTCTGACTTTGGATCATGGAGAAGAGGATTTTTAAAGTCTATTGCTCATACTGCATTAACCCTTTACCCAACGCAAATGATATCACAAGTTATTATTTTAAATATCAAATTTTTCCCAAAAATTTCAACAAAACCATATCATATGACCCCTCATTGGAATGAGCTTGATGAGCTTGTTCCAAAGAGGGGGGGGGGGGGGGTCACATGATATGGTTTTGTTGACATTTTTTAAAATAATATTTTTTCAGCTGCTGAATTTGCATATAACGTGGGCAATTGTGGCCAATTTATTGCTAAAGGGTTAAGTTAAAATTTGGGCTCCCACAGGGATGGCAAATATAAACTGAGGGATTTGATTTGAACAAACTGGAATCTGACCTCCATAAGGATGTTGTGTGCGGAATATTAATAGATTATGACCAGTCGATCTGAAGAAGATTTTTAAAGATTATTCCTCATATTGGACTAAATTTGGAGCCCAAATATCAACCCAGGGATCTGATTTTGAACAAACTTGAACTTCTATAATTTTGACCAGTGGTTCCGAAGAAGAAAGATTATTCTTCATATTGGACTAAATTAACCCTTTATCAAACATGAAGAGCAGACAACACATGCGAAGAAAATTCTTGAATGACTAATTTTTTTCATATTTTGTGTCAAAAACATAGCTTATGACCCCTCATTGAAACGAGCTCGATGCGCTATGTTTTTGAGACAAAAAGTGTAAAAAATAATGAAAATTGGATGGTGAGTTTTATGAATAGTGCAGGCTGGTTTTGGCCGTTACATTGGGTAAAGGGTTAAAATTCAATCACCCCTAGTCAGTCAGGTGAGCCAAAAACTAGTGATACTACTGGCAGTAATCAGTACCTCTCCAGACATAAGCATAACAGAATTGTATAGAGTGGGTTCATAAAAATTATCAAAAAGAGGGGGAGCGTGGTGGCTCAGTGGTAGACTGTTGGATTTCTTTGCTGGAGGTCCTGAGTTCGATCCCCATCCAAGACGACCCGCAATGTGTCCTTGGGCAAGGCACTTTATCCCAGTTGCCTACATGGGGACACGATGACGCTGTGTACTAAGGCATACTGCACATTGATGGTGCACATGTCTTCAACCGCTGTAACCCTGCTTGAGCGGAGATTGAACAGAGTTAGAATTTTGAGGAGCTGACAGCTGCTCGTCAATGCTCGGTGGTTCTCACCGGGTACTCTGGCTTCCTCCACCCATAAAACTGTCACGGTCACGATTAGCCATTGTGCATAAGTATGTGACCTTAAACCCCAATAAATAAATAAATATCAAAAAGAGAATTCTAGGACTTTACTGGAATGTAGCTTTATCAGAAAATGAATGTTGGATTGTTATGTTATCTTTACTATATAGAGGATATTCACGAAAATTTGATGAATACCGAAAATATCTTGTGAGTGGCTACAAAGAAATATGAGGATCTTCACGAGCTACGCAGTCGCGAGTGAAGATCCTCATATTTCTTGTAGCCACGAACGAGATATTTTCGGTATTCATCAAATTTTCGTGAATTTTCTTTTTATTTAATGCTCTACGACTACAAACTCTCCAATTTGTGGCCTTTATTTGCCATTAAGGCGCAAAATTTATGTGCCGAACCGGCGTCCATACAAAAATTACAACAACCAAACTCCAACCATTGGAATGTGTGAATATCCGCACAAAAAGTAGTCCCGTCTTATTTCTCCCCTAACTTTACGATTTACCAAGGCTGGCGAATTGAAATAATCGCAATGTGTTTCGAAGAAATAGAACAATAACAAAAAACACCACTTTCTTATTTTCAATAACAAGACACGTCATTTTATTTTTTTTGAACTCAATGCACTGAAGACGTGTGAAGTTGAACTGAAGAAATTTGAAAGTGATTTCGGCTTTTCGCTGGAAGGTGAATGAGAAAGTCAAACTTTGAAACCGCTGATTTAATGAATTGATTTAGTCACTGTCACTATCAATTATTCGAATTCGTTTGTATTTGGGACTCTGGAATTCATTACTGATGTGCTGACTCGTTTAAAGTACATGTGATTCGTCATCCGAACCTACGATGAAATATCGATTTCTAAATATCATTTTGATATTTCGTTTTGCCGACCGACAGGGGAATATGACTTAATTTTTCAGCGTGAATTGATGCCTGAGCATTAAATAAAAGGTGCTACACACTTCATACAACTAACAGTATCATGCCAATCTCATATGGCCTGGGCTTTGACACATACGAGTATGGTACAAAAATGTCTCAATTGCTCACTATTTGCACACTATGTTCCGCAATGGTGGTGGTGAACAAAATGATTATTATTGGCACCATGTTAGGTCTTGGTTAACCCTTTACCTAATGAATCGGCCGAATGCGCCCACATAATATTCTGCAGTTGAAAAAATATTAATTTTCAGAAAATTCCAACAAAACTATATCATGTGACCCCTCATTGCAATGAGCTCATCGAGCTCGTTCCAATGAGAGGTCAAATTATATGGTTTTGTTGAAATATTTTGAAAACATAATATTTAAAATCATAAATTTTGATATTGTCTGCATTGGGTAGAGGATTAAGAGGAAGCAGACCTTCTGTTAACATTGAGATAATTTCTTATTATTTGCACACCATGTTTGGTGTTAGGAAAGAAGGAGACCATCGGAAAATGAGATAACTTTGTCAATGTCGACAACAATCTCAGCTCCAAAAATCTGACTGGTAAGATAATATGTGATCTAGAAAGTAACTACATGTATCAACAAAAAGGGAGAGGTTAATAGCTGATAATATCTTGGCCTGATTTTTTGATATGCTATATTTTCCTTAGTGTGCAATTTATGTCAGATAATTATATTTACTTCAAAGTAATAAAGATCAGTGATATGCCACTACTTCTCTACTTTTAACCCTTTACCTAACGTGAAAAGCAGACGACACTTGCAAAAAAAATTCTTGAATAAGTAATTTTTTTCATTTTTTGTCTCAAAAACATAGGTTATGACCCCTCGTTGGAACGAGCTCGATGAGCTCGTTCCAACGAGGGATCAAAACCTATGTTTTTGAGACAAAAAATGAAAAAAATAGTGAAAATTAATTGGTGATTTTTTAGAATAGCGCTGGCCAGTTTTGGCCGTTACGTTGGGTAAAGGGTTAAATGGTCTGAGTGCTAAATGATTTCTCAAAGGTGATTTCAAATATGGTTATGTTTTCAAAGATACCACACTACCATCAAGCCTTAGTTTATCAAGAATTTGTTAATAAATAATTCTTTTGTTACAATTTATTGGATAGTGCCAATAGGCAATAATAAATAAAAACATTTCAACCAAACAATTTTATATAAATTTTTTTCTTCTGCTGAGCAAACATCATGTTAATGCATACAGTATAAATCCACTAAAGTGGCTTCCAGCACTTTTCAGTAAATACATGATAGTGGGGAGCGTGGTGGCTCAGTTGGTAGAGGTGCAGGCTGCAAGCCGAGAGGTCCTCGGTTCGAATCCCATCTGCGGCAACCGCGTTGGGTCCTTGGGCAAGACACTTCATCTCCATTGCCCGCGTGGAGGCACGGTGGCAGTGTGTACTAAGACGTACTGCACGTCGATGGTGCACTTGTCTTCAACCAATGCTAACCCTGTGCTTGCGTGGAGTTAGTATGTTGGGGAGCTGACAGTTGCTCGCCGTTGCTCGGTGGTTCTCTCTGGGTACTCCGGCTTCCTCCAGCCTTAAAACTGTCGCGGTCATGATTAGCCATTGTGCATAAATATGTGACCTTAAACACCAATAAATAAATAAATATAAATTCATGATAGTGGCTTCTGGCACTCAACCAGTTAACTCACAGTGACGCAATGCAAAACACATTACAGGGGGAATGCACAAGAATGTTCATGAAATGTTTTTCGTAAATTTATTTATTTATTGGTGTTTAAGGTCACATACTTCTGTACAATGGCTAATCATGACTACAGCATGGAAATAAAGTCAAGGTTAGTCAATCGTTTATACCCCATGTTGCCTATTTTAGAGGATTCAAACCCCAAGCATTAGTGACTGGGATCTATTTTATTTTACCACAGTAAACAAGCACTACTTCACTTCCCGGGGTTCCCGCATGGGTTTTGGGAAATAAGAGTAAGAGTTTTCATTTTTGTGTGAAACACGGCACAGGTCTGGTTATTTGAAAGGTATAGATTTAACCCTTTACCCAATGGCCAAAACTGGCCAGTGCCATTCTAAACAAGCCAAGACCAATACCGGGTCTGGACCTGCGTCACTGCATGCAATTGATCTGAAAATTAGATACACGATACAACTCATCATTATGAAGCAGCAGACCAAATATAAAATCATTCCCTTTCATAGAAGCCAAGAAAACTTTGACGGAAGAAATGTTTTGGACGGACTGACGGAGTCGAGCAGTTACTTGACCTGCTCTGCCGCTGGCGACGCAGGTAAAAATTGCCAGTTAATTTTCATTATTTTTTTCCATTTTTTTGTCTCAAAAACATAGGTTATGACCCCTCATTGGAACGAGCTCATTGAGCTCGTTCCAATAAGGGGTCATAACCTATGTTTTTTGAAAAAATGAAAAAAAATAGTTATTCAAAATTTTTTTTTGCAAGTGTCGTCTGCTTTTCATCTAAGGTAAAGGGTTAAAGAGTTAAAGCAACAAAAGTTACGATGCACTGGTTCAGTTATTTTAATGGAGTGCTCTTGACCTTAGAAATGTAATAAATACCTGGATTTCTGACAAGTTCTCAATACAGCTGACAATAATTTAATCTATAGGATACTCAGCTGGTCTATTCTCCTGTTGAGATAACTTATGACTTGATTACCAGGATTGGTTTTTATGGTTTAACTATTTCAATGCCAGGTACTTTTTGGAAGTCATGATATTTTTTAACTGTGTGTGTGCTGGGGGCCATTATCATGGCTTTACTGAAAAGTGCTGAACGCCACGTCAGTGACTACTGTGCTTTAGATTGTTGTCTGCTTGGAAGTGGAGAAAAGATACTTTATATGAAATAGTTTTCATTCGAATTTATTGAAGAGTGGCAGCAGCCAATCACCAATATAAAATAAAATGTAACAAAACAATTTATTTATGAACAAAATCTGTTAAACTGAAAGCATGCTATCTTTGAAAAAACAATTTATATTAGACTCAAAGACCACCTGCGGTAACCGCGTTGTGTCCTTTGGGCAAGACACTTCACCCCCATTGCCCATGTGGGGGCATGATGCCGCCGTGTACTAAGGCGTACTGCATGTCGATGGTACGCATGTCTTCAACCAATCTAACCCTGCCTGTGCTGCAGTGCGGTGTTGTTGGGAAGCTGCTCGTCGTTGCTCGGTGGTTCTCTCCAGGTACTCCGGCTTCCTCCACCCGTAAAACTGTCACGGTCATGATTAGCCATTGTGCATAAATATGTGACCTTAACCATCAATAAACAAATAAATAATTTATATTAGACCTAAAAAAAATTAAAAATCTGTTTCTGAGGTCCTCCTGCTTGGTCCTTTCATCTGCCGCATGCTCTCTTTTTATAACCAATGCTAACTTAAAAAAAAGTAAAAATTAAATGGTTTATGTCTGATATTTTACTCAAGTTAATAAAATTGACAAATTTGTCCCTTGAGTGAAGATCTACTTTGTGGGGCCTTACAAATTAACTTTTAAAAATAATTTAGGACACTACCAGTTAATTCAATTAATGAGGTTTGACGTATACATGTAAAACAGTTTAACCCTTTACCAATGTAATGGCCCAAACCAGCCAGTGCTATTCACAATTTATTTATTTATTTATTGATGTTTAAGGTCATATATTTATGCACAATGGCTAATCATGACCGTGACAGTTTTACGGGTGGAGGAAGCCGGAGTACCCGGAGAGAACCACCGAGCAACGACGAGCAGCTGCCAGCTCCCCAACATCGTAACTCCGCACCGCAGCACAGGCAGGGTTAGATTGGTTGAAGACATGCGTACCATCGACGTGCAGTACGCCTTAGTACACGGCGTCATCGTGCCCCCATGCGGGCAATGGAGATGAAGTGTCTTGCCCAAGGACACAACGCGGTTGCCGCAGGTGGGATTCGAACCGAGGACCTCTCGGCTTGCAGCCTGCACCTCTACCTGCTGAGCCACCGCGCTCCCAGTGCTATTCACAAAAGTCGTCAATTAATTTTCATTATTTTAAAAAATTTTTGTCTCAAAAACATAGGTTAGGACCCCTCTTTGGAACGAGCTCTTTGAGCTCGTTCCAATGAGGGGTCACAACCTATGTTTTTGAGACAAAAAATTAAAAAAAATATTCATCAGATAGTTGCATCTAAGTACTTAATTCTACAAACTGCACCTCAGAAGAAATCAGCGACACTTGTCTTTTTCAAATTTCTCGGATGCCATAGAATTAAGAAAGGACACTGGTTTTGTTTACATTGGCATGGCGGGGGTTTGAACCCATGCCAAGAGAGTTTGTTTTGGCACCAACCGCCTAGCGGTGGAAAATTAAAAAAGACAAGTATCGCTGATTTCATCTGAGGTGCAGTTCGTACAATTAAGTACTTAGATGCAACTATCTGATGAATAATTAAATAATTGAGTTTCCATGTGTTCTGTACTGGCTTTGTATATACTTGGTTAACTAGCATTCCCTTTTGGAGTCTGTCAGTGGGCTAGCGGTGTGCGTGGTTCAGCATAGTTTCGCTAGGCGGTTGGTGCCAAAGGAAACTCTCTCGGCGTAGGTTCGAACCCCACCATGCCTATAATGGCAACTAATTTGTATCTGAATTGCTGCAACACAGCCTTATTATTGTTCCTAAGGATTTATCTTTATTCATCAGGATATTGCCCATAGGAGAAAAAAAACTGGTTATGATACAACAGTTCATATATCAGCATAGTTGCGATACCTTTTTATTTATACAGTAGAATCCTCTTAATTGAATATCCATTTTGCCAGTGAAATTTATTCAATTAACAGGAGTATACAATTAACTGGTAGAGTGCTGGAAGCCCATATTTGGGCTTTATTCGAAGTGCAGGTACTCCAACTTATAGGCTTCATATTCTGTGGATGTGCTCCATTTTATCTTTGCATTGAAACTATTTTGTCTGTAGATATTTTCTTTGTTAAAATTTATGGGAGAGTGTCCATAGGCACTCTCCCATAAACTGTAACAAGGAGAATGCATGTGCTCAGATTTTGTCAACCAAAAGTAATTCAGCACTCTACCAGTTAACAGGGATTTGGTCAGATTCCTGTGTTCTGGAGGTAAACTGAGCATTTATTCTATTATATCTTGTTTGACGCTCTGTCAAACAAGATATAATAGAATAAAAATATCTTGTTTGACAGAGCTCATAGAGATCTGTCAAACAAGATATAATAGAATAAATGTCTGTATTGGATGTAGTGAGGCAAAAAAGGTTGATAAATAAGGGGAATTTGGTGCGTTTCAAAGTAATTTTTTCGACATATTACAAAAATTTATATACAATTAACAGGAGTTTACTCTACAACCCATATGCAATTAACAGAGCAAATTTGTACTGAAGATATGGTAAATGGTTTTGTGTTTGAAAATTATATTCAATTAACAGGGATATACAATTAAGAGATATCCAATTAAGTGGGCTCCATGGATTACCCAGTAGGTTACCTGAATCAAGTACAGGGAACGTACGATAAGTTACCAAAGCTAAGACCAGGTGAACGATAAATGGGTTATGCAAAATTCTGAAAATAGCAGGCCTGATGTTATTCTTGCACACGTTAACTGGTAGAGTGCTGAATTATTTTTAGTGGTCGAAATTTGTTTACATTTCTGCTTTGTCACAGGTTATGAGAGAGTGATTATAGGTATTCTCCCATAAATTGTAACAAGGCAAATTCATAATTTTACTTCAAAATAATATGAAGCACGCCCACAGAATTCAAAGCCTTGAAACTGAGGCACCTGCACTTCAGAATAAAGCCCAAATATGGGCTTCCAGCAATTTACCAGTTAAGAAGAACATGTCTGTTAAAAAAGCTGTGTTTGTTTTATAGGCATCTTCCTATCACTAAAAATCTGCCTCATCACTCTTTTTTAATCTGGAAATCTCTTCAATGATATTTAGCTCACCTGAGCAAAGCTCAAGGGGAGCTTTACTCATCACTTTCTGTCCGTCGTCCGGGGTTAACTTTACATTATCGACTTCTTCTCACAAACTACTCAACCAAATTGAACCAAATCTGGTATGCATGTTCCCTATCATATGTCAATTCAAGTTTGACTCACCCCTTGGTTGGGCTACGCCAGAAAAAAGGGAGCCCAAATCTTAAAAAATCTTCTTCTCATGAACCAGCAGTAGCAGAGACTTGATATTAGGTGTGCAGCTTCCTTTTTAGGTGTAGACTCAGATTTGTTCAAGAGAAGTTCTAGGGGCTATATTTGCCATCGTTATGGGAGGGGCAAGAAATTTTGCTCCGACCAAAATTTCTATTTTCCAAACCAAGAGGCTGATTTGAACCAAATTTGATATGAGGTTTTATTGGGACATAAGTAGTTAATTTATGCAAAAAAAAATTTACTGTCACCTCATGGGAACTGCAGGAACTAAAAATAGAAAAAAATTAAAACGCCCATATCTCCAAAACTGCATGGCACTGAGAATTTTTATTTGGTGTGAAGCTTCCTTAGGACCAACAGAATGGAATGGTAAAAAAAAATTGCTATCGGTTTTATCATAGGGTACTTTTTCGGGACTTTGAAAAAGTGCTGAGTCAGCATTTTTGAACACTGTGGATAATGGGGAAAACATTGAAGAATCTTCTTCTCCCAAACCACTGGTCCAAAGGCTTTCATATTTCACATATAACATCATTGGAAGATTGATTTACATATTATCTATTTCCCAAACTGGAAGGCCAATTTGAACCAAATTTGATATGAGGGCTTACTGGGTCATAAGTACCTAATTTATGCCGAAAACATTTTTCCTGTCACACCATTGGAACTACAGGAGCTAAAAATAGAACAAATTTAAAATGCCCATATCTCCAAAACTTCACGGCACTGAGAATTTTTTTTTTGTGTGAAGCTTCCTTAAGAACAGCAGAAAGGAATAGTGAAAAAAAAAATTGCCATCATTTTTTTCATAGAATACTTTTCCAGGACTTTGAAAAAATGCTGGATCATCGTTTTTTAACACTGTGATTAATGGGGAAAAACATTAAAGAATCTTCTTCTCCCATACCACTGCTCCAAAGGCTTTTATATTTCACATATAACATCTTTGGAAGATTCATTCACACATGTTTGTTGAAATCAAATCCCTGGGTCCATATTTGGGTTCTCTATGGGAGCCCAAATGTTCAGATTAGTGCAACATGAGGAATATTCTTTAAAAATCGTCTTCTTCCAATCCACCAATTAGAAGCTTTTGATATTTGGTATGCTGCATCCATAAATGGGTGAGATTCAAGTTTGTTCAATTTGAGTCCCCGGCTTAATATTGGGGCTTTCTATGGGTGGAGTGAGGGGGTGGCAGGGGGGTGCATGTTAGGTTCAGGTTTGTTCAAATCCATTCCTTGGTGTTTTTCCATAAAATTTGCCTTTCATGACTTCATTCCTTTGTAGTGTTGATGAACCATGTCTAACTGAATGTGACCCCAAATACTTCTTTGAACCATCTTGGCAGGTGAGCAATTAAGGCCACTTGGGACCTCTTGTTTGTATTTGTAGGAGTCTAGACTTTTAACCAACTTTAGGCCAAGGTCAGTTAATTCTTAGTTAGCATTATTCCGGGTTATCAGAACGAACTGCAGAATGAGGTTATTATTCATTATTAATTATATCCTTATGGGGAAATAGCATGATATATCCCTCAATTCAATGGGTGAGGAAGAACCATGAAAATTAATGGTGTATTCTCCTGGCCCTATAAAGGAGGTGGCCCATTTGCGGAACCAATACCGGGTAATAATGAAAAAGTGTTCTTATTTCGGGCAAAAAACAAATTGAGGCGAATAATGCTAAAAATTAATTAACCATGGCCTTTTCTTTTTTGTCAATGCTCATTGAGCTCTGCCAAACAAGACGTAGTTTCTTAACGGTTGTGTGCTATAAGCCATTGTCAGGGCTTTCAGAAAAATAAGGGCAAAAGCCGACATTTTCCTTGCTCCTGTTTTCATATTTTAGTCAAATGCAAATAATATTTTGTTTATATAAAGTTGTTTTAATACAAGTTATTGGAGAGTGACTGTAGGCACTCTCCAGTAATCTGTAACAAAACAAATTTTAAATAACAAATTCAGACCACCAAAAATAATCTATAAGAACAACACAACATCTTCATACATTCTTTCATAAAGCCAAAATATGGAATCCTGAACTAAGCCACTTGATTTGGATCACTCAGATCGCTTGGAAGTTGAAAAGTTAAATTTTCATGTCAAGAGAAACATGACAAGTTATTTATCAGTGATGCCTATGGTTTCAATTGACTCATTTTATTCTAAAAGTTAATGGACCGAAAATGAACAATATTGTACAGCTGTCAGTGATACAAGTACAACCTTGCGTACATATGTTAAGAAGACTTTTACCTCAGGCATTGGTTACCGGATACTATTTTAACCCTTCAGGGCCTGGACAATTATCTTAAATTCATATCTGATCACAGCCTGTACACATCCAGTGGCTTAGCAGTGGTTTCTAGTCAAGTCATGGCTGCCTGTGAAGGCAGCCATGACTTGACTAGATACCACTGCCCAGATAAGTTGTCTGTTGTTAGCAGAATTTCCTCATGATGGCATCTTCGGGGCACCTGTTCTGGGGTCATAAAATTCAGAAATAGGCTTTTAAGGGTTATATTTATTTATTTATTGGTGTTTTAAGGTCACATATTTCTGCACAATGGCTAATCATGACCATGACAGTTTTATGGGTGGAGGAAGCCGGAGGAGTACCCGGAGAGAACCACCGAGCAACGGCGAGCAACTGTCAGCTCCCTAACATGCCAACTCCACACAAGCAGGGTTAGCATTGGTTGAAGACAGGTGCACCATCGACGTGCAGTACGCCTTAGTACACAACGCCACCGTGCCCCCACGTGGGCAATGGGGGTGAAGTGTCTTGCCCAAGGACACTACGCGGTTGCCGCAGGTGGGATTTGAACCGCGGACCTCTCGGCTTGCAGCCTGCCCAACTACCAAGCCACCGCGCCCCCACTTTTAAGGGTTAACAGTGAAGCAAAACTTGCTCTTCCCCTAGATTTATATGTACATACTAGTATCTTTTTAGCCTCAGTACTTCCAATGTAAGCATTTAATCTTTAATATATTGTTTGACACAGTTCCCTGAGCCATGTTGTCAAAGAGATATCATAGAACAAATACTCAATTTATTACCAGTTTGTTGGGAAACAGGGTTCAAGTTAACAGGGTTCAAGAGAGTGCAGTGGCTATTGGTTAGAGCACTGGACTTGAGATGAAAAGGTGGATGGTTCGATACTGACACTTCACCCCAACTGCCTGTAAAGGATCAAGATGACACTGTATACTAAGGCATAGGGCACGACGAAGCACGAAGGTACATTTGCCTTCAATCGATGCTAACCCTGCTCATGCCAGGTGAATAAGAGGTCAACAGTTATTCACCACTGCTATGTGGTTCTCTCCAGGCTTCCTCTACCTGTAATAGTGCCTGATCATATGCGACCCTGGCTGTCGAAAAGTGTTGTTAAACCCCATTAACCCTTTACCCAACGAGTTGCCCGCATCCGCCCGCGTAATATTCAAATTCAGCAGTTGAAAAAATATTATTTTTCAAAAAATTTCAACAAAACCATATCATGTGACCCCTCGTTGGAACGAGCTCGTTCCAACGAGGGGTCACATGATATGGTTTTGTTGAAAATTTTTTAAAAATTTGAAAAACTGATATTTAAAATAATAAATTTTGATATCGCCTGCGTTGGGTAAAGGGTTAAAAACTAGAAAGTGGGTAAGAGTCCAACAGTTAATCACCAATACTATGTGGTTCTCACCAGGTACTCTGGCTTTCACCACTTGTAATAGTATCTGACCATATGTGACCCTGGCTGTCAAAAGTGTTGTTAAACCCCATTTGAGTGCTAAATAATTTTGAAACGTAATTTAAAACATGAGTATTTTTTTTTTTCAAAGATTTCATGCAGCCAGTAAGAGAAGCCTTACCTTAGCAAGGTTTTGTTCATGAACAATTGTTTTGTTACAATTTAACTCAAGCCATTTTGACAGATGTATTCACACATTGTGGCAATGTGTGCATGTATTTGTAAATTTCATTCTCATGTTTGTACTTATTTACTGGGATATTGCTGAATAAAATATTTAGATATAGGGGGGGGGGGGGGGGGCGGTGGCTCAGCTGGTAGAGGTGCAGGCTGCAAGCCGAGAGGTCCTCGGTTCAAATCCCACCTGCGGTAACCGCGTTGTGTCCTTGGGCAAGACACTTCACCCCATTGCCCACGTGGGGGCACGGTGACGTTGTGTACTAAGGCGTACTGCACGTCGATGGTGCACCTGTCTTCAACCAATGCTAATCCTGCTTGTGTGGACTTAGTATGTTGGGGAGCTGACAGTTGCTCGCCGTTGCTCGGTGGTTCTCTCCGGGTACTCCGGCTTCCTCCACCCGTAACACTGTCGAGGTCATGATTAGCCAATGTGCAGAAATATGTGACCTTAAACACCAATAAATAAATAAATAAATTTAGATATAGAATGAAATTTTTTTACATCCTGTTAACCCTTTCAACACTGGTGGCATCTTCCATGCCAGAGGAGTCCATATCCATTATTTGGGAGTAGAACAATTAATATTTTCAACGTGCAGCCTTCAGACTGTTGTTGTTCTACGACACACGTACACTTACTAGCCATCCTACTTAATGAAATTATGACGTATCATGTTCCTGGACCAGAGAAAAGTGGCATCTCGTGTTGAAAGAGTTAATTGCATATTTTTCTCTGGAAAAGTTGTTATTCAATCAACAGGGCTGCACTTATTTATGAAGGGGTAATACAAGTAAATACAAAGCTGGGTCAGAGGACACACTGACTGAAAAACTTATCAGGTCACCCCTTTTAACTCTGTGCACACTGATGTCAAAATGGCAAAATTTTCAGCAGCAAATATTTCCTACAGTTAAAACTAGAAGTCCTGTCATGAAATGCGCACAAATAGCAGGTTGATATGCGCGTTAATGTACGCGTTATGGCCCAAGTAAAGCTATCAAATTCTGTACATATGGCCTGTGCACATGCAATGTTTCAGCCAATGGACCTCCAGGTAACCCGGAGGTCCACTGGCAGAAACATTGCATGTGTTTGCTATGAGTAACCAAGAGCACCTGCCATGCTTTGGACACCATTCGATATGGCAATTGCGCGCAATTCCAACGTGCAATTAAGCCTAGATAAGCGCACTATTCATGACAGGACTTCTAGTTTTAACTGTATAATGCAGTTTGATATTTAACCAAATATACCTTGTTTGACAGAGCTCAGTGAGCTCTGTAAAACAAGATATAATTGATTATATTCATAGTTAACTGGTAGAGTGCTGGAAGCCACTACAGTTAAAACTAGAAGTCCTGTCATGAAATGCGCACAAACAGCACGTTGATATGCGCGTTGATGTACGCGTTATGGCCCAAGTAAAGCTATCAAATTCTGTACATATGGCCTGTGCACAAGCAATGTTTCAGCCAATGGACCTCCGGGTAACCCGGAGGTCCATTGGCAGAAACATTGCATGTGTTTGCTATGATTAACCAAGAGAACCTGTAGTGCTTTGGATGCCATTCGATATGGCAATTGCGCACAAGTCCAACGTGCAATTAAGCCTAGATAAGCGCACTATTCGTGACAGGACTTCTAGTTTTAACTGTATCAGGGCTTTCATATGATGAGCAGGTGCCCCAGCCTGAAGTTGTCATATTTCGTTGATGTGCTTCATATTATCTTAGAAATGAAATTACTAAGTCTATATGGGTTTGCCTTGATAGAATTTATGGGAGAATGCCCCTTGGCACTCTCCCATAAATTGTAACAAGGCAAAGACACATGAACAAATTTTGATGACCATAAATAATTTAGCACTCTACCAGTTAAACAAGAGAAAAACAGAGGGATTGGAGAAAATTCTGTTGTACTACCAGAGTGCTATCGGTTAAAATACTTAACTTTATGGACTGTGAAAGATCAACTTCCCACTTTTCAAAAAGCACTTATCTTGTTCCTTCAGAATAGAAAATTCAATTGATGTACATTATTTAGTAAACTGGGTTAAATATTATTCAACAGAGATGGAAATATTCAAACTGCCACATACATACATGTTTATACATGTGTCCTACAACATCTTATGTGCATGCAGCCCTTCACCCTACTGCTGACACACATAAATACATAACTGCACACTGCATTTCACAGAACAATAGCAACGCAAAGCGTGGCATATGCCCCCCTCCTGCAATACCATGGATAGCATTATGCCATCAAAAGCATGACATGTGCCAGCAGCAATCTGTACTAATATAAATAAGCATGGCAAAAATTATTTCAATCCAACATATGATGACAGAGCTAGAGCAGCAAATATGTTGGACGGACACATTTTTCAATCATCCCCTAAGTTAAACAAGTGCAAATAACACTGTAAATGCTCATGCAAAGATATTAATTCTACTGTAGGATCCGTTCCCCCATGCTGAGGAACAAGCATGGTAAAAATTATTTGAATTCACCGTAGGATGACAGAGCTAGAGTAGCAAATATGTTGGACGGACACATTTTTCAATAATAAGTTAAACCTGGGAAAATAACTCTGTAAATGTTTATGGGAAGATGTTAATTCTGCTGTAGGATCAGTTCCCCCTTGTTGACGGATAAGCATGGCAAAAATTATTTGAATCCGACAAATAATGACCATGCTAGAGCAGCAAATATGTTGGACGGACACATTTGCATTATGCACAAATGTACGAACGTACGAAGCTCTTCACTAGATACCCCCTCCGACCAAGTCGGGAGCATAACAAATGTAGTGGATGTGGTGACAGGAGTTGAAATAAAATACAACAAAAGTTCTAAACTGCTCTGTTATTATTCGCCCATTCATAACAGAAGTTTATTTCGATTTTTGTTGGTTAATGGCTATTTCCAAGTTAATAATGAATTGATGTACATGTAACTTATTGGTTCAAGTCCTCGTGCATTTTGTTGCTTTTTCATCCTTCGAGGTGAAAGCAAGGAATCAATCAGATTCCAGTATTCAAATTTTTTCCCAGCAAAATTATCATATATAACAGCCCTCTGAGCCCCTCTTGCTCATAATTTTTGGACATGTTCAACTCGGCCCTGGTGAGAATCAACCTTTCTGACAGTGATTCTCTCTGGGTCCAAGTTCTGTGGGAACTATTCACAGTTATTTAAACCTGTGGTGAGTTGAAAATAAACCTATTTTGGATTGAAAGTTTAATGGGCCCCGTGGTTTTTGACTCAATGTTCATATTCATGTCCATTTCATATCATACTAGTTTTTGGCTTATTAATAAGCCACGTATAAACTGATGTTCCTATTTTCTCGTATATTCATCCAGATCACAACACATGACTGAATGTTTATTCTTCCACAACTGTTGTGTTTATATAGTTTATGCATGCATCCATGTTTTGAAAGTTGACTCAGATCCTAAAAAATCTGAAGATCAACAGGGAAATTCCAACTAGGGTTCTATCCCCTGGCGAGTTATTCACACAAATAAAGGTGGAAAACATTCATAAAACTGCTCAGGACTAATGTTTGGCAGGAAGGCAGGACCTTAATAATATTAGATAACTAATACAATACCATTCTTTGCCACATTCATCATCTCGTCCCAATTAGCAGGTGAATGGAAAACAGATGACAAACAGCTACAGTTAAAACTAGAAGTCAGGTCACGAATAGTGCACTTATCTAGGCTTAATTGCGCGTTGGAATTGCGCGCAATTGCCATATCGAATGGCATCCAAATCATGGCAGGTTCTCCTGCTTACTCATGGCAAACACATGCAATGTTTCTGCCAATGAACCTCCGGGTTACCTGGAGGTCCATTGGCTGAAACATTGCTTGTGCACAGGCCATATGTACATAATTTGATAGCTTTCCTATGGCCATAACACGTACATTAACGTGCAGATCAGCGAGATATTTGTGTGCATTTCATGACAGGACTTCTAGTTTTAACTGTAATACGATACCATTCTTTGCCACATTCATCATCTCGTCCCAATTAGCAGGTGAATAGAAAACAGATGACAAACAGCTAAATCAGTGTATGAAAATCAGCTGTTTGTCTGTTTATTTAATTATGGGGTTTAGCCCTTTACCCAACGCAGATGATATCAAAATTTATTCTTTCAAATATCATTTTTTCAAACTTTTCAAAAAATTTCAACAAAACCATATCATGTGACCCCTCGTTGGAACGAGCTCGTTCCAACTAGGGGTGACATGATATGCTTTTGTTGAAATTTTTTTTTAAATAATATTTTTTCAACTGATAAATTTTCATATTACGTGGGCGGATGCGGCCGATTCATTGGGTAAAGGGTTAACAATACTTTCAACAGTCAGGGTCATATCATGTCAGACAGTTTTATGGGTGGTGAAAGCTAGAGTACCTGGGAGAGATCCAATGAGGAATGCCGAGTAGCTGTCAGATTCTCAAACTTACTAATCCAGCATGAGCACGGTTAGCAATACCGTTTAAAGATAAGTGTTCCACCATTAAGCACTCATTGCCTTATAGTACACACCGCCACTGTGCTCCTATATAGGCAACTGCTACGAAGTGAGATAATGTCACAACGCAGATTACTTTATTCAGAATGGAATCTCAAGTTTAGTATTCCGATCAATGAGCCATCATACCCAGAAAAATCAGTATTAGAGAAGCTCTGCAAACGAAGTTAAGACTGAGTACAAAAAAAATATTATTTAGGCCACACAAAGTAGATCTTCTGTTTCTCAGGCCATTATTTGTAAAATTACATGCGGGCGAGCAGTTTTTTATTTTATTTTTTATTTCAGTAATTTCTTCTTTGCCATCAAAAGTTCATATTCTTGGTTCAAGTTTTAGGCCTCATAATCTACAGAATAGCATCGGTGGTGGTGTATTTCATCCCTTGAGTGCAAGATGGCTCTGCAATGCTAAAGCATTGCAAAGCCTTCTTGCACTCAAGGGACAAATTCATCAATTTTTTTAACTTGGGTAAAATATCAGACATAAACCATTTAATTTTTATTTTTTTTAAGCTTAAATTGGTTATAAAAAGAGAGCATGCGGCAGTCAAAAGGACCATGCGGGAGGTCCTGAGAAACAGATTTTTTATTTTTTTAGGCCTTATGCTTCAAATTTTAGTCTGTAATGGCAAGTACAGTGATTTCATCTCTGACCCTTGATGTGCTTACATTGTAGAAAAATATGAAGTCTCTTTGAAAATCATCAATATTTACATAGCTATGACCCCCCCCCCCCCCCCCCCCCCCCTAAAAATCTGGACAAGCAAAAGTTGCTTTTTATCAGATTTAATGACACTTTCAATAGCCAGAGTTACCTCACTTCGGACAGTTTTATGGTGGAGGAAGCCAGAGTACCCAAAGACAGGGTTCCTGCACCTGACCTGACATGAAATTCCAGGCTTTTCCAGGCCATATACACCCCAAATTCAAGGAGTTTCAAGGCTAGTAGAAAGTTAGATTCAAGGTTTTTCAGGCTTATCGTAGTTGAACCACTCGAACTGTCTCGGGACGTATTTCATTCATCTCAACTTGGCGTGCAATACTTCATTTTTCAAGGCTTTTCCACGCCCAGGGAGCCAAATCAAGGCTTTTCAAGGCCTTGAATTTCATTTTTGAAATTCCAGGCTTTTCAAGGCCTGCGGGAACCCGGAAAGAGAACCACCGAGGAGTGGCGAGGGAAGGTGGTGCGGAGATGAGGGGAGAGGGGGGTGTTAACGACAATTTTGACAGTCAGGATCACATCATGGACAGTTTTGTCAGGGCAAAGCCAGCCTAAATATAGGGGCAAGGGGCCTCATATATAAAGATAGTGTAAGTTCAAAAGATATTCTGCATCAAGGCGAAAACCCTACGTGAATTTCACTTCTCTGTGAAGCTGGACATGGAAAAAACACACGTGGTGTATATCCAGCTTCAGAGCAGGGACTCAGGGGAGAAACGGTATGTTAGATAAGGTCTAATCTCATTTAATTTATGCAGTAGTCGCGAGTCTTACGAGACGTAATCGGTTGGTGGCAGGATATCGTCACGGCCAATTGAGAAACGAGATTCTAAAAGATAGAAATGTCGTGTCATCATTAGTAATAGCAATGCGTGGCAGGAACGAATCGGTTTTCTCGACAAGTGAAATCACCGTTAAGTCACGCACGAGATGACTTGTATTGATTCTGCCTCGATATACGTCATCTCCCACGTTTTGACAGATGGACAGATGAGCGTCTATCCACCTGACACTTTAGGGTAAAAAGTATATATACCTTGAAGAGCAGAGCATTAGACACACACTTGGGGTCACACACACGTTGGTGAAGTCCAGGGCAGGCGACTCTGTTTCCTGGCATAGGGGTACCTTCGATCACAGGACCCTGAAGTGGCTGGAATCGCCAGAGTGGGCATTCCACGATTGATTTAGCTTAAGGTGGATAGGCGGCTTCAGTGCCAAATTCGCTGAGAAGGAAAACCCAGGTGGAACGTTAAAGTTTAGATTGTCGAGTAGCAGGTATCAGCCTGCAATAGTCAGAAGTGTAGGTTAATTGTATTCTGCGTATTAACCCTTTGAAGCGTCAGACTGATTGCGTTCTGAGTAGTTTGTATTGCTGTCGAAGCATCGTAATACCGACTGGAGATCGGTGTGAGTGACAATTTCGCTCTAGCAATGTACAAAAAGGGGCATTTGTGAATCGTGAATTCAACCAGGAACAGTGAATATTTCAACAGGACTTTCACGGAGGACTTCCAAAAGGCACATAAGGTATGAGTAGACAATATCTGACCCAAATCAGAAGTACGGTGGCTTTATAGATGACAAACATTGCTGGTCGGAACCCTCCGACAGCCAGAGGTACAGTTACGCGCAGACGTTGACATTTGAGCCTAAGCGGGTGAAGCTCTTATGGCGAGCTCACAGTAGTAACATTTCAGATTTGTGAAGCTCTTATGGCGAGCTCACGGTAGTAACATTTCCAGTGTGTAGACTATAGTGCCAGTACAGGGCTATAGAATGACTATATGATTGTTGAGAATGATTTAACCCTAGCAACTAAATTTCTGTGAAAAGAATCGAATTGTTGATTGTTGAAATATTGAAACGGCTTTATTTTTATGTGTAAATAAAAGAATCGTTGTTACTTTAAGTCATTCTTTCCATTACACAGCCTGAAGTGATTAGGAATCACACCGAACGGAAATCGAACCTATTTCAGGCCAATTTGGCAGAGAAGGAATCACGGCGTCGGTCTAACTCAGCTCCCTGTGCCGAGTTCGCGACACTTGGATTCCGACCCTCCACGTTGGTCTAATTTTCCCACAACTTCATCAGTGGGACTAAATAACCCCACATCAGCCCAGGCCTTACGGGGCCTCAGGTGTCCCTGACAAGTTTTACTGGTGGATGAAGTCAGAGTACTGGAGAGAACCATCAAGTAGTGGAGAGCAACTGTATACTCTCCAGTGTACTAACTCTGCACAAGAGGGCTTAGCATTGATATGTCTTAGCACACAACACCATTGTGCCCCCAAACAAACAGCAAATCAGGATGATATATAAATGCCTTGTTCAAGGTCACAATGCAATTACTCTTGATGATGATCGAACTGTGGACTTTATGGAATTCAAACCAAAAGGGTCACGGTTCGATCGCCACCAGGAGTAATTGCATTGATGCCATAACCACTGAGCCACTACAGTGAAAACTAGAAGTCCTGTCATGAAATGCTCGCTTATCTAGACTTAATTGCACATAGGAATTGCACGCAATTGCCACATCGAATGGCATCCAAAGCACGACAGGTTTTAACTGTATGCTCCCAATGTGCTGAAGTGCACAAATATATATGAAGGTTTGTCAAAACCTTCACAGTGGCAAATTAACTGGTTGTGTGATATATTATTTTATAAAGGCGATTTGAAACATGGGTATTTTTTTTCAAAGATACTGTGCTACCAGCAAGAGTAGTCTCAGTCTAGCAAGATTTTGTTCATAATTAATTGTTTGGTTACAGTTTATTGGAGAGTGCCAATAGCCCTCTCCAATAAATTGCAACCATGCTATTTTATATAAGACATTTTTCTTCTACTGCTGACCAAGCATCAAACAAATGCATACAGTGTAAAGCAACTGTAGTGGCTTCCAGCACTTTGCAAAAGAGCCAAGATAGTGATTTCTTATTTATTTATTGGGATTTAACAACACTTTTGACAGTCAGCATTACCTCAAGTTCTGTATTGTGGATTCTAGCACTCAACCAGTTAACACTTTACCTAATAAATTGGCCACATCCACCTGAGTAATTTACAAACTAAGCAGTTGCAAAAAAAAAATGTTTTCTTCAAAATAATTATTGTAATAAAACATTATCATGTGACCCCTCATTGGAATGAACTCATCAAGCAATAAGGGGTCAGATGATATGGTTTGCTAAAAATGTGTGAACTATTTTTAAAAAATAAAATTACTATATAACAAATTTTGATATCGTGTGCATTGGGTGAAGGGTTAACCCTTTATCCAACAAAACAGCCCAAACCAGCCAGTGCTATTCTCAAAAATCGCCAATTAATTTTCATTATTTTTTCATTTTTTGTCTCAAAAACATAGGTTATGACTCCTCATGAGCTCGTTCCAATAGGGGTCATAACCTATGTTTTTGAGACAAAAAAAGAAAAAAATTAGTTATCCAAGAATTTTTTTTTTGCAAGTGTCATCAGCTTTTCATGATAGGTAAAGGGTTAAAGGAGTTATACAATTGAAATACTAGAAATCCTGTGACTGTATTGTTCAATATTTTCAAGTCATAGAGTGCTGAGTAAGTGAACTTTTTGTCCCTATCAAACTCAAACTGCCCCATTAGTGTAACCCAATTCCTGTAGAAAAACAGCATTCCCAACCATTCTATAATACTGGTAGACACAATTAACCCTTTACCCAACATAGAGAAAATCAAAATTTATTATTTTAATTACTATTTTTTTTAAATATGTCCAAAAATTTCAACAAAACCATAGCATGTAACCCCTCATTGGAACGTGCGCGATGAGCTCGTTCCAATGAGGGGTCACATGACTGCATATACAGAATGGATTTCAAATATTCTCATATATTCTCCACTCATAATCCACCCCCCTCCACATACTGTAATCTCAATATTTTCTTTCTGTTTGATCGGTTCAGTTAGTGATTTTACCACCAAACTCGCTACTAACGCATTATATTTTATACTGCACAGCGTAAATGCTCTTGGGTATTTCAGACTCCTACATTTTTCTGAAGTAAGATGCGCATTAACTAACGAGCATTTTCTGCACTAATTGTGAGAGGACTTCTAGTTTCAACTGTAGCTAGGGAAACAAGAGGCTCCTAGGGACCTTAATCACTCACCTGATCAATTTGTTCAAAGAAGGATTTATGGTCACATTCAGCATCTTCGTGTGAATATTTTAATATACTTAATCTAAATTAAATGGGGAGAAAGGTCTATTGAGAGAATTGGGGTTTTTGTGTAAAATCACTCAGCTCCCTTCAAAACTCATTTAGAAGCAAAGAGAGAAAAAATCACCCAGTGGACCCATCCCACAGCCCCATCTCCCCATAAGGGTAAAACACTTTTTGTGCAATAACCAAATCTTGTTCTCGGGCAAAAGAAAAAAAAATTGCCCAATGGACACCCCCCACCCCTAAAAAAAAAAAACAACCAAAAAAACTAGCCTCTAGTGGTCTGGTGTGTCCCCATTTGAACAACTGTTAATCTTATGTACTCACATTTACATCTAAATAAAGTTTACCACAATCAGTTGCATCATGAGTGGACATAATTCACTAAAACAAATAGTAAATTCTCCATTGGATTCTGTGTTAAATTTTAACCCTTTACCCAACGCAGACGATATCAAAATTTATTATTTTAAATATTATTTTTTTTAATTTTTCAAAAAATTTCGACAAAACCATATCATGTGACCCCTCATTGGAACGAGCTCAATGAGCTCGTTCCAATGAGGGGTCACATGATATGGTTTTGTTGAAATTTTTCGAAAAATAATATTTTTTCAGCTGCTGAATTTGCATATTATGCGGGCGATTCGTTAGGTAAAGGGTTAAACCCCTCTGGTGGCCACCAAGATCAGTCAAGCGTAACACTTTGAACAAACTATAATTTAGGAGTCATAGTAATGCTATGATTATGAGACAAGGGATTTGACTTGACCAAATTTGAATCTCACCACACTGAGGATGTCAATACTATGTAAAAGAAGAATCCAAATCTTGGATGTGAAGAAGATGTTTTTAAAGAATAATCCTTATATTGCACTAAGTTAAAATTTGGGATCCACAGGGTGCCCAAATATCACCCAAGGGACTTGTTTTGAACAAACTAGAATCTGACCTCACTACAGATACTGCAAACCAAATATTAAAAGATTCTGACTGCTAAATCTGAAGGAGACATTTTTTTTAATAAATATTCCTCACACTGCACTAAGTTAAAATTTGGGCTTTCACAGGGAGTTCAAATATCACCCCAGGGACTTGATATGATTAAATATCAAAAGATTCTGATTGCTGGATCTAAAGAAGAAGATTTTTTAAAGAATATTCCTCATACTGTACTTAGTTAAACTTAGAGTTCCCATAGGGAACCCAAATATGACCCCAGGAACTTGATTTGAACTTGAATTTCTCTCCTTGATGCTACAAACCAAATATCAAAAGATACTTCAACAAACCTGAATCTGACGCCTTGAAGGATGTTGTATACCAAGTATCAAAATATTCTGAATGGAAGTTCAGGAGAAGATTTTTAATTTTTAAAAACAATTTAGTGAGTGCAAACAGAATTATGCCCCCTGTGGGCATGGTAACTTTATTTGAACAAACTTGAAATGATATATGATAAGGAACGTGCATATCAAATTTGGTTCAATTTGGCCTGGCACTGGCAGTTTATAAGCAGAACTCAATGGATGGACAATGGATGGAAAGTGGTCATTAACTGGTAGAGTGATGGAAGCCCATATTTGGGCTTTATTGTAAAGGGCAGGTACTGTAACATAAAAGCTTCATATTTTGTGAGCATGCTTCATATTATCTTAAAAGTGAAATTATTTAGTCTGTGTGGATTTTCCTTGTTACAATTTATGGGAGAGTGCCCTTTGGCACTCTCCCATAAATTGTAACAAGGCAAAGACATGTGAACAAATTCTGATGACCATAAATAACTTAGCACTCTACCAGTTAAAGCTCCCCTTGAGGCACTCTCCCATAAATTGTAACAAGGCAAATTCCTACAGACTTAATAATTTCATTAAAAAGATAATCCAAAGCACAACTCTATAAAGATGGAGTCTTTACGTTTCTATACCTGCTCTTCATAATAAAGCCCAAATATGGGTGGGCTTCTAGCACTCAACCAGTTAAGAAAATGCTTAAAAGTTTTAATTTAAAATAAAATTTTGAAGCATGAAGTCTTGAAAATAAGGACTTTCAATGGTAATGTGTATATTTCAAGTACTTTCAATGCTTTGAATACAAGGATTTCCAAGGACCACAATGAATCCTACTGACAGAATTTGAGTGGAGCTGTAGTTGCTGAAATATTAAGGTTCTACTTTATCGGTACTGGGAAACTTGGCTTGAAAATTGGTGACATGTTATTTTCTATGTCGTTAAAAGTCTCAACAATGTAATAATTTGCCATTTTTAAGTTGTCCAACCATATTTATGAAACAAATAGTCAAGATTTTGGACAACAACGATAAATTATTATATTGTTTAGATTTTTGACATAAAAAATAACCAATCACCTATTTTCAAGCTAATTTCTCATTACTAATATAGCACCTCAACAATTGTACCCGATATGTTACTTCACTTATTAACCCTTTACCTAACATAACGGCAAAAACCGGCCAACGCTATTCACAAAAATCGCCAATTAATTTTCATTATTTGACGAGCTCGTTCCAAAGAGGGGTCATAACCTATGTTTTTGAGACAAAAAATGAAAAAAAATAGTTATTCAAGAATTTTGTTTGCAAGTGTCGTCTGCTTTTCATGTTAGGTAAAGGGTTAAAACTCTATGGGAGTGTGGTGGCTCAGTGGTTACGGAATTGGACTTCCAATTTAAATGATCCATGCATCGATCCGGCGTAACTGCAATGTGTCCTTGGGCAAGGCACTTCATCCCAATTGACCATCATGGGGGTACAGTGGCACTAAGGCATACTGCACATTGATGGTGCGCTTGTCTTCAACCAATGCTAATCCTGCTTGTGAGGAGTTAGTACGTTGGGGAGTCTGGCAGTTGCTCGCCATTGCTCGATGATTCTCTACAGGTACTCCAGCTTCCTCCACCCGTAAAACTTCCCGACACGAGGTGATCCAGGCCGACAAAAGTGTCATTAAACTCCAATAAATAAATACATAATTAAAACTCTATATTCCAACTAGAGATATGACATATGTACTGGTACAATATGCATGAACTATATAAATTCTCAAAATTGAGCAGGAGAGTCCAGCTCAGTTACTTTACCCGTAAAGTTCAAATTTGATTAAGTTAAGTGACAAACGGTTTCGTTAGAATTTGAACTTATCAGAGGCGATATATATCACCATCTCAGCCCCTATATATACTCTTTGGTTTGGTGGTAGCATCTCGCTGTGTCGGTACCGTGATTATATGTATATTGGTACCATTTGTCTGGAGGTACCATTTATCTCTGCCTTTTTTGTTGTGGCAGCACCATTTTTATCATGTGGTTCGGTTTCATGTCACCATATTTTTTGCATGTCAGTACTGTTTTTACTGTTCCGGTGGACCTGTTTAGGTGTCTATGGTGGTACCAATGATTCAGCCTTCACTATGTGTTGTCGGATAATGGGTAATCTTAATTTATTTTTCAGAAGCTGAGAGTAAAGCATGGTAAGTTAATAGAAAGCCCAGATCTATGTTGTGATGGTGATGAGCAGAGAATGAAGACAACAAACGAAAGGTGGACCTTCATGGTACCAATACCAACTAGAAACAAAGGGATTTCACAAAAATAATCATAATAATAAAATGAAACTATTTCATTTCCCATCATGTTGTTATTATTTATATACGGGATGGGAATTTTTTGCTTAAGTCAGACGTAGAGTTTATTTTCTGATTATCACTTCACTTTAATACAGATCCAGACTGTCTTTTGCTATATTCTTTGAGGCTGTGTGCTTCATAGGTTAACACTTTCCCACTGTTGTATAGGGAGTGCACGTCTCTGTCTGGTGATATGCTTCCTTGGAGGCTTCATAAAATAGAGTCAGGTGCTCCTATGTCTTCTTTGATGTCAATTATGCATGAGTAAAATGTCTTTCTGCCCTATTCATCTTGTTCCTAAATACTGATCTAAATAGCATGATTAAGAATAAATAATAAGTTAATAACCATATGAATTTGAATTAATTTGATGAGATTTATCTTCAGCAACAACAGTAGATCTACATACTGTAAGTGAGAAAGGAAGAAGTGACTTGAATTATTCATGGCAAAAGTACTTTTACAATATATATCCACACTGATTTCCATATTGATTGATGTTAAATAATACAAAAAGGCACTTAACACACTGACCTTGGTACATTGTTTAAACCATCTGTACCAAGTGAAATGAAGTAGATTTTTAGAAGCTGCTTTGTTTGGAATAGTGCCACACAAATCTCAAGTACAGCGCATGTGGATAGTGGTTCTCCACTAAACACCCAAAGTGTGAAGTTTCCCAACCATAACACTACAGTACAGTCACCATGGACTGGTCATATTTAATCCTCTGCACTCTGGTGTCAAAATGGCAAAGATTTCAGCAGTAAATATTTCCCATAACGCAGTTTGATATTTAACCAAATATACCTTGTTTGACAGAGCTCAATGAGCTCTGTCAAACAAGATATAATTGGTTAAATTAAAATTAAATCGCATTACCAGTGTGCTAGGGGTTAACACAAGGACAGTGATGTCTGGGTTAGTTTTCATGTAAGATGCATGAACTATAAATATACATTCTTCTTACATGAAGACCATCCCTGATGTCCACACATGCGCCAGGCCTGCCAAAATTACAAATTTGCATAACCTGAAAATGGGTTGCGCAAATATATTTTGCGAAAGCTTTTTTGTTTTTGCGTAACCCATTTTCATTAGTTTGTGCATATCTAAGACGTTTTTGCGGGAGTGAAAAATGGGTCCCGCAGAATGGATGTCACGGGAGTTTTGCGTAACCTGAGAGATCACTCTCGCAATTTTGGCAGGCCTGATGCGTTTACAAGGTAAGAAAATCATCAGCATCAAAATTTTAATAAATGAAACACTGAGCGGTAACCAGTGCTTCATTAATTAAATGTTTGATGATTATTCCTATAATCATTGTTTAGAATCTAATATTACTGTGTCTGTGGAAATACTGTTAAAACTAGAAGTCCTGTCATGAAATGCGCAAAAATAGCACGTTGATATGCACGTTAATGTGCATGTTATGGCCCAAGTAAAGCTATCAAATTCTGTACATATGGCCTGTGAACAAGCAATGTTTCAGCCAATGGACCTCCGGGTAACCCAGAGGTCCATTGGCAGAAACATTGCATGTGTTTGCTATGAGTAACCAGGAGAACCTGCCGTGCTTTGGGTGCCATTTGATATGGCAATTGCGCGCAATTCCAACACGCAATTAAGCCTAGATAAGCGCACTATTCGTGACAGGACTTCTAGTTTTAACTGTACTGCCTGTGTCATTGGAAATCTTTTAATACTCGGTGAAATGATTTTTCTCCCACCACTGAGGTACTGAGATATATAAAAAGTCATGTGAGACTGCTGAGAGGGATATGCCTGTCTCACCCCCACCTATGTGACAGCTATCTCCCCCCACCCATGTGACCAACCTATCTGCATATTTAATTAGCGCTGGAACTGTTTAATTGTCGCAAATCACGTTTGCACATGTAAAAACAAACAAAATGGAAGGCCGTTTTGCTTCCGTAAATACGACTGACTTCAAAAACGAAAATCAAAACCAGAACACTCGAAGAAAAACTTCAGCACACCTCAAATTGCTCTATCAGTTTATCAGAGAGAAACATAAAGATTATCATTATGCCATGTCAAACTGAAGTACATGTCTGGAAATGATGTGTGCAGATACGTTGATTTCATTCGAGGTCGCTTCAGTGCATTTACCCTCAACGTGCAGTGCTAGTCTTCATGTTTTGAAGTATACACCTTTGGTATATACCATACTTCTCGACAAGCTTTCCGAATATCTTATTGGTTTTCATCCTAGAATGAATGCACCAAGAATCATTTTTTCCGGTTAAATATGGTATTTTCTTATTAACCGTGTCACATCCCTAAAATGGTGGGAGAAAAGCCTCATGTCTAGCTCAAATATCTTGCCCCCCGGGTGAGATTTCCCCCTCCCACCCAGATGCCCATCGAGGATAGTAATAGTCTCAATCAATGGTGGAGCTCAAGGCCGGCTGAACTATTTGAGAGGAGGGGAAATGGATGCAGTTTTTTTCCACCATTCCAGTGCTAACCAGTTCGCTCTGCATTGTTTATTATGGTAATATCACTGAAACTTGATCTAAATATTTCTTATGAAATGGTAAGTTGAAAAGTTTTGCCTGTGCTCTCACCTGCTGAATAATAGTGATGTCACTATTATTATTTTTGAAGAAAAATTTTGGCCATCACTATAATTTGGAAATGAAACAAAGCATGAAAATGCCATCACTATTATTTGGAAATGAAACAAAGCATGAAAATGCCATCACTATTATTAATTTTAATTAAAAAAATGCAGGACATCACTATTACAGTGGAGCCCACTTAATTGGATATCTCTTAATTGTATATCCCTGTTAATTGAATATAATTTTCAAACACAAAACCATTTACCATACTTTCAGTACAAATTTGATCTGTTAATTGCATATGGGTTGTAGAGTAAACTCCTGTTAATTTTATGTTTGTAATATGTCGAAAAAATTACTGTGACACGCACCAGATTCCCCTTATTTATCAACCTTTTTGGCCTCACTACATCCAATACAGGCATTTATTCTATTATATCTTGTTTGACAGAGCTCTATGAGCTCTGTCAAACAAGATATAATAGAATAAATGCTCAGTTTACCTCCAAAACACAGGAAACTGACCAAATCCCTGTAATTGTATACTCCTGTTATTTGAATAATTTTCACTGGCAAAATGGATATTCAATTAAGAGGATTCTACTGTATTCAGCTATGATAATTATAAGGCAAGTAAGAGTTTTGTACAGATCTCCGTTATCATTTTTGCAAGGCAGTGGGGTGGTTAGAGCATTGGAATTCAAATCACAGTTTGATCCTGCATGGCCAGCGGTAACTGTGTTATGTTCTTGGGCAAGGCTGAATTCATCCTAATTGCCTGCACGGGGGCATGGTGGCGCTGTGTAAAAAAGTATACTGTATGTCGATGGTGCACTTGCCTTCAAGCAATGCTAACCCTGCTTGTGCGTCTCGGGTAATTTGAAGAGTCTGAGGGTTTCTCACTTCTGTCTGGTGATTTTCTCCGGGTACTGTACAGTTAAAACTAGAAGTCCTGTCATGAAATGCGCACAAATAGCACGTTGATATGCACGCTAATGTACGCGTTATGGCCCAAGTAAAGCTATCAAATTCTGTACATATGGCCTGTGCACTAGCAATGTTTCAGCCAATGGACCTCCGGGTAACCCGGAGGTCCATTGGCAGAAACATTGCATGTGTTTGCTATGAGTAACCAGGAGAACCTGCCGTGCTCTGGATGCCATTCGATATGGCAATTGCGCGCAATTCCAATGCGCAATTAAGCCTAGATAAGCGCGTTATTTCTGACAGGACTTCTAGTTTTAACTGTATTATTCAGCTATGATAATTATAAGGCAAGTGAGAGTTTTGTACAGATCTCCTTTATCATTTTTGCAAGGCAGTGGGGTGGTTAGAGCATTGGAATTCAAACCACAGTTCGATCCTGCATGGCCAGCGGTAACTGTGTTATGTTCTTGGGCAAGGCTGAATTCATCCTAATTGCCTGCACGGGGCATGGTGGCGCTGTGTAAAAAAGTATACTGCATGTCGATGGTAAACTTGCCTTCAACCAAATTGCTAACCCTGCTTGTGCGTCTCGGGTAATCTGAAGAGTCTGAGGGTTTCTCGCTTCTGTTTGGTGATTTTCTCCGGGTACTGTAAAACTGTCCAACCTGAGGTGACCCTGGCTGTCTAAAGTGTCATTAAACCCCAAGAGATAAATAAATAAATAAATAAATAAATAAATAAATAAATAAATAAGGCTGCACAAAGTAGATCTTCTGTTTCTCAGACCATTATTTGTAAAATTGCATGCGGGCGAGCGGTTTTTTATTTTATTTTTTATTTCAGTAATTACTTCTTTGTCATCAAAAGTTCATGTTCTCGGTTCAAGTTTTAGGCCTCATAATCTAGAGAATAGCATGGGTGGTGGTGTATTTCATCCCTTGAGTGCAAGAAGGCTTTGCAATACTAAAGCATTGCAAAGCCTTCTTACACTCAAGGGACAAATTCATCAATTTTTTTAACTTGGGTAAAATATCAGACATAAACCATTTAATTTTTATTTTTTTTTAAGTTCAATTTGGTTATAAAAAGAGAGCATGCGGCAGCCAAAAGGACCATGCGGGAGGGCCTGAGAAACAGACTTTTTATTTTTTTAGGCCTAAATATCATTTTTTTTCTTTTTAGTCTTTCAGCAACATGCATATACAGCAGAACTGGGGATAAAGGTGCACACCCATCCTATACAGGCATTTTTCGATAAATATGTTACATAATTATACAAAAATACATATTTTGCTTCACAAGCTCATTCCAATAAGGGGTCATAAGCTATGTTTTGAGGTAAAAACTGAAATTTTCAGTTATTAAAGTGATTGAGTGCTAGGAGCCATTATCAGGGCTCAATTCAAAAGTGATGAAAGCCACTTTAGTGGCTTTACTCTGGAAGCATTAATCCTTTACCTATTAAATCAGTTACATCAGTCCATACAATTTACAAATTTGGCAGTTGAAAAAAATTATTAAAAAAAATTTTCAACAAAACCACATCATGTGACCCCCTTAATGGAACGAGCTGATCTTGCACACTGAGCTTCCAATGAGATAATATGGTATGGGTTTGTTGAATTTTTTTTAAATATGAAAAAATAGTATTCAAAATAATAAATTTTGATTGTCTACAAATGCTAAAGGGTTAACTTGTTTGCTCAGCAAAAGAAAACAAAATGTTTATCTAAACAAGCCAAGACCAATACCGGGTCTGGACCTGCGACGCTGCATGCAATTGAATCGGCAAACAGGAAGTGGCTGCACGGCAGATCTGAAAATTGCATACACGATACAACTGATCAGTATCAGGCTCCTGATGAAATATAAAATCAATCCCTTGCATAGAAGCCGAGAAAAGTTTGACGAAAAATTTCAATGTTCAGTGGGTACAGTAAAATTTCAAAGTATCGGCAAACAGGAAGTGGCTGCACGGCAGATCTGAAAATTGCATACACGATACAACTCATCATTGTGAAGCAGCAGACCAAATATAAAATCATTCCCTTTCATAGAAGCCAAGAAAAAGCTTGATGGAAAAAGTGTTTTGGACGGACTGACGGATGTGACGGACTGACGGACGGAGTCGAGCGGTTACAAGACCTGCTCTGCCGCTGCCAATGGGCACTCTCCAATAAATTGTAACATAACAATTATTTATGACAAACCTGCTCAACTAAAGCCCCCTTTTCTGGTTGCATGATATGTTTGAATAAAATACTTTTTACAAATCATGTTTGAGAAATAAATTAGCACTTGACCATCTAATTTTAATTTCTCGCATTTTGCAGTATAGAGAGAAATATATGTATTGTGGGTACGGTAGTTATGGGGTTAAGAGCTTTCAAGGTAAGTGGGGGGGAGGGCAGGCACCACGAGCTCGTCAGAAGCAACCCCGGGAGTGCCCTGGTGGTTACCGTGTGCTAAGCATAAAATTGGCTTAGTTAGATTATCCCGCTAGGATTAGCTCACATAGCACGTTGATATGCGCGCTAATGTACGCGTTATGGCCCAAGTAAAGCTATCAAATTCTGTACATATGGCCTGTGCACTAGCAATGTTTCAGCCAATGGACCTCCGGGTAACCCGGAGGTCCATTGGCAGAAACATTGCATGTGTTTGCTATGAGTAACCAGGAGAACCTGCCGTGCTTTGGATGCCATTCGATATGGCAATTGCGCGCAATTCCAATGCGCAATTAAGCCTAGATAAGCGCGTTATTTCTGACAGGACTTCTAGTTTTAACTGTATTATTCAGCTATGATAATTATAAGGCAAGTGAGAGTTTTGTACAGATCTCCTTTATCATTTTTGCAAGGCAGTGGGGTGGTTAGAGCATTGGAATTCAAACCACAGTTCGATCCTGCATGGCCAGCGGTAACTGTGTTATGTTCTTGGGCAAGGCTGAATTCATCCTAATTGCCTGCACGGGGCATGGTGGCGCTGTGTAAAAAAGTATACTGCATGTCGATGGTAAACTTGCCTTCAACCAAATTGCTAACCCTGCTTGTGCGTCTCGGGTAATCTGAAGAGTCTGAGGGTTTCTCGCTTCTGTTTGGTGATTTTCTCCGGGTACTGTAAAACTGTCCAACCTGAGGTGACCCTGGCTGTCTAAAGTGTCATTAAACCGCAAGAGATAAATAAATAAATAAATAAATAAATAAATAAATAAGGCCACACAAAGTAGATCTTCTGTTTCTCAGGCCATTATTTGTAAAATTGCATGCAGGCGTGCGGTTTTTTATTTTATTTTTTATTTCAGTAATTACTTCTTTGTCATCAAAAGTTCATGTTCTCGGTTCAAGTTTTAGGCCTCATAATCTAGAGAATAGCATGGGTGGTGGTGTATTTCATCCCTTGAGTGCAAGAAGGCTTTGCAATACTAAAGCATTGCAAAGCCTTCTTGCACTCAAGGGACAAATTCATCAATTTTTTTAACTTGGGTAAAATATCAGACATAAACCATTTAATTTTTATTTTTTTTTAAGTTCAATTTGGTTATAAAAAGAGAGCATGCGGCAGCCAAAAGGACCATGCGGGAGGGCCTGAGAAACAGACTTTTTATTTTTTTAGGCCTAAATATCATTTTTTTTCTTTTTAGTCTTTCAGCAACATGCATATACAGCAGAACTGGGGATAAAGGTGCACACCCATCCTATACAGGCATTTTTCGATAAATATGTTACATAATTATACAAAAATACATATTTTGCTTCACAAGCTCATTCCAATAAGGGGTCATAAGCTATGTTTTGAGGTAAAAACTGAAATTTTTAGTTATTAAAGTGATTGAGTGCTAGGAGCCATTATCAGGGCTCAATTCAAAAGTGATGAAAGCCACTTTAGTGGCTTTACTCTGGAAGCATTAATCCTTTACCTATTAAATCAGTTACATCAGTCCGTAGGGGGCGCGGTGGCTCAGTAGGTGGAGGTGCAGGCTGCAAGCCGAGTGGTCCTCGGTTCGAATCCCATCTGCGGCAACAGCGTTGTATCCTTGGGCAAGACACTTCACCCCCATTGCCCATGTGGGGGCACGATGACGCCGTGTACTAAAGCGTACTGCACATCGATGGTACGCATGTCTTCAACCAATCTAACCCTGCCTGTGCTGCAGTGTGGAGTTACGATGTTGGGGAGCTGGCAGCTGCTCGTCGTTGCTCGGTGGTTCTCTCCGGGTACTCCAGCTTCCTCCAACCGTAAAACTGTCACGGTCATGATTAGCCATTGTGCATAAATATATGACCTTAAAACATCAATAAATAAATAAATACATCAGTCCGTACAATTTACAAATTTGGCAGTTGAAAAAAATTATTTAAAAAAAAATTTAAACAAAACCACATCATGTGACCCCCTTAATGGAACGAGCTGATCTCGCACACTGAGCTTCCAATGAGGTAATATGGTATGGGTTTGTTGAATTTTTTTAAATATGAAAAAATAGTATTCAAAATAATAAATTTTGATTGTCTACATATGCTAAAGGGTTAACTTGTTTGCTCAGTAAAAGAAAACAAAATGTTTATCTAAAAAATAGTTACGTCACAATTTATTGGAGAGTGCCAATGGGCACTCTACAAATAAATTGTAACATAACAATTATTTATGACAAACCTGCTCAACTAAAGCCCCCTTTTCTGGTAGCATGATACATTTGAATAAAATACTTTTTACAAATCATGTTTGAGAAATAATTTAGCACTTGACCATCTAATTTTAATTTCTCGCATTTTGCAGTATAGAGAGAAATATATGTATTGTGGGTACGGTAGTTAAGGGGTTAAGAGCTTTCAAGGTAGTGTCTTTACAGAATAGTGAGTTAGTGTAATGGTCGAGTGACTGCCATGTCAGTGGTAGACTGTTGAACTTCTATGCTAGAGGTCCCGAGTTCGATCCCCATCCTGGACGACCCGCGTCGTGTCCTTAGGCAAGGCACTTTATCCTGGTTGCCTACACGGGGGGGCACGATGATGCTGTGTACTAAGGCGTACTGCACGTCGATGGTGCACATATCTTCAACCGTTGTAACCCTGCTTGAGCGGAGCTTCAACAGAGTTAGAATGTTGAGGAGCTGACAGTTGCTCGTCGATGCTCAGTGGTTCTCTCCAGGTACTCTGGCTTCCTCCACCCATAAAACTGTCACGGTCACCTATTAGCCATTGTGCATAAGTATGTGACCTTAAACACCAATAAATAAATACTACCGTGTTATTAGACACAGGATTTGTTTGTCATGCTGCTTGACCAGTGTTATTTGGATACTGAGAGAATGTGTCATTTCTAGCCATATCACCACAATGGTTACATGCTCAATTAAACACCGGAAAATGTAAGGATGGAAGTCAGCATCCTCTACCCTGAGGTCAATTTTGCATACTCCATCTGCAGGTTTCCAGAGGTTTTTGCCACACATGAGCTTTTATCTCTATTTTTTCTGGTTGGTTTGTTGATTGAGGATCGGTCATACTGACGTTTAACATGCATGAGTAATTTCCCTAAAACCTAATGTTTTCCTTGCTCATGTTTCATATTCAGTCAAATGCATGCAGTATTTTGTTTATACAAATATGTTATATTACAAATTATTGGAGAGTGCCGGTTGGTACTCTCCAATAATTTATAATATAACAAACATTGAATAGCAAATTCAGACCACTAAAAATAATCTAGCCCTCAACCAATCTTTCATTACTGAAACAATGAACATTGAACATGACATTTTGCACATTTAATGTCATTAAATATGGGTATCATTTTGGATATCAATGCTAACTGTTCTAGCATGTCCTCGACTACTTGCAGTAGATATTTATTTATTATCTTAAATTTTCCTACACAGGTGTGGTATAGAAGTATTCTAGTCTTATCAGAAGTATACCTGATATAAATTTTCTTTTTGCATTTGTCGTCAATTTGTGTTAGGTAAGGGTTACTGCAGATATGGTCGGTACAAAGTATTTTGATAACATATAGGATTTGATCACATCTTGTTTAACTGGCTGACTGTTAGAAGCCACTATCATGGCTTCCAAAAAAATGAGGATGCCAAAGCAAAACCTAATGTTTTCCTTGCTCATGTTTCATATTCAGTCAAATGCATGCAGTATTTTGTTTATACAAATATGTTATATTACAAATTATTGGAGAGTGCTGGTTGGCACTCTCCAATAATTTGTAATACAACAAACATTGAATAGCAAATTCAGACCACTAAAAATAATCTAGCCCTCAATCAAGTTAACCCTTTATCCAACATGAAAAGCAGATAGCACTTGCAAACAAAACTCTAGAATAACTTTTTTTTCTTCATTTTTTGCATCAAAAACATAGCTTATGACCCTCTCATTTGAACAAGCTCAACGAGCTCATTCCAATAAGGGAACATAAGGCCACACAAAGTAGATCTTCTGTTTCTCAGGCCATTATTTGTGAAATTGCATGCGGGCTCGCGTTTTTTTATTTTATTTTTTATTTCAGTAATTGTGTTTTTGCCATCAAAAGTTCATGTTCTTGGTTCAAGTTTTAGGCCTCATAATCTACAGAATAGCATGCGTGGTGGTGTAATTCATCCCTTGAGTGCAAGAAGACTTTGCAATGCTAAAGCATTGCAAAGCCTTCTTGCACTCAAGGGACAAATTCATCAATTTTTTTAACTTGGGTAAAATATCAGACATAAACCATTTAATTTTTATTTTTTTCAAGTTTAAATTGGTTATAAAAAGAGAGCATGCGGCAACCAAAAGGACCATGCGGGAGGGCCTGAGAAACAGATTTTTTATTTTTTTAGGCCTAAGCTATGTTTTTGTGACAAAAAAAATGAAAATTGAATGGTGATTTTTGTGCATCGCGCCGGCTGGTTTTGGCTGTTACGCTGGGTAAAGGGTTAAGAACGGCTTGAATCAAACATAACAATTGTAATTGTAAAGTACGGTTCAAAATCCACCACTCCTTAATTGTCTTTATCAGCTATGGATGATCATATCTGGGTGTCAAGTACCCATTGTTCTGTCAAAAGACATGTTGAATGTCACATCATATACAGTTAAAACTAGAAGTCCTGTTACGAATAGTGAGCTTATCTAGGCTTAATTGCACGTTGGAATTGCGCACAATTGCAACATTGAATGGCATCCAAAGCACGGCAGGTTCTCCTGGTTACTAATAGCAAACACATGCAATGTTTCTGCCAATGGACCTCCGGGTTACCCGGAGGTCCATTGGCTGAAACATTGCTTGTGCACAGGCCATATGTACAGAATTTGATAGCTTTACTTGGGCCATAACGCGTATTTAACGCGCATATCAACGTGCTATTTGAGCGCATAAATTTAATGACAGGACTTCTAGTTTTAACTGTATGGATGATCATATCTGGGTGTCAAGTACCCATTGTTCTGTCAAAAGACATGTTGAATGTCACATCATATACCATAGACATATATATCTCTTCCAGGAAATATTTCAAATAATAAGAGTGGTTTATCCATGCTTCTATTCCATGGATAGAATTTGAAAGACTACAGTTATGATCTTCTGCAGAAAGTTACAGGCTTCCCTGGAAGGTTTTTCTTGGGGGGGGGGGGGGGGGGGGGGGGGGATATGAGTGCAGGGGATACTGCTAAGTTTGTTGACACCAGCAAATGTGCACCCCAAACTTAACCCTTTACCTAACATGAAGAAATATCAACACATATGTGGTTTGCTTCAACCTACAACTATTTGGCTAAACACTGGATTTCAAACCAAAAAATCTTCTGCTAAGTTTATTGCGACCATCTTTATATGCACCTCAACCTTAACTTTAAACTCAACAATTTAACTTTACTCTCAAACCTACTGAATATCACATATCTGAATTTAAATTTCCTGCAACGGAATAAAAAATAATTTCAAAATCAAATGAAATTTCTACAATCGAGAGTAATTTTTGTGGAGAAAATATCAACATATATGTAATGTGCATCAACCTCCAACTCTGCTAAACAATGGAGTGGGCAGCCCTCACAAAGCACATGATGGCCAAATTTCTGACATGATGTATACGTATCATACAGGTGACTGTTAATTAGAGTGTAACCTGAGTAACTATGTAATGCCAGTTCTCTAGCAGCACACAAATACACAAAACGACACACGTGTGTGAATGGGTTAAGCTATATGGCATGAGTGGCAGCGAGGAAGGATAAAACAAGAGGCCGCAAACCTTGAGTTTTATCCTTCTGCAATGGCACAAGTATATCGATTAACCCATTCACACACGTGTATCGTTCTGTGTTCATTACATGCCTTCACATCTATAAAAAACAATTATTAGAAAGACACTCAACAATTCATTTGACAACTATCAACAAAAAGAACACATTTTATCGCCAACCAAATTTGCAAGGTGAGCCTGTGTTACTATTTCATCCCCTGAGTTCCAATGTGTTCTATGAGCCTACTGGCACATAGAACACACAGGAACTCAGGGGCCAATTTTCAGCTATCACTAGCGATTCAAAGTGTAATCGCATTGCACGATTTGTAGAAAATTCCAGTGAAATTCCGCTTCTATTTAAAAATAGTCTCTCAACGATTTCCGTTAAGTACATAAGTGTGGAACTGATTTTCATTTTCCGCATGGTTTACTGTTGCTGTAGATGGGGATTTCATAGAACAGGCATGTAATAAAACCCGGATCTCAACATTTCCTGACATGGTGGGGCGAGAGATAACGCATGCATGGAAATATTACCCAGACATGGATTTTGACCTTTCCATGATGACCGTACTGCAACTCTTTGAAACAATAAAAAAAAATAAAACCAGTCATAAACATTTATTATTATTATGTTAACTGGCTGAGTGCTGGAAGACCATATTATATTTGGTTTTTATGCAGACATGCAGGAACCACAACCTGAGCTCTGTCAAACAAGATATAATAGAACTAATGGGCCAACCATCCCAGGATGGGTTTCTCTGCCCGCATGATGGAAAAATGCATTGCATTGCATATCAAGCTTGACTGTCTAGCTGGACAGAATGACTGAATCCTGTAATCATAGACTTCATATTCCCATTTGCATGATAGATAAATGCTCAGTCCAGAAGATAGAAAAATGACCCATTTCTTTTAACTGAATATTTTGCCTGGAGAAATTAACTATTCAATTAACAGGGCTCCAATGTATTTGTGTAAGGCAGTGTATTATTTTTTGTATCAGGGTTTAATGACACATTAACAGTCAGGGTCATGTCATGTCTGTGACAGTTTTAAGGGTGGAGGAAGCAGGAGTACCCGGAGAGAACTACTGAGCAACGATGAGCAGCTGTCAGCTCTCCAACATCGTAACTCTGAACTCTGCACCGTGGCACAAGCAGGGTTAGATTGGTTGAAGACATGCGCACCTTCGAAATGCAGTACGCCTTAGTACACAGAATCATCGTGCCCCCATGTAGGCAATCAGGGTTAAGTGCCTTGCCCAAGGACACAACGCGGGGAGCGCGAATCAGTCGCTGAAATGGTCACCCATCCAACTACTAACTGCACTCGACGTTGCTTAACTTCGGTCATCTGGCAAGAACCGGTTACCACGACGCCACCACGCCCTGTGTAAGGCAGTGTAATGTAGGTGAATGAAAAATTGGTTGTCTTATTGCTTTTGAGGAAAGTAAGAGGCGAACAAAACAATCTTTCACCCAACTTGTATAAGCTTTCAACTATATTCCCTTCTTTTTTACATAATTTCTTTCTTTGTGTGGTGCAGTTCCAAAGCTTGTGGGGAGACTAGGGTGGGGTGGGGGGTGCTTAGGGGGGTTGTCAGAAATTTGTTGGTTCTTTGAAAGCAAAGATTTTCTCTGACAGCTGCTAATTTGACAAAAAAGTTGACCATTTGACAAAACCACAATTCTCATTCGGCAAAAATATCCATCTGTTTCAAATCTCATTTGTATGAAAGTGCTCGTTGTTAGTATTTGACAATTGAGTAGTTGCACACACGAAAAAAAATTTGTGTATTATTATTACTTTAAAGACTTACTGTCATTGAACAAAAGTAATTCTTTAACTGGTAGAGCGCTCAATCATCATAATTTATTCACATGCTTTTGCCTTGTTACAATTGATGGGAGAACTATCTCATTTTGGCCATGGTTAGTTAATTTTCAGTTTGGCGTTATTCCAGGTTATCAGAACAAAATACGGAATGAGGTTATTATTAACTGGTAGACTGCTAAATTAATTTTGGTCCTTAAAATTTCTTTGTGCATCTTTGTCTTGTTACAACTTATGGGAGAGTGCCAAGGCACTCTCCCATAAATTGTAACAAGGCAAATCCAAATAGATAAGATAATATTACATGAAAGATAACATGGAGCACATCTACAGAATATGAAGCCTTTATATTGTGGTACCGGCACTTCAGAGTAAAGCGCAAATATGGGCTTCCAGCAATCTACCAGTTAACTGGTAGAGTGCTGGAAGCTCATATTTGGGCTTTATTCTGAAGTGCAGGTTCTGAAACTTGAAGGTTTTAAATTCAGTGGCTGTGCTTCATATTATCTTTGAAGTGATATTATTTAGTCTGTTAGAATTTGCCTTGTTACAATTTATGAGAGAGTGCCCACAGGCACTCTCCTATAAATTGTAACAAGGCAAAGACATGTGAACAAATTTTGATGGCCAAAAATAATTTAGCACTCTACCAGTTAATTATTAATTATTAATCCCCAGGGGGAAATGGCACAATATATCCCTTTCCACAAGATGCATATTTTATCATTTTGCACTTACACACTGCCTCGTTGCATGTTTTGACTGTCTCAGATAGTGGAACTTTCAATGGCCAGGGTTAGATACAGAACAGCCAATAACAAAATTTACCATCAGTCAATATTTCATCCTGAATGACACCAGACTATTGCCTCATTATTGCTGGATTGCAAAAGCAATCTGGCAAAAATGAGGCAATAATCTGACATTTCAATGGATGAGAAAAAAACATGAAATGGTGTATTTCCTAGCCCTTTAAAGGAGGTGACCCATTTGTGGTGCCAATAATAAACAAAAGTTATTATTTCAGGCAAAAAACAAAATGAGGTGAATAAAGCTAAACTGAAAATTAATTAATCATGGACTTAGTTAACTGGTAGAGTTGGGAGCATGGTGGCTCATTGGTTGGAGCATTCACTCCTGACCCACATTATCTGCATTGTGAGACACTTCACCCCATTGCCCACGTGGGGGCACAGTGACGCTGTATACTAAGGCGTACTGCACGTCGATGGTGCACCTGTCTTCAACCAATGCTAACCCTGCTTGTGTGGAGTTAGTATGTTGGGGAGCTGACAGTTGCTCGCCATTGCTCGGTGGTTCTCTCCAGGTACTCTGGCTTCCTCCACCCATAAAAATGTCGTGGTCATGATTAGCCATTGTGCAAAAATATGTGACCTTAAACACCAATAAATAAATAAATAAATCTGCATTGTGTCCTTGGGCAAGACACTTCATCCCAATTGCCTGAGTGGGTGCATGGCTTTATTGGCATAGTTTTGTCATCTTTTGCCACCCCCAACAGATGTTGGCCGGGGCATTCGCTCACCTCAAAGATCTCACATCCCACCCCCTTAACCACCACTGCATACACTGATACAAAATATTTTGATCTAGGTCCAGACTACATTATCAGAATACAACATCTTTGCATATGTATATTCTCTGTTCATAGTAATGGACAGTTAATTATACAATAACATGATTTTCGAGAGTGTTGGGCTCCATGACTGGGCCGCAATCTGTGATTAGCAGCCCAGCAGTCATTAGCAGTCAGCTAATGGGTGTGGGGCAGCTAATCACAGATGGAAGTCCAGTAATGGAACCAAACAACACCTGAAAAAATCATGTTATTATTATTATTATTATCAATACTTAGAAATTATAAGAACGATTTTCATCCCTTTTTAGATTTATATTATTTCATGAAAAGAATCAATGTGAAATACCATTTATTAGGCAATTTGGGAGTGCAGTGGATCAGTAGGTAGAGGTGCACGCTGCAAGCCGAGAGGTCCCTGGTTTGAATCCCACCTGCGGCAACTGCGTTGTGTCCTTGGGCAAGACACTTCACCCCCATGGGGGCACGGTAGCATTGTGTACTACGGCGTACTGCACAGTGATGGTGCACCTGTCTTCAACAATGCCAACCCTGCTTTTGTGGAATTAGTATGTTGGGGAGCTGACAGTTGCTCGCCATTGCTCGGTGGTTCTATCAAGGTACTCCGGCTTCCTCCACCCATAAAACCTGTCGACGTCATGATTAGCCATTGTGCAGAACTATGTGACTTTAAACACCAATAAATAAATAAAAAATTAATATTAAGCAATTTAACGCAGAACACTTTATATTTATCTCAATCAACACCAACAAAAGGTAAACTCATTTGGGAAATGTAAACAGATTTCCAGGAAGATGAAATGATGTCATGCTAGCCGGTCCACAGATGCTAATGACTAAAAATAGCCATTAGCTACCAGCTACACTTTACAGTCTTTGTTTCAAGTTTACTGTGCTCCCTTACAGGCTGTGTAAGTTAGTATTAACATGAAGAAATGAATGAACGAATTAGTGCACAATGAATTGATAATAATTGGTAATAGTTATTACTAAATAGATAACCAGCTAAAGATTTCCCCAACCGTTTCTGCACTAGTTATGTTTCTGTTTGTCTTACAGCAAGACTGAAATCTGAGGTATCACACTGGGTTAAAACTGCAAATTTTGCAAAGAAAGAATATTATTATTTATTCTACTCGTAGAATTAAGAATGAAACAGACTCGCCAGAGGCTCGTCGGTTTCTTTCTTCAACTACTCGCAGAATAAATTTTTTACTTGAAAACACTATACGTTTATTCTATATGTAAGTATCGTCTCCTAGTTGGGTCAGGTCAGTCAGTAATGGGTGACTGAAATGTAATATATAACTTAATGTTTAGACATAATTTCCACACACCTCATGAAGACAAGCGATTAATTGCTCCCCTAGTGAAACGTTTAGGAGAGTGATGGAGAGTGCTTTCCCGGCAGTCCCTGTGGATGGGTGGATAGATGGACAGATGGACACATGTAACAATCTCTATGGAAGTGGGCATATAAAAATACTGATACTTACCAAATGAACAAAGGGAATGAAATACCCAAACAAAGCAATACCAGATGCTCCTGCCCATATTACATATCCTTTGTTTTTCCAAATCTTGATATTTAGAAACTGTCTTGTCCATGTACAGCAAGTGTTACAGTGTTCATAAATACTCTCTGTTGATAAAGTCATTGATGCAAAGTATGTGTCCTTCGTTATAATTGGCTTCCATGTCAATGAAAGAACAGCAATTGCAAAAAACAAACCTGCATAGAATATTAAAACATAACGTAAGCCAACTGATGGAAGCATCACTTTCAATGCAAATGTCAAGGCAATTGTAAATGCTGCACTTCCAAAAGAAACTATGCCATTTACAAGTCCCATACGTTTTTTGAAATAATGTCCAAGTATGACCAAAGATGGGGAGTAGCAGAATGCTGCACCAATTCCATTCAGAACTCCATATGTCAAATAAAGCAGCTCTAGTCTTTCAATGAAGGCACTTCCAACCAAAGCACATGTGCTCAGTAACCCTCCAGTAATAGCAGTCTTTCGAATTCCAATCCTGTCACTCAAAATACTGGCAACAATGCACATCATGAATGTCATCCCAATACCCACAGATCCTACCCATGCTGAAAAATATTAAAAGAAAATTGCTTGTTATTACATACATACACAGAACGACACACGTGTGTGAATGTGTTAATCGATATGGCACGAGTGCCAGCGCAGAAGGATAGAAAGAGAGGCCAAAGGCCTCCACAATAGCACAAGTGCCATATCGATTAACCCATTCACACATGCATGTCGTTCTGTATTTATTACATGCCTTCACGTCTATAAAAAAATTATTACAAGGACACTCGGCAATTCATTTGACAACTATCAACAAAAAGAAGACATTTTATCACTAACCAAATTTGCGAGGGGAACCTGTGTTACTATTTTGTCCCCTGAGTTCCAATGTGTTCTATGTGCGTACTGGCACATACAGCACACTGGAACTCGGGGCTGATTTTCAGCTATCACTAGCAATTCAAATTGTAATTTTATTGCACAATTTGTAGAAAATTCCACAGAAATTGCACTTTTATTTAAAAGTAGTCCATCAACGATTTCCATTCTGCACATATGCAGGGAAAAGATTTTCATTTTCCGCACGGTTTAGTGTTGCTGTTGATGGGGATTACATAGAACTGGAATGGAATAATAATTAAATTTCCCTGTTATCGACTCTCAACTGGGAGTGCAGTGACTCAGCAGTTATGGCACTGGACTTTAAAACAAAAGGTCCATGGTTCAATCACTGCATTGTGTCCTTGGGCAATGCACTCAATCCTGCTTGCGGTGAGGTCAAATGGTGAGGTCAAAGGTACATTTGTCTTATGGGGTTTATGGACACTTTTGACAGCCAGGCCACCTCGCTCTTCGGGTACTCCGGCTTTCACCATCCGTACAACTATCCAACACGAGGTGGCCTGGCTGTCAAAAGTGTCCATAAACCCCAATAAAATATCATGCAATATAATTCGAACTGATAAATTGCATGGAAGTACAAATGCAAAGAGAATTTTGAAGTATTCTGGGATTACAACATCAATAATTGTAAGGCCTTTCACAATGAGCACATAACACTTTCATCAGCCAAACTGTCAATAAAACCAATGACCGTGTATTCTCGATGAGAACAAGCCGAGAACTACACTCAACTCATCACTTAACTATCATGGCGCTATTGAAAAGTGTTGAAAGCCACTATAGTGGCTTTACACTGTACACTTTAGCTTGCGGTCTGCTAAGCAGTAGAAAAGAAATGCTTTATATAAAATTATTTTGTTACCATTTATTGGAGAGTGCCAACATGGTAATAAAACAATTATTTAAGAAGAACATCTTTCTAAACTAAGGCTACCCTTGCAGATAGCATGATATCATTAAAAAAAAAATACCCATGTTGCAAATCACCTTTGAAAAATAATTTTAGCACTCTATCAATTAATCACGATTTCCCATGTGTAATGGGCGCTGTGTTCTAAGGCGCACTACACGTCGATGGTGCACTTGTCTTCAATCAAAGCTAACCCTGCTTGTGCAAAGTTAGTACATTAGGCAGTCTGACAGTTTCTCTCTGCTCCTCATTGGTACTCTGACTTCCTCCACTCGTAAAACTGTCCAGCACGAGGTGACACCTGACTGTCGAAAGAGTCGTTGAACTCCAATAAAAAAAAAAGTGCTGCAATGGGGAATAAAAAGAACGAACGTGTCAATGACACTGTAGCTTAACTTGTGTGTTGTGTTTGATGAAAAGGATAATGTTCAATGTTTATGAAAGGATTATGAAATAAGACAAGAATTGTGATAATTGGGAATATGTTCATTTCTGTTCCCTGTAAGCTATGTTTTTGATAAAAAATAATATGAGGTGTACACTGTACTAAAGAGCTGAGGGGTGGGTTAATATGACCTCACAGTTAATGTATGTGGCCCTCACAGTTAATGTATATCAACGAATGTTACCAAGTTACAGTGAAATTATTCCAAAACGAGTCATCCTATCAAGTTACATTGAAATCCCTTCATAAATATGGCCTGTAGACTGTGCTTCAGGCCCCTGTAGCCGTCAGTTTCCCAATTGCATCCAAAGGGGACGTTCTCATCTAGACATTATATGAAGTCAACCTACCAAGTTACAATGAAATCCCTTCATAAATATGACCTGCAGACTGTGCTAAAGGTTTTGGGGTTTTGAGCTCGGGCAGCCATCATGGCTGAATGATTGCAACCAAAAGGGGACATTCTCATCTGGGCATCATCTGGAGTGATCCTACGAAGTAACAATGAAATCCCTTCATAAATATGACCTGTAGACAGTGCTCAAGGTTTTCGGGCTTAGGGCCCCTGAAGCCGTCACAGCTGACCAATCACGACCAAAAGGGGATGTCATCATCTAGGCATTGTATGGAGTCAATCTAACAGGATACAATAAAATCCTTCCATAAATATGACCTATAGACTATGCTAAAGGTTTTGGGGTTTTGGGCTTGGGCAGCCATCAAGGCTGAATGATCGTGACCAAAGGGGGGATGTTCTCATCTAGACATTATTTGGAGTCATCCTACTAAGGTACAATGAAATCCCTTCATAAATATCACCTGTAGACTGTGCTCAAGGTTTTTGGGCTTCAGGCCCCTGCAGCCGTCACAGTTGCCTAATGGTGTCCAAAAGGGGCTGTTCTCATCTAGACAATATATGAAGTCAACCTACCAAGTTACAATGAAATCCCTTCATAAATATGAAATGAAGACTGTGCTAAAGGTATTTTTGGGCTTTGGGCTCGGGCAGCCATCATGGTTGAATGATTGCAACCAAAAGGGGACATTCTCATCTGGGCATCATCTGGACTGATCCTATGAAGTTACAATGAAATCCCTTCATAAATATGACCTGTAGATTGTGCTCAAGATTTTCGGGCCTCGGGCACCTGTAGCCATCACAGTTGACCAATCACGACCAAAAGGAGATGTCATCATCTAGGCATTATATGGAATCAACCTAACAAGTCACAATGAAATCCTTCCATAAATACGACCTATAGACTATGCTAAAGGTTTTTGGGCTCGGGCAGCCATCAAGGCTGAATGATCGCGACCAAAAGGGGACGTTCTCATCTAGACATTATTTGGAGTCATCCTTCCAAGCTACAATGAAATCCCTTCATAATTATGACCTGTAGACTGTTCTAAAGGTTTTCGGGCTTCAGGCCCCTGTAGCTGTCACAGTTGCCTAATCGTGTCCAAAAGGGGACATTCTCATCTAGACATTATATGAAGTCAAACCTACCAAGTTACAATAAAATCCCTTCATAAATATGGCCTATAGACTGTGCTAAAGGTATTCAGGCTCAGGCAGCCATAATGGTTGAATGATTGCAACCAAAAGGGGACATTCTCATCTGGGCATCATCTGGACTGATCCTACGAAGTTACAATGAAATCCCTTCATAAATATGACCTGTAGACTGTGCTCAAGATTTTCGGGCTTCGGGCACCTGTAGCCATCACAGTTGACCAATCACGACGAAAAGGGGATGTCATCATCTAGGCATTATATGGAGTCAACCTAACAAGTTACAATGAAATCCTTCCATAAATACGACCTATAGACTATGCTAAAGGTCTTTGGGCTCGGGCAGCCATAAAGGCTGAATGATCGCGACCAAAAGGGGACGTTCTCATCTAGACATTATTTGGAGTCATCCTACCAAGATACTATGAAATCCCTTCATAATTATGACCAGTAGACTGTTCTAAAGGTTTTCGGGCTTCAGGCCCCTGTAGCTGTCACAGTTGCCCAATCGTGTCCAAAAGGGGATGTTCTCATCTAGACATTATATGAAGTCAACCTACCAAGTTACAATGAAATCCCTTCATAAATATGACCTGTAGACTGTGCTAAAGGTTTTTCGGCTTCGGGCTCGGGCAGCCATCATGGTTGAATGATCGCAACCAAAGGGGACAATCTCATCTGGGCATCATCTGGAGTGATCACACGAAGTTACAATCAAATCTCTTCATAAATATGACCTGTAGACTGTGCTCAAGGTTTTTGGGCTTCCGGCACCTGCAGCCATCACAGTTGACCAATCACGACCAAAAGGGGATGGCATCATCTAGGCATTATATGGAGTCAACCTAACAGGTTACAATGAAATCCTTCCATAAATATGACCTTTTGCCTATGCTAAAGGGTTTTGGGCTCGGGCACCCATCAAGGCTGAATGATCGTGATCAAAATGGGACGTTCTCATCTAGACATTATTTGGAGTCATCCTACCAAGTTACAATGAAATCCCTTCATAAATATGACCTGTAGACTGTGCTAAAGGTTTTCGGGCTTCGGGCCCCTGTAGCTGTCACAGTTGCCCAATCACGTCCAAAAGGGGACTTTCTCATCTAGACATTATATGAAGTCAACCCACCAAGTTACAATGAAATTCCTCAAGAAATATGACCTGTAGACTATGCTAAAGATTTTTGGGTTTTGGGCTCGGGTAGTCATCACGGTTGGCAGATCACACCCAAATGGGGAAATTCTCATCCAGACATCATAAGGAGTCATCCTACCAAGTTACAATGAAATACCTCCATATTAAACATGACCTGCAGACTGTGGTAAAAGTTTTTGGGTTTGAGGCTTGGGCAGCCATCACGGTTGACAGATCATGCCCAAAAGGGGACATTCTCATCTAGGCATTATACAGAGGCATCCTACCAAGTTACAATGAAATCCCTTCATAAATATGACCTGTAGACTGTGCTAATGGTTTTCAGGTTTTGGGCTCGGGCAGCCATACCGGTTGACTGATCGCGACCAAAAGGGGACGTTCTCATCTAGACATGACCCCAAACCTGCATATGAAATTTCGTGACGATCAGACAAGAACTGCAGGGTGTAGCCCGTGCTAAAGGAAAATGTGAACAGATTCACAGACTCATAGACTTCCGCACATGTGATGGCAATAGCTTATCCTGACTTTGTCAAGTTAAGCTAAAAATTAGTCTGGATTCCTTCATGATATTCATACACATACTGGTACAATGTATATGGAAAACCAGATGAATCCAAACACAATAAAAGAAGCACTGAGATGAGGGCAATTAACAGCATCAGCAAACTGAAATCCAGGGTCTCTAACTTTATAAAATGTTGAAACGTATCACTGGAACAAGCTAAATGTTCCAATGAGGGTTTCATAATATGGTTTTGCTGAAATTTGTTTTTAAATATTTTTTTTCAAGTGCTAGTTTGTCAATTACATGAGCAGATGTGGCCAAATTGTTAGGTAAAGGGTTAAGACAAGTCCGAGAGCAAGATATTCTATTAGCAGGCCTATCAATTTGAGACGAACGGCCGTTTAGGTCGCGTGGAGGTTACCTAAAATGAAAAACATGCTAACGAAAAATGGGTTGCGTCAACTTGATCTAGCACGAATGAATGGTGAAATTATGTTGAGTATCAACCAATCATCACCTGCATAGGTGCTTGAATCTGCCTTAAGTATAGCTGTATTTCAGGTAGATGCAAACACCTGTGCTGATGATCGTTTAATGCACAACATCATTTTAAACTTTTGATCATCTTAAGAGGTAACATAGGTACAAAATCAGGAAGAGGAAATGGCAATAATTCATGTCTGTGCCACAAATAGTGATTATGGATGCCATACTCTTCTGCAGCATGCTAGCCCATGCCACGATTAGGCTATAATTGCATCTAATTTGTATCTGAATTGCTGCAACACAGCCTCATGGATTCATCTTTATTCATCAGGATATTGCCCTTAGGAGCAAGAACTTGGCTATGATACAACAGTTGATATATCAGCATAGTTGCGATGCATATAGATTTAGGTTACCTAACAGGTTATCTGAATAAAGTACATGGGAATGAACGGTAGGTTACCAAAGCTCAAACCAGGTGAACAATAAATGGGTTACGCAAAATTCTGAATACAGAAGCCCTGATTAATTAGCTTTCAAAGAAAAGAAGTATCAACATATTTGTTTGTTTGTTGGTGGTTAACGTCACATATTTATGCACCATGGCTAATCGTGACACAACATGGAGATGAAGTCAAGTTTAGTCAATCGTTGATCAACATGTTGCCCATTTTAGAGGACTTGCACCCCAAGCATTGTTGACTGGGTCCTATTTTACTAGTAAAGCGGAACTGGTTTACCACAGTAAACAAGTGCTGCTTACTTCCCGGGGATCCCACGGGGAATCAACATATTTGGATCACACAACACATACATGCATGCATGCAATCACACACCCATACAAATGCAAACATGCATGCATGTATGCATACATGCATTTTATGAACAAAAAAGCACACACAACCACACACAGTATACAAGAATTTGGGAGTAGTGAAGTCGATTCATAATGATAAATATAAGTGGATAATATAACAGAGAGAAGACTATGACCTTGTTGACACTAACAAGCTCAATAAAACATTTTTAATCAGGACTACTGGATATCAGGTTAAGTGAGTGATATCATTATCATTAGCGGCTAATTTATAGCCAGCATAAGGGGATCCAGACAATGTGTACCAGAAGGTGAGAGTTGTTTTCACTTGCCCAGACAGGTCAAACGTTCCTCACACAACATAGTAAATCTTTCTAACCCTTCAAAATCAAGAGAAGAATGCAGACAGATTCAAGGAGGGTGTACCACATATTATCTGCAATGACACATGGACATCTGAGCTGTAGCTCCTGCATGGGTCGCCTCTTGTTGTTATATATTGGCTTCCCTTTTTAAAAATTTGGAAAGAGTCGATATACAACTGTGAGCATAGTCTGGTGTCCATCAGGCCTGAAAATAAGCAGTCTGACATTTGCAGAATGAGGTTCCCAGAGGGTGAATTTGATGATGCTATCCCATACAGTGGTCAATTTATCCTCTGGGTACTTCTTTCTGTTTAGTTTTGAGACCCTGATTCAGATTGAGGTTCACAGAGGGTAAATTTAGTGATGCTACCCTGCTGTGCAGGGTAGCATCACTAAATTCACCCTCTGGGGGCCTCATTTTGCAGATGACAGTTTGCTTATTTTCTGGCTTAGTGTCCATGTGAAGAGAAGCCCTCAAATGGCCACATTGCCCTCCCATTTCTAAAAATTTTCATGAGGAGAGCCTTGAACCCTGCTAATGGGAGAGGTATTCTCCCTCCCATGCTCAGACCAAGTCACTGTTACAAAGGGTTGATGATGTTTGTAACCACAGAGACACCATTGAACCCTGTAAATAAGAATGCATTCTTCCTCCCCAACCCAATATCCTGGATCCACCACTGCAGAACACACAAGAGCAGAGCTTAATTTCTGATGTGAGCTGACACGATCACAATCGTCATGATGCACCTTGGGCCTAAAAAAGTTAAAAATCTGTTTGCCTGCCGCATGCTCTCTTTTTATAACTAATGCAAACTTAAAAAAATAAAAGTAAATGGTTTATGTCTGATATTTTACCCCAAGCTAATTAACTGGTTGAGTGCTAAATTATTTTCCAAACGTAATTTGTAATGCGGGTATTATTTTTGATAGATATCATTCCTCCAGCAAGAGCATCCTTGATTGAGAAGGATTTTGTTCATAAATAATTACTTTGTTACAAATTATTGGAGAGTGCCTTTTAGCACTCTCCAATAAATTGTAACAAAACATTTTCATGCAAATATATTTATTCTACTGCCTAGAATACAAAAAGCTAACACATACAGTGCAAAGCCACTATAGTGGCTTTCAGCACTTTTCAACAGAGCCATGATAGTGGCTTCTGGCTCTAAAACAGATAAATTTGGCCTAACAAACAAAAGATCTACTTTATAGGGCCTTATTTGCGCTGAGGTATGCTTTATCTTATGCTACTAAGGCCCCACAAAGTAAATCTTCTGTTTCTCTGGTCATTTTTTTAAAAATGCAAGCGGACAGGTGGTTTTTTATTTTATTTTTTATTTTGCAAATATTTCTTTGCCATCAAACGTTCATGTTCTTGGTTTGTTTTATGTTTTAGGCCTCATAATCTACAGAATAGCATGGGTGGTGGTGTATTTCGTCACTTGAGTGCAAGAAGGCTTTCCAATGCTAAAGCATTGCAAAGCCTTCTTGCATTCAAGGAACAAATTTATCAATTTTATTAACTTTGGTAAAATATCAGACACAAACCATTTAATTTTTATTTTTTCAAGTTTACATTGGTTATAAAAAGACAGCACGCATGCAACAGCCAAAAGGACCATGCAGGAGGGCCTGAGAAACAGATTTTTAACTTTTTTAGGCCGAAACTATTTATAGTAAAATATATCAAATAATGTCTATGTCACACCCTCGGCCGACCTGGGATTAGAACCCAGGAAGACTTAAAGTGTGGCATAGAGATTAATAATAATAACACTTTGGCCAGCTGCAGATTTGTCATGGTTCTCAGATGAGAAGGCCTTGATTTGCCCTGTGTTCCCAAATGACTCCTTATCCCCATGCCTCTCCTCTTATCCCAACACTCTGAGACGAACTGCTTGATGACATCCCGTAACACATTCTCCCCAATATCTCTGATAAGCATACTAACCCTCTCCTTTGTGTCACCAACCAACCACATGTCCTTCTTTCTCCCATCCCACTTCCCCATCATAATCCCAGTGAATCTTATTCTGTTAGACTGGTATTTTGGACATTCCAATAGAAAGTGTTCCAGGGTCTCCACTATGCCTAGATTACACATTTAGGATTCCTTTTCATTGTCTTTCCCAGTTTTTCCCCCTAAGCTCCAGGTACCGCAACCGCATTTTGAACAACAGTGACACCTCCCCTGCCCCCCACCCTCCCCCCAAAGGTGCCATCAAGGTACTCTTCAAAACCTGGCTTCCTAAATTGATGAATATACCATACTGTTTATGAGCATATTTATTTATTTATTTATTTACTCATTTATTGGTGTTTAAGGTCACATATTTCTGCACATTGGCTGGTTGTGACCACAACATGGACATAAAGTCAAGTTCAGTTAATTGTTTATACCCATGTCACCCTTTTTAAAGGACTTCTACTCCAGGCATTGGCGGCCGGGTCCTATTTTACCAGTAAAAGACTTGTTTACCACAATCTCTTCCTGAGGTTCCCACAGGGAATTGTTTATGAGCATGAGAACATGTAGGCCAGAGGTGAGGCATAGAATTACCGAGACTGCCAGTAAAATAAAATGAGATATTGCTTCCTTGAACTTGATGCAACATTTTGTTCAGTCATTAATTTAATTTTCCTGTCAATGTCTACCTGAGGTCTGCATGAATGCTGTCCTAGGGTGTGGTGTAACTTTTTTCATAAAAGTTATTTCCATAAATTGTACATCATGTTATAACAGAATTTGACAAAGATGTTAATTGGTAAACTACTGCATAATGTATTATATGGAGAGCAAATTTTAGGTCCTAAGCTCAGATCTCCAAACCACTGGATTGCTAGAACACCTATTGGTCATATACAGAAAAGTGTGTTACCTGCCACCATCTTGTGAAGGGGGGGGAGGGGAGGGGAGGAGCTATATAAATAAAAACTACTTGAAAAAAAAAACTACTGGAAAAAAAACCTTCAGGAAAAACCCCCTACAGAAAAAAAACCTATTAAAAATGGCAGGGGTAGGAAAACCCCCTGCCTTTTTTAACCCTTTGAACCCTCGTTTCCTGGAATGTTATTGCCTTTCTGTACACTTACAGTGAGATGGGTCAGTCCAATATACAGGGAGGGTAAACTGATAACCCCCAGTCTGTAGCCATCTGGCTGCAGACTGCAGTTATTATTTTATCATCAATGCCCTGTGTATAGACCTCTTGTAATAAGACAAAAATGGGATGAAATTATGCCTTGGACTGAAAAATTGGTATTACGCGTTCAAAGGGTCAAAGGTCATGATACACAAATATATATAATTAAGGTGTTATAAAAGTAATGGAATTTTGTTTATTTTGAAATTCCCACCTCTGATATTCCTTAAATTCAAATTAAATATACACAAATTATATATCAAAATAAAGGTTGAGATGTACAGAACAAGAAACATATCTAAGCAACTCATAGAGTTGACAGCAGGCATCACTGGTTCCTGCAAGTCTGCTATCGTATTCATACCAGAACTGATAAGTAAATAATATTTCACAAGAGCAACTTGTGGCCAAATGTGCTTCACATATCCAAGAACAAAGCTAGGGCATCAAAATTCTTCATAACGCAGTGGCAGTGCTGCATGGGGGTAAATTCCAAAACCTAAGCTTCTGGTGACATTCAAATGTACTTTCGATTTCCGGTCAAAGTCACCGGACGGAGAAAGCATCGATATACAACGCTGTCTGAAATCAAATAATGAGAAATATCGCCTTAATACAGCATACTATTATTATATAGAGGCTGCACAGTTGCCATAATTCTATGCAAGGTATTATGACACCTATTGAAATTTCTTAGAATTACGATTTTGTTTTTCGATGGAAATTTGTTGTATAAAGTGATTTGAGCATGTCTGTCGAACATGGAATCCATCTTCAATAAAAAATGCAGACAGTGTTGTACTTTTTCTAATATAAGAAAGTTTTTCAACCCATCAAAAATTTAATCTATGCATACAGAATCACAATATTCATCACACATAGAACCTTTTATATATCCCGGGTACATGTACTTCTAAAATTGAATATTATAACCTACACCTCTCAAAAATTCTGACATTATAAGTTATCTTTGCCAATATGTATGGTATATGGAGATTTAATACATGGTTTTATAAGTGAAAAATGAAAGCCTTTGGAGCAGTGGTATGGGGGAAGAAGATTCTTTAATGTTTTTCCCATTACTCACAGTGTTAAAAAATGATGACTCAGCATTTTTTCAAAAGTCCTGGAAAAGTACCCTATGATAAAACCAATGGCAATTTTTTTTTGGACCATTCCATTCCTTTCTGCTGTCCCTAGGGAAGCTTCACACAAAATAAAAATTCTCAGTACTGTGTAGTTTTGGAGATATGGGCATTTTAAATGTTTCTATTTTTAGGTCCTGCGGTTCCCATGGAGCGATGGGGAAAAATATTTTTGGCATAAATTAGGTACTTATGACCCAATAAGATCTCATATTAAATTTGGTTCAAATCGGCCTCTCAGTTCAGAAAATTGAAATTTTGGTACACTTTGGGCTCCCACAGGAAGCCCAAATATGAACACAGGGACTTGGCTTTTACAAACTTATATCTCACCTCCCTAAGGATACTAAATACCAAATATCAAAAGAATCTGACTGGTGGATATGAAGAAGAAGATTTTTGAAGAATATTCCTCATATTGAACTAAGTTATAATTCGGGTTCACACAGGGAGCCCAAATATGAACCCAGGGATTTGGCTTGAACAAACTTGAATCTCACCCCCCTAAGGATGCTGCATACCAAATATCAAAACATTCTAACTGCTGGATCTGAAGAAGAAGATTTTTAAAGAAAATTCCTCATTTTGAACCAGGTTATAATTCGGGCTCCCACACTGAGCCCAAATATGAACACAGGGACTTTGCTTGAACAAATCTGAATCTCAACCCCCCCCCCCCCCCCCCCCACACCCCCTCTAAGCATGCTGCATACAAAATATCAAAGGATTCTGATTGGTGCATTTGAAGAAGAAGATTTCTAAAGAACATTCCTCATACTGCACTAATTTAAACATTTGGGCTCCCATAGAGAGCCCAAATACTAGTATGGACCCAGGGATTTGATTTCAATAAATAAGTGAAACAATCTTCCAAAGATGTTACATGTGAAATTTGAAAGCTTTTGGAGCAGTGGTTTGGGAGAAGAAGAGCCTTAAATGTTTTTCCCATTACCCACAGTAATGTTACCCACAGTGTTAAAAAATGCTGACTCAGCACTTTTTCAGAGTCCTGCAAAAGTACCCTATGATAAAACTGATGGCAATTCTTTTTGGACCATTCCTTTCTGCTTTTCCAAAGGTAGCTTCACACAAAATAAAAATTCTCAGTGCCATGTAGTTTTGAAGATATGGCCGTTTTAAATTTTTTCTATTTTTAGGTCCTGGGGTTCCCATAGGAAATAATTTTTTTGGCATAAATTAGGTACTTATGGCCCGATAAGCCCTCATATCAAATTTGGTTCAAATCGGCCTCTCAGTTCAGAAAATAGAAATGTTGGAACAATTTGGGCTCCCAGAAGAAGTCGAAATATGAACCCAGGGACTTGGCTTTAGCAAACTTATATCTCACCTCCCTAAGGATAATGTATACCAAGTATCAAAAGATTCTGACAGGTGGATGTGAAGAAGAAGATTTTTGAAGAATATTCCTCATATTGAACCAAGTTATAATTTGGGCTCCCACAGGGAGCCCAAAAATGAACCCAGGGACTTGGCTTGAACAAACTTGAATCTTACCCCCCTAAGGATGCTGCACACCAAATATCAAAACATTCCGACTGCTGGATCTGAAGAAGAAGATTTTTAAAGAAAATTCCTCATTTTGAACTAAGTTAGAATTCAGGCTCCCACAGTGAGATCAAATATGAACCAAGGGACTTGATTTGAACAAATTTGAATCTCACCCTCCTAAGGATGCTGCATACCAAATATCAAAAGATTCTGATTGGTGCATCTGAAGAAGAAGATTTTTAAAGAACATTCCTCATACTGCACTAATTTAAACATTTCAGCTCCCATAGAGAGCCCAAATATGGACCCAGGGATTTGATTTCAATAAACCTGTGAAACAATCTTCCAAAGATGTTATATGTGAAATCTGAAAGCTTTTGGAGTACTGGTTTGGGAGAAGAAGAGACTTAAATGTTTTTCCCATTACCCACAAGGTTAAAAAATGCTGCACTTTTTTAGAGTCCCGAAAAAGTACCTTATGATAAAGCCAATAGCAATTTTTTGTACCATTCCATTCTGTTGGTCCTAAGGAAGCGTCACACCAAATAAGAATTCTCAGTGCCATGTAGTTTTGGAGATACAGGCATTTGAATTTTTGTCTATTTTTAGCTCCTGCAGTTCCCATGGGGCATCTGGAAAATTGTTTTTGGCATACATTAAGTATTTATGGCCTAATAAGGCTTCATATCAAATTTGGTTCAAATCAGCCTCTGGGTTTGGAAAATAGAATTTTGGGCGGGGCAAAAATTCTTGCCCCTCCCATAATGACTGCAAATATAGCTCCTTGAACTTTTTTTTAACAAATCAGAGTCTACACCTCAAAAGGAAGCTGCACACCAAATATCAAGTCTCTGCTACTGCTTGTTCTTGAGAAGAAGATTTTTTAAGATTTAAACACACTTTTGGGGTGTGGCCCTACCGAGGGGCAGGGCAACTTGATTTGAACAAAATCAAAATGCGATGTCATAACAAACAATTATCTCAAATTTCACTTAAATTGACTCAGCAGTTGTGGAGGAGAATCACAAACACCATGTTCATGGATGACAGACGGTGGATGATGGACGGTGAGTGATCACTAAAGCACACCTGACTGAAAGTCTGGGAGCTAAAAAGTGTTTGAAATCATGTATGGCTTCTATGTAAGCAATGGCTTATATGTAGCAAATATGGTAATAGATCATTGCAGTTTACTGATATTGTTTTGCTTGTCAAAACATATTAAAGTTTTATTTCAGAGCTGTCATAATAATGCATGGGTTGATCTTTTAACAACAATATAACAAAAGAGATGAAAATTAACCCTTTGAACACTGGTGGTATCTTCCATACCACAATTCAATGACAGCAATTTGAGGAGTCCATATTCATTATTTGGGGGTAGACCAATTAAAATTTCCAATGTGGGGCTGCACGTTGAAAATATTTATTGGTCTCCCCTCACATTCACTTAGCAGCCATCCTACTTAATGAAATTATGACGTATCATGTTCCCAGGCCAGAAATAGGCCTCTAGGGTTCAATGTGTTAAGAAAAATAAACTCATAAATAAGTCATTTATAACACTTCAAAAAAATACAAATAAATCCTAGTCTGAAAGGTTGTTTTAAGTGTTAAAAAAATGCCGCTCAGGATCACAGATCCAATGTCGAGTTGTGACCTTGACCTTTGACCTGGCGAGTCCAAGGTCAATAGGGTTCTTCCTCGCACCAAGGCCAACACACCTATGAAGTTTCATGACTCTAGGTTGAACCACTATCAAGTTCTCATCCGGAAACCAATTGTTGCGATATGCTATGTTCAAGGTCACTGTGACCTTGACCTTTGACCTGGTGAGTCCAACATCAATAGGGTTCTTCCTCGCACCAAGGCCAACACGCCTGTAAAGTTTCATGGCTCTAGGTTGAACCACTATCAAGTTATCATCCGGAAACCAATTGTTGCGATATACTATGTTCAAGGTCACTGTGACCTTGACCTTTGACCTGGTGAGTCCAAGATCAATAGGGTTCTTCCTCGCACCAAGGCCAACATACCTATGAAGTTTCATGACTCTAGGTTGAACCACTATCAAGTTATCATCCGGAAACCAATTGTTGCGATATACTATGTTCAAGGTCACTGTGACCTTGACCTTTGACCTGGTGAGTCCAAGATCAATAGGGTTCTTCCTCGCACCAAGGCCAACACACCTATAAAGTTTCATGACTCTAGGTTGAACCACTATCAAGTTATCATCCGGAAACCAATTGTTGCGATATACTATGTTCAAGGTCACTGTGACCTTGACCTTTGACCTGGTGAGTCCAAGATCAATAGGGTTCTTCCTCGCACCAAGGCCAACACACCTATGAAGTTTCATGACTCTAGGTTGAACCACTATCAAGTTATCATCCGGAAACCAATTGTTGCGATATACTATGTTAAAGGTCACTGTGACCTTGACCTTTGACGTAGCGAGTCCAAAATCAATAGGGTTCTTCCCCTCACCAAGGCCAATCTACCTATGAAGTTTCATGAATGTGAGTTGAACCATTATCAAGTTATCATCCGGAAACCAATTGCTTAAGATTTACTATGTTCAAGGTCACTGTGACCTTGACCTTCGACGTAGCATGTCCAAAATCAATAGGGTTCTTCCTCCCACCAAGACCAACCTATGTATGAAGTTTAATGAATGTGAGTTGAACCACTATCAAGTTATCATCCGGAAACCAATTGTTTACGCCCGCCCGCCCGCCCGCCCGCCCGCCCGCCCGCCCGCCCGCCCGCCCGCCCGCCCGCCCGCCCTCCCACCCGCCCGCCCGCCCGCCCGCCCGCCCGCCATTCACCAAACTATAAGTCGAGTTTGACTTCGTCACAACTCGACTAAAAATACAAGACAGTCTAACGACATCCATATCCTCCGCTGACTTTTATGTTATGATAGGAATAATCTCATTATCGACCTGGACATGTATTCATACCCAATAATGTCACTCACCAAATATCATTTAATTTCTTTAATCACACCTGAAGATATCTTCCAAAAACCTGCAATTTTGGTAAATTCAAAGTCAACAAAGGCTATAACTCTGGTAAAATTACTCGCATCAAAACTTCCTTTTCATATGCACATGTACACATCATACTCATACTGCACACCAAGTTTCATAAAAATCAAATGAAAAATGCAGGAGGAGTTAAGTGGACAAGCATTTGTGATGAAAATTTTGTTATTAGCAAGGGCCATGACTACACAAAATTTGCAGCATCGAAACTTCCTCACCCCATGCACATCTGCACTTGATACTGATACTTCAGACCAAGTTTCGTAAAAATCCAATCAAAAATGTAGGAGTTAAATGGACAAGCCTTTGTGGTGGAAATTTTGCTATTTCCAAAGGCTGTAACCACGCAAAATTTGTCGCATCGAACATTCCAGGCCACATGCACATCTACACTTGATATTGATACTTCAGACCAAGTTTTGTAAAAATCCACTAAAAACTGTAGGAGGAGTTAAGCAGTTTGTGACAGACTGACAGATTGACGGACTCATGGACGGAAGAACAGACAGATGAACAACATTTCAATATCTTCCTCCCGACTTTCAAATAAACTTAAAAGCGAGTATTAAATTAAGATAGATTTAAGCGGCCAAGTTCAAGAGAAGCAATTAAAGTGAGAATTAATGTCCTTGTGATCAAATAAAGAGTCTGGGTTTTCCTGAAAAATTCATTCCAGTCTGAATGCGTGCAAGAGTGTGGGTCGTAGGCGAAGAACTGGGGATGTCCCATGCTAGGTTCGAGGAGGTGCAAAAATAAAGGCATCTTGTAACGTAGGGGAGCCACAGAGCTTATATTTAGAGTAGGAACAGTTGCAGACCAAGTCGCTGGCCATATACGAGTGTAGGAGAAGTAGAAGTATTAGCTCCTTGAGCTCACAAGCTTCGTATTTAGGTAGACAGGATTACCTTTGTAGAAGGCAAGCCATACGTAGACAGAATAGCCTTTGCCTGTATGAACATTATTCTGACATAAATGGAGGGGAGCATTTAACCCCATAAGTGGCGACTGCTTGAGTGAAAATGTGACGATGTATTATTGGCTGTGCGACGGCAGTGGTAGGGTGATATTCCATCACAGGTTAGGGGAAATGCATCCTTTAAAGTGACAATACATTAGTGGCCACACAACGGCAGTGTTAGAGTGACATTCCATCACATGTTAGAGCAAAAGCTTCCGGTAAAGTGACAATGCGTTAGTATAGCCGTGTGATGGCAGGGACAGGGTGAAGTTTCAGTTGTATGTTCGTGAAAAGGCGACCAGAGTCCAAACACCAATGACCAGGAAGAAGAAACCAGTGCCAACAGAGAACACAGGCCCGCAAGTTACTGAAAAACTGTGTGGGTGGGGTGTGATTTGACATTTGTTTTTTTCTGATTCATCGGATTTCATGTAAGTCACAAGTTAATAATATGTATTTTTTTCTTTATATGTATTAAAATTGTTGTTTTCAGTGAATCTCTGTTGATTTACGCTTTTTGAGGAAAAGTCATTGACCCCTTCAGGATAAGAATCACCCCAACAAAAATGAAATGGGTGGGTCCGTCATGGTGAGACATACGTTCACGCACTGATGCAGGTGACACTCTGGGAGTTTTGGCTGAATATGCAGATTGAATCTATTTCTCCCAGCAACGACAAGCCCAGTTTCTGACATGGCACCAAAATTTCAAATCAAAAATATACTTTTGATAGCTCTCAAAAGCTTTGTGGTTTATTTCAGTGTGTCGATTTCAATAAAATTGCTGTCTGATGACACAAGAGGGGCAGAATTCGCACCTGGTAATAAGTCTAAAGGTAACACGCATAATGATAGCTCTTTGTTAGGAGTCAACTGAATTTAACAGTTTATACATTTAATCCTATTCTTATCAAAATATTTCTTTGTTACTTAATCTTTTTTATGTTGATGCTTATTTTTTATAATCCTTCTGGAAGATGATAAACTATTTTCTGTTTTAATCTTTTTTATGTTGATGATTATTTTTTATAATCCTTCTGGAAGATGATAAACTATTTTCTGTTTTAATCTTTTTTATGTTGATGATTATTTTTTATAATCCTTCTGGAAGATGATAAACTATTTTCTGTTTTAATCTTTTTTATGTTGATGATTATTTTTTATAATTCTTCTGGAAGATGATAAACTATTTTCTGTTTTAATCTTTTTTTTGTTGATGATTATTTTTTATAATCCTTCTGGAAGATGATAAACTATTTTCTGTTAGTTTATTTGGAGTAAATAAACAGTGAGTGAATAAAAAATAGCCTTTTACTTTTTTATCTACATTTTTATTATTTTTTATCATTTGTGGGTTTTTTACCCAACGCAGACGATATCCAAATTTATTATTTTAAATATCATTTTTTTAGATTTTTCAAAAAATTCCAACCAAACCATATCATGTGACTCCTCTTTGGAATGGGGCTCGATGGAATTTTTTCATATATGGCATATTACGTGGGTGGATGCAGCCGATTCGTTGGGTAAAGGGTTAAAAGATCTAGGCAATACGAAATTAAAATATTGTACTTTGACTTTGACTCTGAGGTCAAAACATGGTTAATTTGTTCTCATTTACAATCAGTCTAAGGACAATTCATGGTTAATTTGTTCTCATTTACAATCCGATTCCATCGATACTAAAAAATTTCATTTGTCACCCAAAAAATTCATATCGAGCCAAAACCGATTTACTGTATTGAGGAAATCTCCAAATAATGAACTTTAGGTACTGAAAAATTTTCCCGGTGTTAAAATAAAAGAGCAACCAACAGAAATTATGCAAACTTCATGACAAGAAGAGCCCATGGACTATGTATTTCTAAAGGCAATCACCACCAGTCATTTTATGTAACAAAATTACAAAGAAACTGAGAGAAAATACCCAGGAGTATTTTCTCTCAGCTTTTCTGTTGCATCAAATGACCGATGGCGAGTGCCTGTGTTGCTTCCAACAGTTTGATACATCGCAGTCTTTCTCTGTTGAAAAATGGTAACTACAGCAGCTTACCCAAATTACCACTGATATTGTATCGGTGTGAGTACATATATATTGTTGACACTGAATACTGTATCAGAAGCGCGGTGGCTCAGTGGTAGACTGTTGGACTTCTATGCTAGAGGTCCCGAGTTTGATCCCTGTCCGGGACGACCCACGTTGTGTCCTTGGGCAAGGCACTTTATTATGGGGGCACGATGATGCCATGTACTAAAGTGTACTGCACGTCGATGGTGCACATGTCTTCAACCACTGTAACCTTGCTTGAGCGGAGCTTGAACAGAGTTAGAATGTTGAGGAACTGACAGCTGCTCATCGATGCTCGGTGGTTCTCTCCGGGTATTCCGGTTTCTGCCACTCATAAAACTGTCACGATCACGATTAGCCATTGTGCATATGTATGTGACTTGAACACCAATAAATAAATAAATATGAATACTGTATCGATAACGAGGAACATTTTTTTAATAATACGGATACCAAAACTTAAAATTTCCATACCTCCCAGTGTGGCCAGTGATTTCCACCTTTGGTCAGTTTAGTTTATTTCTTTCATTCAAATCATCTTTCAACCCGAAGGCATGTGAAAGATGGTTGATGTAGAATTTATTTATTGGGGTTAATAACACTTTCAACAGTCAGGATCACCTTGTGTTGAGCAAATTTATGGGTGCAGGAGGCCAGAGTACCCAGAGAGAACCACCAAGAAGTGGCGAGCAAGTGTCAGACTCCCCAATATACTAACACAAGCAGGGTTTGCATTGCTTGAAGGCAAAGTCCACCATCGACAAGCAGTATTCCTTAATACAAAGCACTACCATGTCTCTGGGATTAAGTGCCTTGCCAAAGGACATAATACAGTTAATATGGTTTGAAGAAGGAAAAATAGGCCAAACCATAACCAGTCCTTGCACGACAAACCACAACAAGAGGTCCCAAGGGACATAAAGCACTCACCTGACAGAATTGTTAGCCACCAGATATAAGATGTCAAACTGCTAGTGTTTGGGGAGTGGGGAACTTTTTTAATGTTTCTCCCATTACCAACTATATAAGAATTAGGGGAGGGATGGTGGGCTGTCCCATAGCACACCTGTATATTCTTTGTAGATTCCTAGATTTACTTCTAACAAAATATGTTACACATCAAACAAGGAAGTGTTTGGAACAGTAGTTTGGAAAGAAAAGATTTTCTACTGTTTTCTATATTACCAACAGTGTAAAAATCTGAGCCTCCCCCCCCCCCACCCCCAGATGCCCCTGAATATGATCCCAGTGGCTTTATTCAGACATATATGTAATGCTATACATCAAACATGGAAGCATTTGGTGCAATGGTTTTGTGATAAGAGGACTTTTAAATGTTTTCTCTGTTACTCATGGTGTTAAAATATTGGTCACCGTGACACCCTAAATTTTGATCCTCGGTTCAATTGAACAAACTACTTGAAAAGCATATACCTACAAAGATGTTATATACCAAACAACATGAAAGCACTTGGTAGGGCCCTGCAAATCACACATTTTCAATTTGATTCAAATCTCGAATGGAATCATGTCTATTCTTTGAAATTGAATTGAACCTCAAATTGAATCAGTTGTGTCTTGAAGATGACCAATGGCGGTTGGGGTACTATAAATCTGATTTGTTCCGACTGTGATGGCTCAAGTCTGAACTGATAAAATAATCCAACTACATCATCAAGACATGCCTTCGTCGAAGGCATGCCGGATGAGGTTGTTGGAATATTACCCTGTAAGGATTATAGTTCATCATTGACATTGCTTGGAAACCTTAAATTTACATTTAACAATGGTAGGGACAAATCATAGAGGAATTGGCCTTGCTGGTGGCTTGAGTATAGATGTTATTTATGTTCATCTAGCAAATGTTACACTCAGTCTCTTATTTCCACTTTATTTATGAACGATTTCCATCTGAACTATACGTTTTGTTAGACAATGACGACGACTGATACCAAGCTATATCCTTATGAAAAAGATTAAAGGGGAAACAAATCGATCATCCAATTCTGAATCAAGTCGAATATCTTCTTAAGATTTGAAATCAAATCGAATCTCGAAGCTTTGCAGGGCCTTAGCAGCACTTTGAACAGCGATTTGAGAGAAGATTTTAAAAAATGCTTTCTCCATTACCCACAGTGTTAAAACCTGGGGATCCCAGGACACCCGTAAATGGAAAGTATTTGTGCATTGCAATTCAAATTATTTAAGAAATTAGGTGACGAGCTAAAATACTTGACTGCAGATAATTAACACTTAATAATTAGTGCATTTTGAATCTGTTTATCAGAACCAAGGATTGACTACAAACAAAGAATTTATTTTTTTTTTTTTTTTATTAGGGTTTAACGACACATTAACAGCCAGGGTCGTATCATGTTGGTGACAGTTTTACGAGTGGAGGAAGCCAGAGTACCCGGAGAGAACCACTGAGCAATGATGAGCAGCTGTCAGCTCTCCAACATCGTAACTCTGCGGCACAGGCAGGGTTAGATTGGTTGAAGACATGCACACCATCGACGTGCAGTATGCCTTAGTACACAGCGTCATCGTGCCCCCCATGTAGGCAATCGGGGTGAAGTGCCTTGCCCAAGGACACAACACGGGAGCGTGAATCAGTCGCTGAAATGGTCACCCATCCAACTACTAACCGCGCTCGAAGTTGCTTAACTTCGGTGATCTGACGAAAACCGGTTACCGCGATGCCACCGCGCAAAGAATTTATTAACAACAGCCTAAACAGAGTTGTAATGGTGGAAATGAAAAAGGTTGAAAGTGTACTTTCAACCTTTTTCATCATATTCACCATTACAGCAAAAAGTGGTTGTTTGTTTGTTTGTTTAACCCTTTACCCAACGCAAACGATATCAAAATTTATTAATTTAAATATCGTTTTTCAATTATTTTCGAAAAATTTCAACAAAACCATATCATGTGACCCCTCATTGGAACGAGCTCAACAAGCTCGTTCCAAAGAGGGGTCACATGATATGGTTTTGTTGAAATTTTTTGAAAAATAATATTTTTTCACCTGCTGAATCTGCATATTATGCTGTGGTTGCGGGCAATTCCTTGGTAAAGGGTTAATGGGATTTTAACAACACTTTCAATAGCCAGGGTCATATCATGTCAGACAGTTTTATGGATGGAGGAAGATAGATAACCTGGAGAGAAACACCAAGTAATGACAAGTAACCATCAGGCTTTCCAATATACTAACTCGGTACAAGCAAGTTTAGTATCCCTTAAAGGTGACTGGGGGTGAAGTGCCTCGTCCTACAACATAGATGATGGAGGTCAGAATCATACCGATGACCTTTTGGCCTCAAGTCCAATGTTCTAACCAATGAGCCACTATGCTCACCATTAAATCATAATGGTACACCTTTTTTCCCACATGATGAATAAGTTCAATTTTTGAGGATATAATTTGCTCATACTTTTTGTGCATTTTTACAAAAAATAATTGTTGAGTAAAAATGATACAGTGACACATTCTGAAATTAAGAAGTAGGCCTTAGTAGTGCACAGATCACGTTGGCAATTGCTGCGTGCTGAGCACCTGTTCGGAATGGATACCCAATGCATTGTGATGGTCAATGCGTGATGCATCTTTGAAAGAGAGATTCACCCTCTCATTGTAGAAGAGAAGGGGGGGGGGGGGAAATTAACCTCCAGGAAAATTTTGAAAACTGAGTACTCAAAACTCTTCAAAAGAAGTGGCCATTATTATCTTTACAAGGCTGTGAGATACACACAAATAAATGGGTTAGATGTGGCTAGCAAGATGATTGAGTTCTCGCTGTGTTGAATATTTGTAAAGATGATACTATTTGGGGTTTTGAAATTGTAAGAGAATGACATACCCCCTCAGCAAAAAGTAAGGGAAAGGTGTTCCTCCACATTTCCCCAGGAAAGCATCACTACCATGAATCCATGATATAGTAGCAATCCATGTACAGTGGAGCGCACTTAATTGGATATGTCTTAACTGAATAACTCTGTTAATTGAATACAATTTCCCAACACAAAACCATTTACCATACCTCCAGTACAAATTTGACCTGCTAATTGAATATAGGTTATGGAGTAAACTCCTGTTAACTGAATAAAAAATCTTGTATCCAGTCAAGAAATTACCCTGACTCTACCCAGTTTTTCTTTGTTTATAGACCTATTTGGCCTAAGTATTTCCAATACAGGCATTTAATCTATTATATCTTGTTTGACAGAGCTCATGGAGCTCTGTCAAACAAGATATAATAGAATAAATGCTAAGTTTATCTCTAGAATACAGAAAAGTGACACAATTCCTGTTAATTGAATACTCCTGTTTATTGTATAATTTCCATTGGCAAAGTGGTTATTCAATTAACAGGTTTCCACTGTACTGTACAACCCTTGAATGTAAAGAAATCAATAAGAAAGAAGGTGGAAAACAATTATGTACATCTTGCAGAAAAAAACAGGGGAATCAAAACAAAAGTTTATCACTGGATAATAAGTGGTAATCAGGACATAAGGTAATGAAAGATAACAGCCAGTGAAACGTTTACTGGGCTGTACTTAAAAGTAGTTCATAAATGTTCCTGAATGTTTAGTAGTGTCTTGATGTTAATTACTTGCCTACCTGACTATATAACTGCCAAATTACTGCCCGACAAATTGAATAAATACACACATTAGGCCTAAAAAAGATTAAAATCTGTTTCCCAGGCCCTCCCGCTTGGTCCTTTTGTGGCGGCAGCATGCTCTCTTTCTATAACCCATGTAAACTTAAAACTAGAGGCTCAAGTGAGCCTAAAAAGCTCACCTGGCTCAATTTATCAAAAGAGATGAATGTATCAGTAAGTGACTGGTATACAGAGCCCAAATATTAACCCAAGGACTCGATTTGAACAAACCTGAATCTGATACCCCTGGAGATGTCAGACACCAAATATGAAAAGATTCTGACTGGTAGATCCGAAGAAGATTTTTCAAGAAATTTTCTCACATTGCGCTGAGTTAAACTATGGGCTCCAATAAGGAGCCCAAATATTAACCCAAGGGCCTGATTTGATCAAACTTGAATCTGATCCTCCCCCCCCCCCCCCACCCCCTTAGAGATGTTGTATACCAAATATGAAAATATTCTGACTGGTGGATGTGAAAAAGAGGATTTTTAAAGAAATTCCCTCATATGGTACTATGTTACATAAATATTAACCCAGGGACTTGATTTGAACAAACTTGAATCTAACTCCCACAGAGATGTTGTATACCAGATATCAAAAGAATCTGACAGGTGGATCTGAAGAAGAAGATTTTTGATGATTATTCCCCATATTGCACTAAGTTAAGATTTGGGCTACCCAAGGGACTCAATTTGAATCTGAACCCCCCCCCCCCCCCCATACTGCCTTAAGTTAATTATTCGGGCTCCTGTACTGAGCCCAAATATTACCCAAGGGGCTTAATTTGAACACACTTGAATCTGACCCCCCCCCTAGAGATGTTGTATACCATATATCAAAAGAATGTGACTGGTGGATCTGAAGAAGATTTTTCAAGATTATTCGCCATATTGCACTTAGTTAATATTTGGGCTTCCCCAGGGACTCAATTTGAATCTGACTCCCCCCCCCCCCCCCCCCCCCCGCCCCCCTAGAGATGTTGTACACCAAATATCAAAAGAATCCGATAAATGGATCTGAAGAAAAAGATTTTTAAAGCTCATTCCCCATACTGCCCTAAGTTAATTATTCGGGCCCCTGTATTGAGCCCAACTATTAACCGAGGGGCTTAATTTGAACACACTTGTATCTAACCCCCTTTGGATGCGGTATACCAATTTAAGGCAATTATCAAAAGATTCTGATCGGTTGTTTTAAGAAAGAAATTTTTTCAATATTTGCAAATATGCTGACATAGCATTTTTTCGATGCCCCGTACAGAACACCCTGACACAACTGATGGCATTTTTTCAAGATTCCATTCTACTGGTCCTAAGGATGCTTCATACCAAATAACAGTTCTCTGTTCCATGTGGTTTGGGACATACATGTATGGGCGTTTTAATCTTTTTATATTTTTAGCCTCTGGGGTTCCCACGGGGCTGTAAAAAAAAGTTTTCAGGCATCAATCAATTATTTAGGACCCGCTTATACTACATGCCAAATCTGGTTCAAATCAGCTTACTGGTTCTTGAAATACACATTTGAGGTGAAGCCCAAAATGGATATGCTCCCACAGAAAGCCCAAATATTAACCTACAACTTCCCTTGAACAAATTATAAACTACAACACCAAAGGATTGTCCAAACCAAATATCAAGACATTCTCTCTGGTGGTTCATGAGAAGAAGATTTTTAAAGATTTTTAGGTTTTTCGGCATTAACCAGAGCCCAAAAATGGCAGCTGCTTCATTTGAACAAAATAGAAAGGGTATACTCCATAGATGGTCTGTGCAATATATGTATGAATTTGGCATAATGGTTGTGAAGAAGAAGACAAGTTTCTAAAAGTTAATGGACAGCGGACGCCAAGTGATGTCAATAGCTCACAATGAGGCCTAAAACATAAAACAAATCAAGAACATGAAAATTTGATGGCAAAGAAATAATTACAAAAATAAATGAAAGTGTCAATGACACTGTAGCTTAACTTGTGTGTTGTGTTTAATGAAAAGGATAATGTTCAATGTTTATGAAAGGATTATGAAATAAGACAAGAATTGTGATAATTGGGAATATGTTCATTTCTGTTCCCTGTATGCTATGTTTTTGATAAAAATAATATGAGGTGTACACTGTACTAAAGAACTGAGGGGTAGGTTAATATGACCTCACAGTTAATGTATGTGGCCCTCACAGTTAAAATATATCAACGAAAGTTACCAAGTTATAGTGAAATTATTCCAAAACAAGTCATCCTATCAAGTTACATTGAAATCCCTTCATAAATATGGCCTGTAGACTGTTCTAAAGGTTTTCGGGCTTTCGGTCCCTGTAGCCATCAGTTTCCCAATTGCGTCCAAAGGGGATGTTCTCATCTAGACATTATATGAAGTCAACCTACCAAGTTACAATGAAATCCCTTCATAAATATGACCTGTAGACTGTGCTAAAGGGTTTTGGGCTTTGGGCTTGGGCAGCCATCATGGTTGAATGATCGCAACCAAAAGAGGACATTCTCATCTGGGCATCATCTGGAGTGATCCTACGAAGTTACAATGAAATCCCTTCATAAATAAGACCTGTAGACTGTGCTCAAGGTTTTCGGGCTTCGGGCCCCTGAAGCCATCACAGTTGACCAATCACGACCAAAAGGGGATGTTATCATCTAGGCATTATATGGAGTCAAACTAACAGGTTACAATGAAATTCTTCCATAAATATGACCTACAGACTATGCTAAAGGTTTTGGGGTTTTGGGTTCGGGCAGCCATCAAGGCTGAATGATCACGACCATCTAGACATCTAGACATTATTTGGAGTAATCCTACCAAGGTACAATGAAATCCCTTCATAAATATCACCTGTAGACTGTGCTAAAGGTTTTCGGGCTTCAGGCCCCTGTAGCCGTCACAGTTGCCTAATGGTGTCCAAAAGGGGCTGTTCTCATCTAGACGTTATATGAAGTCAACCTACCAAGTTACAATGAAATCCCTTCATAAATATGACCTGAAGACTGTGCTAAAGGTTTTCAGGCTTTGTGCTCAGGCAGCCATCATGGTTGAATGATCTCTACCAAAAGGGGACATTCTCATCTGGGCATCATCTGGAGTGATCCTACGAAGTTACAATGAAATCCCTTCATAAATATGACCTGTAGGCTGTGCTCAAGATTTTTGGGCTTCGGGCAACTGTAGCCATCACAGTTGACCAATCACGACCAAAAGGGGATGTCATCATCTAGGCATTATATGGAGTCAACCTAACAAGTTACAATGAAATCCTTCCATAAATACGACCTATAGACTATGCTAAAGGTTTTTGGGCTTGGGCAGCCATCAAGACTGAATGATCGTGACCAAAAGGGGACGTTGTCATCTAGACATTATTTGGAGTCATCCTACCAAGCTACAATGAAATCCCTTCATAAATATGACCTGTAGACTGTGGTAAAGGTTTTCGGGCTTCAGGCTCGGGCAGTCATCATGGCTGAATGATCACAACCAAAGGGGACAATCTCATCTGGGCATCATTTGGAGTGGTCCTACGAAGTTACAATGAAATCACTTCATAAATATGAACTGTAGACTGTGCTCCAGGTTTTCGGGCTTCGGGCACCTGTAGCCATCACAGTTGACCAATCATGACCAAAAGGGGATGTCATCATCTAGGCATTATATGGCATCAACCTGACAGGTTACAATAAAATCCTTCCATAATTATGACCTTTTGCCTATGCTAAAGGTTTCTGGGCTCGGGTACCCATCAAGGCTGAATGACAATCTCATCTATTTAATTATTTGGAGTCATCCTACCAAGTTACAATGAAATCCCTTCATAAATACAGTTAAAACTAGAAGTCCTGTCACGAATAGTGCGCTTATCTAGGCTTAATTGCGCGTTGGAATTGCGTGCAATTGGCATATCGAATGGCATCCAAAGCACGGCAGGTTCTCTTGGTTACTCATAGGAAACACATGCAATGTTTCTGCCAATGGACCTCCGGGTTACCCGGAGGTCCATTGGCTGAAACGTTGCTTGTGCACAGGCCATATGTATAGAATTTGATAGCTTTACTTGGGCCATAACGCGTACATCAACGTGCTATTTGTGCACATCTCATGACAGGACTTCTAATTTTAACTGTATGACCTGTAGACTGTGCTAAAGGTTTTTGGGATTCGGGCACCTGTAGCTGTCACAGTTGCCCAATCACGCCCAAATGGGGAAATTCTCATCTAGACGTCATCCAACCAAGTTACAATGAAATCCCTCCATATTAAACATGACCTGCAGACTGTGCTAAAAGTTTTTTGGTTTCGGGCTTGGGCAGCCATCACGGTTGACAGATCATGCCCAAAAGGGGACGTTCTCATCTAGGCATTATACAGAGGCATCCTACCAAGTTACAATGAAGTCCCTTCATAAATACGACCTATAGACTGTGCTAATGGTTTCGGGGTTTTGGGCTCGGGCAGCCTTACCAGTTGACCGATCGCAACCAAAAGGGGACATTCTCATCTAGAAATGACCCCAAACCTGCTTATGAAATTTTGTGACGATCAGACAAGAACTGCGGGGTGTAGCCCGTGCTAAAGGAAAATGTGAACAGACTCACAGGCTAACAAACTTCCGCACACCTGATGGCAATAGTTTATCTTGACTTTATCAAGTTAAGCTAAAAATAAAATAAAAAAATATCGGCCCCCACATGCAATTTTACAAAAAATAGCCTGAGAAACAGAGGATCTACTTTGTGGAGCCTTATACTTTATTTGTATGTATTTCAAAACACTACTTAAAATTTCCCAGCAGTTACTGTCATGGTTTGGACTGATGAATGTTGGTTCACTCAAGTACGTGTTTTACTTACTCCACATATTGCAAGAATGATTTCAATCACACATAAACAACAAGTGTCAAACATTGCATAAATTTTGTTCATTTCGGCATCGCTTCTCCAACACTGAATTTCTTTGTCTTCAGGTGCTACTGACCCTCGACATATGAAATTTATTTAACCGGTAATGTACTAAATTAATTTTGGAAAAATGTATGCAGAAGAAATAACTACTTTGTCAGTAAAAAATATTTAATTACCAATCTGCACACCAATGTTAAAGCAGTGACTGCAGGGAAGAAAATGCAGGCAAGTGAATGATCAATCTCCTCATTTTGACTCTGTGAGAGTGAAAAATTCAGGAGAGTTATTTTAACCCTTTACTTATGATAACAGCCCAAACTCGCCAGCACTATACATGAACATGATCATACAAATTTCTTTATTTTTTCATACATATCTCATGACTTCTCATTGGAACAAGCTCATAGAGTTCGTTCCAATGAGGGGTCATAAGATATGCTTAAAGAATGAGCTCGTTCAAATGAGGAGTCATAAGGTATGTTTTTTTTGCAAAAAATGAAGATTTTAGTTATGCGAGATAATGTTTTGCAAGTATCGTCTCCTAGTTGGGTCAGTTAACGGGTGACTGAAATGTAATATATAACTTGCCAGATAACAATGCCAGACCTGTTTGGGACTGCCTTTAAAATGAAAAAAAAGCAATAGCTCACATCTAGAGGTCACTCCGAACACACATACCAAGTTCCAAAGTGATCCGATCATAAATGTGCCATGAAGGGTGTGTCAAGGGAAAATATTGAGGTCTGACTAAACTAAGTTCAAAGGTCAGCGGCAACATTTTTTGACAGAAAATCGACAACTCCCATATACATGTCACCCCACACAAGCACACCAAGTTTGCAAGCGATCCAATCATAAATGTGCCCTGCAGGGTGTGTCAAAGGGAAATATTGATGCTTAACTGCACTAGGTTCTTACTAAGTTCTTCAGGGGTCGTTGCCAATGGCAACTATTTTTGACGGAAATGGAAGAAAATCAATAGCTCCTATCTAAAGGTCACCCCAAACAAGCACACCAAGTTTCAAAGCAATCTGGTCAAAAATGTGCACTGCAGGCTGCCCCAAAGGGAAATATTGATGAATAACTGCATGAAGTTCTTTGAAGGTCATTGCCAGCTGCAACATTTTTTTACAGAAATTGAAGAAAATCGATAGCTCCCATCTTGAGGTAACCCCAAACAAACATACCAAGTTTCAAACCATTCTGATCATAAATGAGCCCTGTAGGGTATGCCAAGGGAATATGTTGATGCTTTACTAAACTAAGTTCAAAGGTCGTTGCCAGTGGCAACATTTTTTGACGGAAATGGAAGAAAATTGATAGCTCCCATCTAGAGGTCATCCAAAACAAGCATGCCAGGTTTCAAAACAATCTGATCTTAATGTGCCCTGTAGGGTGTGACAAAGGGAGATATTGAGGTCTGACAAACAAGCATACCAAGTTTCAAAGTGATCTGGTCAAAAGCACTGCAGGGTGTGCCAAAGGGAAATATTGATGCATAACTGCACTAAGTTCATCAAAGGTCATTGCCAGTGGCAATATCTTTTGACGGAAATCGAAGAAAATCGATAGCTCCCATCTACAGGTTACCCCAAAACAAGCATACAAAGTTTCAAACCGATCTGATCATAAATGTGCCCTATAGGGCATGCCAAAGGAATATAATGATACCTGACTAAACTAAGTTCAAATGTTGTTGCCAACAGCAACATTTTTTGATGGAAATGGAAGAAAATCAATAGCTCCCATCTGGAGGTCACTTCAAAAAATGCATGCCAGATTTCAAAGCAATCCGATCATAAATGTGCCCTGTAGGGTGTGCCAAAGGGTAATATTGAGGTCTGACTAAACTAAGTTCTGAGAGCATTGCCCGCGGCAACATTTTTTGACGGAAATTGAAGAAAATCGATAGTTCCCATCTAGAGGTCACCCCAAACAAGCATACCAAGTTTCAAAGCACTCTGGTCATAAATGCGACCTGTGAGGTGTGCCAAAGGAAATTGTGGACATACGTATGTACATATGCCCGGACATACGTTCGTACGTACGTACGTATGCCAACGGACAAGAAGTGATAGCAATAGCTCAGCTTGACTTTGTCAAGTTGAGGTAATGAGATGTGAAAATGAGAATTTTTCCACTATGTAGCTGAATGTAGTACAATTTTTCGGTCACAACATTAATACCTTGAAGTGAATATAACCAAAATAGCATACAAGTTTTTGCATTGAAAATTTCAGGTGCAATTGCACTCCCAAGCAATCTGAGGAGGGCAATTGTTTTGCACTTGATTTTCTAGTATGCCAGGCCTGCAAGCTGCAAACTTTTTCCATAATGCATATGGTATCATGGAACTAAATATTTTTCCACCGGCTACCATTATAGCATTCAGGAGAAAAACAAGAGGCCCCAGAGGGCCTGAGGGCACTCACCTGACAAGGTAGACTAAATATCAACCCAGGGAATTGATTTCAACAAGTTGCATCTGCCCCTCCAAAGAAAAGCTTATACCAATTATCCAAAGATTCTGATCAGTGGATCTAAAAAAAAAAAGATTCTTAAAAAATATTCCTCATATTGAACTAAGTTATAATTCGGGCTTCCACAGGGAGCCCAAATATGAACACAGGGACTTGGCTTTAACAAACTTGAATCTCACCCCCCTAAGGATGCTGCACACCTAATATCAAAACATTCCGACTACTTCTTACCCCCCTAAGGATGCTGCATACCAAATATCAAAAGCATTCATCTGCTAGATCTGAAGAAGAAGATTTTTAAAGAAAATTCCTCATTTTGAACTAAGTTATCATTTGGGCTCCCACAGTGAGCCCAAATATGAACACAGGGACTTGGCTTGAACAAACTTGAATCTCACCCCACCCTAAGGACGCTGTATGCCAAATATCAAAACATTCTGACTGCTGAATCTGAAGAAGAAGATTTTTAAAGAAAATTCCTCATTTTGAACTAAGTAATAATTCGGGCTCCCACAGTGAGCCCAAATATGAACCCAGGGACTTGGGCTTGAACAAACTTGAATCTCACCCCCCTAAGCATGCTGCATACCAAATATCAAAAGATTGCTATCGGTAGATCTGAAGAAGAAGATTTTTAAAGAATATTCCTCATACTGCACTAATTTAAACATTTGGGCTCCCATAGAGAGCCCAAATATGGACCCAGGGATTTGATTTCAATAAGCATGTGAAACAATCTTCCAAAGATGTTATATGTGAAATTTGAAAGCTTTTGGAGCAGTGGTTTGGGAGAAAAGTAGTCTTAAATGTTTTTCCCATTACCCACAGTGTTAAAAAATGCTGACTGAGCACTTTTTCAAAAGTCCCCAAAAAGTACCCCATGATAAAACCGATAGCAATTTTTTTTTACCATTCCATTCTGTTGGTCCTAAGGAAGCTTCACACCAAATAAGAATTCTCAGTGCAGTGCAGTTTTGGATATATGGGCGTTTTAATTTTTTCTATTTTTAGCTCCTACGGTTCCCATGGGGTGACAGGAAAAAAAAATTGGGCATAAATCAAGTACTTATGACCCAATAAGCACTTATATCAAATTTGGTTCAAATCTGCCTCTCGGTTTGGAAAATAGACATTTTGGGCGGGCGAAAATTCTTGCCCCTCCCATAACGAAGGCAAATATAGCTCCTCGAACTTCTTTTGAACAAATCTGAGTCTACACCTCAAAAGGAAGCTGCACACCATATATCAAATCTCTGCTACTGCTGGTTCATGAGAAGAAGATTTTTTAAGATTTAAGCACACTTTTTGGGCGTGGCCCTACCGAAGGGCGAGGCAAATTGATTTGAACAAAATCAAATTGTGATGTCATAACAAACTATTATCTCAAATATCAATTAAATTGGTTCTGTGGTTGGGAGGAGAAGACGCAAACACCATGTTCACGGACGACGGATGACGGATGGTGGGTGATCACTATAGATCTCCTGACTGAAAGTCAGGTGAGCTAAAAATATGATCGCATCACTTTAATTTGGCATTCAAATATCTTTGTCAAGTACAGCACTTCAGACAAATTTCTCTAACCCGAAAACAGGGGATCATGCAACAAATAAGAGGGAAAGGCTGACAGGAAGGGAAGTACCGGTCACAAATTGCCAACAAAAACACACAAAATATCAATTGTATTTTTTAGATCCAAAAGTCATCAAATTGCCCTCTTTTTTATAAGGAATATTCAACAATAATTCAAGATGTCAATAGAATGTTTCAAGAAGAATGTCACAAGGCTGCTTATTTTTAGAGATTGCAGCATTTCCAAGTGCAACATTTCAAGGTGGGTAACTCTAATTCAAATATTTAGTTCAGTGATACCATATGAATATTCCCAGTTCATTCTTGTTCGACAGACCTCATTGAGCTCTGTCCAACAAGGCTGAATTCATTAAATTCCTTGTTTACTCTATAACCTATATTCAATTAGCGGGTCAAACTTGAACTGGGGGTGTGGTAAATGGTATTGTGTTGGGAAATTATATTCATTTAACAGGGGTATTCAGCTAAGAGATATCCATTTAAGTGGGCTCAACTGTACTAGAAATTTCTGTTTTTTGGACATCCACATGCATTGGGTTAACCCTTTACCTAACATGAAAAGCAGACGACACTTGCAAACAAAATTCTTGAATAACTAATTTTTTTAATTTTTTGTCTCAAAAACATAGGTTATGACCCCTCTTTGGAATGAGCTCGTTCCAATGAGGGGTCATAACCTATGTTTTTGAGACAAAAAATAAAATGAAAGTCTCAATGACACTGTAGCTCAACTTGTCAAGACATGTACATGTATAGTATGTGACACAGCAATGACAAACATCCAGGTAATGACCTGATAACAAAGGTACATATAAAGTATTGTAACGGTCTGTACATAAATACTGACCGTAGCCTGTAACAAATGTATAGGTAAAGTATTGTAAAGGTGGTTGACAGTCAGATGCTAAACTAGAAAAGAAATCTTTGAATGAATCTTTATTTAGCAGTATACAAACAATATACAATATACATAAATATCAAATTGAGACAGTTAAGCATGTATACCGCATCTTTGAGTCCCAGAGTGGGTCTGATGACTGAACCCCAAAATATTTGTTCCCATAGCACAATGATAACAAAGGCACTCCAAAACACACTCATTCCTGTCCCAAGGTGAAAACAAAGGTACCCAAGAAGTTTTGTGAAGATCAGTTCATAAATACGAGCTGTATAGAAGTTGTGACAAAAAACTGATTGGACCTAATTTCGGTACAAAATGGCCACTGGCAGCCATCTTGAATTTTGGACCGCACTCAGAAACACTCGTTCTCGTCCCAAGGTGATAACAAAGGTACCCAAGAAGTTTTGTGAAGATCGGTTCATAAATACAGCCTCTAGCCTGAGCCGTATTGACATGTGCACTTACAGTGTATAAGTAGCACTAAATAAATCAAAATTCATCTAATTTGCATAATTTCTGCACGAGAAAAAAACCTGTACTGTATGTGATGTATTCCATTTTTCTAAACATTCATACAAAAATTTATTCAAATCAGAACTTTCATACAGAAGTTCTGTACAAAAGACTGACTGCACTAATTTTGGTACAAAATGGCTGCTGGTGGCCATCTTGAATTTCGGACCACACCAAAAATCACTCGTTCTCATCCCACAGTGATAACAAAGGTACCCAAGAAGTTTCGTAAAGATCGGTTCATAAATATGACCTCTAGCCTGAGCCATATAGAAGTTGTGTACAAAAAACTGATTAGACCTAATTTCGGTACAAAATGGCCACTGGCAGCCATCTTGAATTTTGGACGTCACTCAGAAACACTCGTTCTCGTCCCAAGGTGATAACAGAGGTACCCAAGAAGTTTCGTGAAGATCGGTTGATAAATGCAGCCTCTAGCCAGAGCCGTATTAATATGTATACTTACTGTGTGTAAGTAGCACTGAAAAAATCAAAGTTCATCTAATTTGCATAATTTCTGCACGAGAAAAAAAACCGTACTATATGTGATGTATCCCATGGTACTGAACACTCATACAAAAAATTATTCAAATCAGAGCTTTCATGTGGAAGTTCTGCGCAAAAATCTGATTGCCCGTAATTTTGAACAAAATGGCTGCCAGTGGCCATCTTGAATTTCGGACCGGACCCCAAAACACTCGTTCTCATCCCACGGTGATAACAAAGGTACCCAAGAAGTTACGTAAAGAAAAATGCGGCCTCTTGCCCGAGCCGTATTGGCATTTGCACTGACAGTGCTGAAAGTAACACTAAATAAATCAAAGTTAGTCTAATTTGCATAACTTGAGCACGAGATAAAAACCTGTATGATATGTAATGTATCTCATGTACTAAACATTCATACAAAAAATTATTCAAATCAAAGCTTTCATATGGAAGTTCTGTACAAAAAACAGATTTCTGCATTGTCAGTACAAAATGGGGGCTGGCAGCCATCTTGAATTTCGGACCGCACCCCAAAACACTTGTTCTCGTCCCACGGTCATAACAAAGGTACCCAAGAAGTTTCGTAAAGATCGGTTCATAAATACGGCCTCTAGCCCGAGCCGTATCCAATTGTTGACGTACGGACAGACGGACGACGGGCCATGACAAAAGCTCAAATTTGGCTTTGCCAAAGTTGAGCTAAAAAAAATTTGGCTTCGCCAAAGTTGAGCTAAAAATAATAAAAATTAATTGGCGATTTTTGTGAATAGAGCTGGCCGGTTTTGGCCATTATGTTGGGTAAAGGGTTAATAGAAGTATTCAATTTACAGGAGTCTGGTAATAACGTGTATTTCAGTAATAAATTCAGCAATGCTTATATTTGATGTAAGAAGCGTGATTGCTCATTGGTTAGAACTTTGGACTTGAGACCGAAAGGTTGACATGTGGGAATGTTGGTGGTAATCTATGCCAGTCCTGGAAATGAGACAGGTGCAAGTGCAATCACTCTCGTCAGCACCCGTGTTTTCTATTTTATGGGAGCTAAAAAATGCACTTGTTGAAAAATATTGTGGAGCACTAATATTCTGTGAGAGAATATAAATGAGTGTTGTTTTGAGAAAGCTGCTCCCTGTGGCAAGTGGGAAACTACACTCATAGTTCAGTAGGTCCTTATACATTTAAAGTTTCTGGAGTTTTGATGAAAGTATTCCCTCAAAATTCATATACCAACATTTTACGGGTGCGATTTGCTTTCATCTCCGATTTCACAGGAGCTTAAAACTGCATCCGTCAATTTTGTTCATTTCCAGCTCTGCTGTGCATCACACATATTGTTAAAATCCAGTTCATGTCTTAAAAGCGGGAATGAGAGTAGTCTGAGTGGAAGACAGCCAAGTTATCTAAAAGTAAAAAACTGGTGAAAATATTGCTTCGTCAAAAAAAAGTCATATAGTTTAATTATTAAATAGTAGAGTTCTAACTTATTTTTCACAGGTGATTTGTAACATGAACATCCTTTTTCTTAAAGATATCATGCTACCAACAAGGGGTGCCTTTGTTTAGCAGGTATTTGTTCATTAACTGGTAGAGTGCTGGAAGCCCATATTTGGGCTTTACTCTGATGTACAGGGACTGTAATATAAGGGCCTCATACCCTGTGGATATGCTTCATATTATCTTCAAAGTGAAATTATTTAGTCTGTGTACATGTAGATTTGCCTTGTTATAATTTATGGGGGAGTGCCTATAGGCACTCTCCCATAAATTGTACAGTTAAAACTAGAAGTCCTGTCACGAATAGTGCGCTTATATAGGCTTAATTGCGCATTGGAATTCCGCGCAATTGCCATATCGAATGGCATCCAAAGCACAGCAGGTTCTCTTGGTTACGCATAGCAAACACATGCAATGTTTCTGCCAATGGACCTCCGGGTTACCCGGAGGTCCATTGGCTGAAACATTGCTTGTGCACAGGCCACATGTACAGAATTTGATAGTTTTACTTGGGTCGTAACGCGTACATCAATGCGCATAACAACGTGTTATTTGTGTGAATTTCATGACAGGACTTCTAGTTTTAACTGTAACAATCTTGACAAAGACATGTGAACAAATTTTGATGGTCAAAAATAATTTAGCACTCTACCAGTTAATAATCATTTGTGGCAATTTACTGGAGAATGAAAGCATACAAGCTGGTGAATACAGAGTAAAGCCACGAAAGTGGCTTTCATAATTATTATACAGAGCCAAGATAGTGGTTCCAGTTTATTGGTAGACATTTTATTTCTAGATATTTAAAGGAAAATGATTGTAAAATAAAAGATCAGAAATTTTATCAACAATTTTCTGAAATTAGTTAATTAGTTATTTTGGGGGGTTTAACATCACTATTGACAGTCAGGGTCACCTCATGTTCGACAGTTTTATGGGTGGAGGAAGCCAAAGTACACAGAAAAAACCACCAAGCAATGGCGAGTAATGTCAGACTCCTCAATGTAACCAACTCCACACAAGCATGATTAGCATTGGTTGAAGGCATGTACACAATCGACATGCAATACACCTTAGTACACAGCACCAGCACGCCCCCACATGGACAATCAGGATTAAGTGCCTTGTCAAAGGACACAACGCAGTTGCTCCTGGCAGGGAATGAACCATGGACTGTTCGGTGTGAAGTCCAATGCCGTAACCACTGAGACACCGCAATCCTAGCTTATTAGTTGAAATCTCTCATCCCTGTAAAATAGGTCTTAATACTAAGACAGTTGACTGGTTGAATGATAATTTATTTTTCAAAAGTGATTTGAAACCTGGGTATAATTTTTTTAAAATACCATGATACCAGCAAGAGTAGCTTTAGTTCTGCAAGATTTCATTCATAAACAATCATTTTGTTACAATTTATTGAAGAGTTCAAACAGGCACTCTCCAATAAATTGCAACCAAAAAGTTTTATATAAACATTTTTCTTCTGCTGAGCGAACAAGCTAATGCATACAGGATAAAGCCACTTAAGTAGCTTTTGGCACTTTTCAGTAGATCCATGTTGGGCGCGGTGGCTCAGTTGGTAGAGGTGCAGGCTGCAAGCTGAGAGATCCTCGATTCGAATCCCACCTGCGGCAACCACGTTGTGTCCTTGGGCAAGACACTTCACCCCCATTGCCCACGTGGGAGCATGGTGATGCTGTGTACTAAGGCGTATTGCACGTCGATGGTGCACCTGTCTTCAACCAATGCTAGCCCTCCTTGTGTGGAGTCAGTATGTTGGGGGAGCTGACAGTTGCTCGCCATTGCTTGGTGGTTCTCTCCGGGTACTCTGGCTTCCTCCACCCATAAAACAGTTTCGGTCATGATTAGCCATTGTGCAGAAATATGTGACCTTAAACACCAATAAATAAATAAATATATAAATAAATAAATAGTAGATCCATAATAGTGGCTTCCAAGCATGAAAATTAGCAATCTGTCATTTGCAAAATGAGGTCCCCAGAGGCTGAATTATATGATGCTATCCCATACAGTGGGCCAATTTATCCTCTGGGTACCTCTTTCTGTTTAGGTTGAGATCTTGATTCAGACTGAGGTTCACAGAGTGTAAATTTAGTGATGCCACCCTGCTGTGCAGGGTAGCATCACCAAATTCACCCTCTGGAGACCTCATTTTGCAGATGACAGACTGCTTATTTTCTGGCTTGGTGGCTTCAAGCACTCATTCAGTTTAGTGATTGCAAAAAAGGTAAAGTAAACTTTTGTTGAAAAAATGTTTGTTTTTCAACTTCACTTCGACATATAAGATCACCAAAGTCTTTATAATTTCATTTTCTATGTATTGACTGTCAATATTTATTCAATATGCTTTTCAGTAGTCCAGACAAGGCTCTGATTTTGTGAATGTTGACATTCAGAAGATACATTATGCAGTTGCATTCAATAAAAAAATGTTTACAATAACAGGAAGGTGACACAGGTAAATTTTATTAATTCAGATCTGACAGCAAACCACTGTCTCTTTATCCTGTTACCATGTGAAAAATGATAGCATCAAAATTTACAACCCGTTTCAGTGCATGAACCCTAACCCACTGCAATGAAAATACTTCCTAACCCACTGCAATGAAAATACTTAGTCATCAATTCACACCATAATTGTTTTCAATCCCATGGACTTTTTACAGAGATGATCACAGCTGACTGCAACTTTGTCTCTGGCAATGAATGTTAATTATAAAACAGTGTTGGAGGGGACGAGGGGTTCTTGAGGTTGTAACAGGAGAAGAGATAAGTGCTGGAGTTGAGGTTCGAATCATCGACCTCTAGCACACAAAGTGACTGATTTACCACAAAACTAAGAGATCCGGACCAAATGGCCTTTATACCTTGACCGCTACACTTCTCTCCCCTTTTTTTGAGATGTCATGTGAATCTCACCCAAGTTCCTCCCTCAGAGCAGTCAAAACACCCACAGTGCTACCTACTGCTGAGGATCGGATGAGCCCCCCAAATGTAGCAGGAGGAGAGATAAGTGTGGGAACCGGGGTTCGAACCGTCGACACACAAAGCGACCGATTTACCACAAGACTAAGAGATCCATACCAACCTGACTGGTTGTTAAATGGCCTTTTTACCTCGACCACTACAAGGTGTTTTCCAAGTGACAGGACAGGGAGTGTACACTTATTAATTTATCAGCCAATACAATGGTTGTAACACAAGGACATGGTTAATAAATTTTCGGTTTAGCGTTATTCGCCTTATTTTGGTTTTTTGCCCAAAATAATAATAACGTTTTTTCTTTATTTTTCTTTATTATTGGCTCCTCAAATGGGTCGCCTCCTTTATAGGGCCAGGAGAATGCACCATTTCATGTTTCTTCCTCATCCATTGCAATGCTAGACTATTGCCTCATTTTTGCCAGCTTGCTATAGCAATTTGGCAAATAATGAGGCAAAAGTCTTGTGTTATTCAGGGTAAAATGTTACCTTATGGTGCATTTTGTTAGAGGTTGTTTTGTATATAACCCTGGCCATTGAAAGTTCTTCTGAGACAACCTACAGTTAAAACTAGAAGTCCTTTCATGAAATGTGCACAAATAGCATGTTGATATGCGCGTTAATGTACGCGTTATGGCCCAAGTAAAGCTATCAAATTCTGTACATATGGCCTGTGCACAAGCAATGTTTCAGCCAATGGACCTCTGGGTAACCCGGAGGTCCATTGGCAGAAACATTGCATGTGTTTGCTATGAGTAACCAAGAAAACCTGCCATGCTTTGGATGCCATTCAATGTGGCAATTGCGCGCAATTCCAATGCGCAATTAAGCCTAGATAAGCGCACTACTCGTGACAGGACTTCTAGTTTTAACTGTATACATGCAAGGAAGCAGTGTGTAAGTGCAAAGTGATCAAATATGCGTCTTGTGGAAAGGGATATATTACGCCATTTCCCCTCGAGGATATAATTAACAGGCCTGAAAACAGAATGAGGTCCCCAGAGGATGAATTTGATGATGCTATCCCATACGGTGGGCAAATTTATCCTATGGGTACTTCTTTCTGTTTAGTTTTGAGACTCTGATTCAGATTGGGGTTCAGAGAGGGTAAATTTAGTGATGCTACCCTGCCATGCAGGGTAGCATCACTCAATTCACCCTCTGGGGACCTCATTTTGCAGATGACAGTCTGCTTATTTTCTGGCTTGATAATTAATAATCAATAATAACCTCATTCTGCATTTTGTCCTGATAACATGGAATAACACAAAACTGAAAATTAACTAACCATGGTCCAAGTATAAACTCAAGCACAGTAGGGCTGCAACGATTAATTGTGAAATGAATGTATCGCGATTCATTCTTCGATGATGTGTATCATGATTTGCTTGCACTGTGACATGATACATGTGGACTGAAAATTTAATGAATATTTTGTTAATGACAATTCAAGAATGCCAATGGCCTCATTGTTGACTATTTGCATCCATTATATGTAGTTTTCCTTTGAAATCAGGATTGTAGAAGTCTGAATTTACATTGCCCTTGGGTATTTGTTAGCACTGAATAGCACAAACCACTAACCTCGCTCTTGAACCTTTATATATTGTATATACTGTGATCCAACAAATCACAATTATTTATTTATTTATTTATTGGTGTTTTAAGGTCACATATTTCTGCACAATGGCTAATCATGACCACAACAGTTTTACGGGTGGAGGAAGCCGGAGTACTCGGAGAAAACCACCGAACAACGGCGAGCAACTGTCAGCTCTCCAACATACTAACTCCACCCAAGCAGGGTTAGCATTGGTTGAAGACAGGTGCACCATCGACGTGCAGTACGCCTTAGTACACAGCGTCACCGTGCCCCCCACATGGGCAATGGGGGTGAAGTGTCTTGTCCAAGGACGCAACGCGGTTGGCACAGGTGGGATTCGAACTGAGAACCTCTCGGCTTGCAGCCTGCGCCTCTACCAACTGAGCCACCGTGCCCCCAACAAATCACAAATTCCAAGGAAACAGAAGATTGGGTCATGATGTTTGTTGTCAAGAAGTTTGAGAAATCTAATTTCATTGAAATGAAGCTGCTTGGCCCCAAACTGTATGATTTGTTATTTTGCCATTCTGTGTGGATATTAGACTTTTCCCTCTTCTCACTAGCACAGTAGAAATGTGAGTCAAGAAGCAAATATGCAGTTATGGACCACTGGGATACCCGGTGGTAATAACAGCAGATTTGCTTTTTGTGTCCTCACTTTTTGATGACTGACGAGTGTTTCGCGATATGTATTGAATTGTGGGGATTGAATCATGATATGCATCATATCGTGAGAAAACATATTGTTGCATCCCTAAAGCATAGCCAATCATTTATAACTATTTTTAGTTCCTTTGGTTCCCACAGAGATAAATGAATTTTTGTTGCATAAATCAAGTACATGTGACATTGCTCACCAAATTTGGTTCAAATCAGTCCAGCACTTCAGAAAATATAAATTTAGGGTGGAAATCCATAAATTCTGACCCAAATATTACAGTTAAAACTAGAAGTCCTGTCATGAAATGCGCACAAATAGCACGTTGATATGCACGTTAATGTACGCGTTATGGCCCAAGTAAAGCTATCAAATTCTGTACATATGGCCTGTGCACAAGCAATGTTTCAGCCAATGGACCTCTGGGTAACCCGGAGGTCCATTGGCAGAAACATTGCATGTGTTTGCTATGAGTAACCAAGAGAACCTGTCGTGCTTTGGATGCCATTCGATATGGCAATTGCACGCAATTCCAACGCACAATTAAGCCTAGATAAGTGCACTATTCGTGACAGGACTTCTAGTTTTAACTGTATGTTACTGGCGAACTGATCACAAAGACTCTCTATTCCAGGTACTTCTTGTCAGATATGAAAACTGAACACCTTTACACACTTAACGAATTTAATAACAATCTACTGGACTCCAGCACACCTGTGATGACAATGTTAACAAAAGCTAGTCACCAAACCCTGTCAGACATCTCTCAATAATTGGCTATCCAGACTAACTTTTAATGAAAGTGTCAATGACACTTCTGCTCAACTTGTTAAGACATGTACATGTATAGTATGTGACACAGCAATGACAAACATCTAGGTAATGACCTGATAACAAAGGTACATGTAATGTATTGTAACGATCTGTACATAAATACTGACCGTAGCCTGTAACAAATGTATAGGTAAAGTATTGTAAAGGTGGGTGACAGTCAGATGCTAAACTAGAAAAGAAATCTTTGAGTCCCAGAGTGGGACTGCACCACAAAATATTTGTTCTCATAGCACAGTGATAACAAAGACAGCCCAAAACACATTCGTTCCTGTCCCAAGGTGAAAACAAAGGTACCCAAGAAGTTTCGTGAAGATAAGTTCATAAATACGAGCTGTATAGGAGTTGTGACAAAAAACTGATTGGACCTAATTTCAGTACAAAATGGCCACTGGCAGCCATCTTGAATTTTGGACCGCACCCAGAAACACTCGTTCTCGGCCAAAGGTGATAACAAAGGTACCCAAGAAGTTTCGTAAAGATCGGTTGATAAATACAGCCTCTAGCCCGAGTTGTATTGACATGTGCACTTACAGTGCATAAGTAGCACTGAATAAATCAAAGTTCATCTAATTTGCATAATTTCTGCACGAGAAAAAAACCCGTACTATATGTGATGTATTCCATGTTACTAAACATTCATACAAAAATTTATTCAAATCAGAACTTTCATACAGAAGTTCAGTACAAAAAACTGATTGCACTAATTTTGGTACAAAATGGCTGCCGGTGGCCATGCTGAATTTCAGACCGGACCCAAAAACACTCGTTCTCATCCCACGGTGATAACAAAGCTACCCAAGAAGTTTCGTAAAGATCGGCTCATAAATGCGGCCTCTAGCCCGAGCCTATTGGCATTTGCACTGACAGTTCTGAAAGTAACACTAAATAAATCAAAGTTAGTCTAATTTGCATAATTTAAGCACTAGAAAAAACCTGTATGATATGTAATGTATCTCATGGTACTAAACATTCATACAAAAAATTATTCAAATCAGAGCTTTCATATGGAAGTTCTGTACAAAAAACAGATTTCTGCATCGTCGGTACAAAATGGCGGCTGGCAGCCATCTTGAATTTCGGACGGCACCCAAAAACACTTGTTCTCGTCCCACAGTCATAACAAAGGTGCCCAAGAAGTTTCGTAAAGATCGGTTCATAAATACGGCCTCTAGCCCAAGCCGTATCCAATTGTTGACGTACGGACAGACTACAGAAGGACAGACAGACAACGGGCCATGACAAAAGCTCAAACTTGGCTTCACCAAAGTTGAGCTAAAAATGATATTTAAAATAATACATTTTGATATCATCTGCATTGGGTAAAGGGTTAAATTAATTTTAGATGAAATTTACAGGCTGTAATAAAAAAAAATTTGTTTGCTTATTCCCTACGCATCCGGCAAAATTACCCCAACTTGAAAGTCTTTATTGCCAGTTTCTAGAAACTTTTTTTTTTCAAAAGTCAAAAAAGTTGATATTAACTGGTGTGTGTTACAACAGTAAATGTAATAAATGGCTAGGTTTATTACATTTATGACCGTTTATTACATTTACATTACATTTTTCCAGTACATGTAAAATTGAGATTAATGCTAATTTGATGACAAAGGTTCCGCTCTACAGTTTCGCACTATTGCACAGGGTGAAATTTTAAACATAGGGCATATGTAAAATAGAGATATATTTTTAATATCAGATATATGTCAATATGATTACATTAGGCTTTTTGTTGGACAAGAGACTTTGAAGTTTTGGTCCCAAAGTTGGAGTCTGATACATAGGGGTAAATTACCAGATAAATTATGGGAAACAGTGGCTTTGAAAAATTGGCTATTTTTTAAAATGTAATTTTTACATGGGTTTGTTAGCAGACATGTAACTAAAAAATGAAAAGGAAACATATAAAAAATTTTTGTTGCATTTTGGAAACAGGGGATACTATGCTCCAGGGGTAGGTAGGTGGGGGTGATGGAAAAATTCTGCTTTTGAGGCTGCTGGGTGGCTGAAAATGACTGGTTTCGACATTTTTCCATGCAATTTTTCAGGTTGAAGTCTTGCCTTTGACAATAATTATTCCACCCGCATTCAGATTGTTTATTTCTACTTAGTCAGATAGTGTTATATGTTTTTTGTGGATTTGGGAAATGTAATACATGTTAGAGCTGTAGGTTTTTAAATTTCTTGTTCAGTTTCGGTTTTGGTTTTTCAGGTGGAGTAAAACCTCGGTTCGGTTCGGTTTTCAGTTTGTTCGGTTTGTTCATGAGGCCAAATAAAATTCAATAAAACTCATTCTTATGTCCGGAGTCATAACTGAATGGCAGTGAAATTGAGTGAAACTCAATGAATGCCCGAAATAAACTATAATACATGAAGAAACTGAAATGTCGGAAATTCACAGAATTGGCAGTGTCTGGGTACTCTCACTACTTTTGGATGGCTACATTATGTGAATTTCTGCAACAAGAGAGTATTTAATAAAAAACAAAAAACCTTAGATTACGGGATGTTGACGGTTTTGGTTTCGGTTTTTAAAAAAAACTAAAAACCTTGGTTAGGTTTCGGCTAACCTACAGCTCTAATACATGTTGTGGGTTAGATAACTACATTACAGAATATTTGCATTTGAAGAGAGTATATGGCATGTCATTTTTAGAAATACCTGGAAAACTGTGGAGCGGAACCTAAACAAATGTTATCATGAAAATGGTGTTCATTTTGATCAACAGTAAGCAATCTTCAAATGAAAGACATTTTTTCTCTATTTGTTATCAGCCCGGGGAATTAAAAATTTTGCCCTGGCAAAAATGTGTATCAATTTGTTGAGTTCCAATGCATTGTATGCAACAAAACTGCCTGGGAAACAGAGCTGTAGGTTAACCGAAACCGAACCGAGGTTTTTAGGTTTTTTAAAAACCTAAACCGAAACCGTCGACATCCCGTAATCTAAGGTTTTTTGTTTTTTATTAAATACTCTCTTGCTGCAGAAATTCACAGAATGTAGTCATCCCAGAGTAGTGAGAGTACCCAGACACTGCCAATGGCAGTGTCTGGGTACTCTCACTACCCTGGGAAGGCTACATTCTGTGAATTTCCAACATTTCAGTTTAGTTGTGTTTGCAGCTTTCCTCAAGTTGCGTGTAGGTGTCAGACCTCGAAAAATGGCCAAGCACAATAAAAGTTCTGTATATTTAGGTAATTATTATATTGGCCTTCCTGATTCTTCATGTATTATAGTTTATTTCAGGCATTCATTGAGTTTCACTCAGTTTCACTGCCATTCAGTCATGACTCCGGACATAAGAATGAGTTTTACTGAATTGTACTTGGTCCCATGAACAAAGCGAAAACCGAACCGAACCGAGGTTTTACTCCACCTGAAAAACCAAAACCGAACAAGAAATTTAAAAACCTACAGCTCTACTGGGAAAACTGAAAATGCCTAAGCAAAACCCTAGGCATTGCAGGTTGCCTTGGCTAATTCCCAGGGCTGTGTTATCACCATAGAATTTTGTGTAATTTTGTAGCATGCTTTTGTTATCAAGTATGTATAGAACCTTAGTAATGGATGGAGTTATGTGTCATAGTAGTTTCACAATATGTTCTCAAGTTTATTCTCTAGTTGCAATTGTGAAATTAAAGGGAAAACAACAAATGGTCTATTAAGTTCATTATACAGACCTTTTATCCCTTTACCCAACGAATCGCCCGCATCTGCCCGCGTAATATGCAAATTCAGTAATTGAAAAAATATTATTTTTCCAAAAATTTCAACAAAACCATATCATGTGACCCCTCCAACGAGCTCGTCGAGCTCGTTCCAACGAGGGGTCACATGATACGGTTTTGTTGAAATTTTTGGAAAAATTTGAAAAAATGATATTTAAAAAAATAAATTTAGATCTCGTCTGCGTTGGGTAAAGGGTTAAATGCGATATAGTAATTAAATACAAATATTTCCTCACTGCCTGCCCAAATTTCAACACCTGGGTTGGGAATAGGCAAACAAAGATATTTTTAATACCAGCCTCATCAAATATAGTCATGTCTGCTGTTAAGCAGCTATGACTAGATTTGATGAAAAATATCTTGCAAATACTCAGCGGATTAAGAGTTAAACCAACCACCTATTGAATGTAGAGTTAAAACTAGAAGTCCTGTCATGAATTGCGCACAAATAGCACGTTGATATGCGCATTAATGTGCGCGTTATGACCCAATTAAAGCTATCATATTCTGTACATATGGCCTGTGCACAGGCAATGTTTCAGCCAATGGACCTCCGGGTAACCCGGAGGTCCATTGGCAGAAACATTGCATGTGTTTGCTATGAGTAACCAAAAGAACCTGTCGTGCTTTGGATGCCATTCGATATGGCAATTGCGTGCAATTCCAACGCGCAATTAAGCCTAGATAAGCGCATTATTCGTGACAGGACTTCTAGTTTTAACTGTATGAGTAACCAAGAAAACCTGCCGTGCTTTGGATGCCATTCGATATGGCAAATGCGTGCAATTCCAACGCGCAATTAAGCCTAGATAAGCGCCCTATTCGTGACAGGACTTCTAGTTTTAACTGTACAGTGAAAAGCCCAATTAGAGAAGTATGAGATCAACATGCATTGTAATAAATAATAAGAGTTTGGGATGAAATTTCAAGCACATATGATTAGAAATCTGCTAATGTGTTGTACATGATACTTCTCACACAACCAAGGCAGTCATTCAAGCATAGCAACAAATAATGTTAAGGGCCTATATAAGTAATGGAATTTTGTTTATTTTGAAATTATCACCTCTCATATTCCTTAAATTCAGATTAAATACACACAAATTATACATCAAAATGAAGGTTGGGTTGTATAGAACACGAAACACATATGTAATCAACTCATGGAGTTGACAGCAGGCACCACTGGTTCCTGGAAGTCTGCTACCGTGTTCACACCAGAACTGATAATAAAATAATATTTCATCAGAACAACTTGTGGCCAAATGTGCTTCATATATCCAAGAACAAAGCTAGGCATTCAAAACACTCTCGAATACAGCGATAGGACTGCATTTTGGAAAAGGACAACACTGTCTGCATTTTTTTATTGAAGATGGTTTCCATGCTCGACAGACATGCGCAAATCACTCGTTACCACGAATTTTCATCGAAAAACAAAATCGGAATTCTAAGAAATTTCAACAGGTATCATGATACCTTGCATTCAATATGGCAACTGTGCAATCTCTATCTAACAACAGTATACTGTATGAAGGCAATCTTTTTCATTATTTGATTTTAGACGGCGTTGTTTTTACATGTTTTTTCTGTCCGATGACGTCGACCGGAAATTGAAAGTATACTCATACGTAAACAAAAGCAAAGCTTTGGAATTTTCCTCAATGCAGCTCTGTCGCCGTGTTTTGAAGAATTTTAATACCCTAGTTTTGTTCTTGGATATGTAAAGCACAATTGGCCACAAGTTGTTTTCGTGAAATATTATTAAATTATCAGTTCTGGTGCGAATGCGGCAGCAGACTTCCAGGAACCAGTGGTGCCTACAATCGACTCTATGGGTTGATTACACGTGTGTTTCGTGTTCTATACATCTCAATCTTCATTTTGATGTACATTTTGTGTATATTTAATTTGAATTGAAGGAATATCGGGGGTGAGAATTTTCAAAATAAACAAAATTTCATTACTTATATAGGCCCTTAAGTGACTTGTTTATATGCTACACCATGATTTCCAACCAAGTCTAACTCAATATTGCTGCCATGGTAATTCAATTTTTAACAGCACAATACTTTTTCCTGTTTTATTTTTTATTTTTTGTCATTTCAATTCCAATAATGTTCGGCCGTCAAATAGTTAATTGAGAACGCAGGTAAATTTCCACTTGGTTATTGTTAGGAAAATGATATTTATAAATACTTCAGACATGAGCACGTAATCATATTGTTATGATTCAGTCATATATTATGGAGGTTGTTCACATGTCAATGATCAATACAAAAATATGTTACAAGTGCATGACTGTAACTGACCTGAAAAAAGTGGAGCTATTGTTTGATATTTAAGTGTGTTACATGGATTATCAAGTGATTAACTGGCTGAGGGCTAGATTATTTTGGGTGGTCTGAATTTGCTATTCAATATTTGTTTTATTGCAAATTATTGAAGAGTGCCCACAGGCACTCCCCAATAAACTGTAATAAGACAAATTCATATAAATGGAGCGTGGTGACTCAGTGGTAGACTGTTGGACTTCCATGCTAGAGGTTCCACGTTCAAATCCGTCCGGGACGACCTGCGTTGTGTCCTTGGGCAAGGCACGTTATCCCATTGCCTACATGGGGGCACAATGACACCATGTACTAAGACCTACAGCACGTCGATGGTTCACATGTATTCAACCACTGTAACCCTTCTTGAGAGGAGCTTGAACAGAATTAGAATGTTGAGGAGCTGACAGTTGCTCGTCGATGCTCGGTGGTTCGCTCCGGGTACTCCGGCTTCCTCTACCCATAAAACTGTCACAGTCCTGATTAGCCATTGTGCATAAGTATGTGACCTTAAACACCAATAAATAAATAAATGAATTCATGTAAACAAAAAATTATTTGCATATCACTGAATGTGAAACATGAGCAAGGAAAATGTTAGCTTTTGCTCTGGTACCCTCATTTTTTCTGAAAGCCCTGGTAGTGGCTTGTAGCATTCAACCAGTTAAAAGTTAAACGCCTTTTTAGTGGTCATTTGAAAAACAATACAGTGGGTACTACTTAAGTTGTAGAGTGGTAGAGGCAATGTTTGGGTTTTATTTTGAAGTGTAGGCATCCAAATTAACAACTTCATATTCTGTGGATGCACTTCATATTATCTGAGAAGTGAAATTTTTCAGTCTTTGTGGATTTGCTTTGTCACAATTTATAGGCACTCCCCAATACATTGTAACAAGGCAAAAATATGTGAACTGATTTTTGCGACCAAAAATAATTTAGCACTCTACCCACTAATTGTATATTGGTTAACACAATGACTATGATGATGGCATATAAATGCTAAAGGTTACACCAAACCGTTCCCCATAATCTTGTGTTCCAAATAAAAGTACAGGTGAGAATAAAAGTACACGGTGGAACATTTATCAAAATTAAATAAAAGTACAGACCCAAATAATAGTATGGAGTGGAAATCCATTAGGAGGGGGAAGTAATGCTAGTTAATTTTACCTGAAGGTTAACTTATTTTCTAGTACTGTAGTTAGTTTTATTTCAGAAAACTAAAAGGTGTTTATGCATCATGATATTTATTTATTTATTTATTGGTGTTTAAGGTCACATACTTATGCACAATGGCTAATCATGACCATGACAGTTTTATGGGTGGAGGAAGCCGGTGTACCCGGAGAGAACCACCAAGCAACGACGAGCAGCTGCCAGCTCCCCAACATCATAACTCAGCACTGAAGCACAGGCAGGGTTAGATTGGTTGAAGACATGCACACTATCGACGTGCAGTACACCTCAGTAGACGGCATCATCGTGCCCCCATGTGAACACTCGGGGTTAAGTGCCTTGCCCAAGGACACAACGCGGGAGTCCGAATCGATCACTCAGACGGTCACCCATCCGAGGACTAACTGGGCTCGACGTTGCTTAACTTCGATGCATCATGATTAATAAAACAATAAATACACTGTGTTGAATAAAAGAATATCACAATCTGGTGAATATTTACAGATTTGATGATCTCCTCCCTGTTGGAAGGGAACTTTTAATAAATATATAGGCCCAAATAAGGTACATACAGGGTGGAAAGTGACCCAGAATTAATAAACATACATGTACGTTTATTAGGAACACAAGAGTACCTTAACTTTTAACCCTTTACCCAACGCAGACGATATCAAAATTTATTATTTTGAATATCATTTTTTTCAAATTTTTCAAAAAATTTCAACAAAACCATATCATGTGACCCCTCGTTGGAACGAGCTCAATGAGCTTGTTCCAACGAGGGGTCACATGATATGTTTTTTTTTTTTTTTTTTTTTAAAATAATATTTTTTCAACTGCGGAATTTGCATATTACGCGGACGGATGCGGGCTATTCGTTGGATAGAGGGTTAACCTGCTAGGTATTTTCAACATATTTTTTATCAAATCTAGTCATGGCTGCTGTAAATACATGTGGACAATGGGGTTATGTGCCTTGCCCAAGGACACAACAAGTCCAAATTGATCGCACAGACGGTCACCCATCCAATGATTAACCGTGCTCAATGTTGCTTAACTTCGGTGATCTGATGAGAACCGGTTACTGCAATGCCACTGCGCCCCCAGGTTGCTGTAAAGCAGCCATGACTAGATTTGATGAAAAATTAATCTAAATTTAGCTCAAGAAATCATTAGTGAAAAAATCCATTCAACTTACTGGAGGGAAATTTGATTAAATGAACCCATATTATCCTCATTTCAGTGGCAAGAGAAATTATATCCTGGGCGGGAATTGATTGATTGATTTATTGGTGTTTAAGGTCACATACTTATGCACAATGGCTAATCATGACAGTTTTACGGGTGGAGGAAGCTGGAGTACCCGGAGAGAACCACCGAGCAATGACGAGCAGCTGTCAGCTCTCCAACATCGTAACTCTAAACTCTGCACTGCAGCACAGGCAGGGTTAGATTGGTTGAAGACATGCGCATCATCGACGTGCAGTACGCCTCAGTACACAGCGTCACCGTGCCCCCATGTAGGCATTTGGGGTGAAGTGTCTTGCCCAAGGTCACAACGCGGTTGCGGCAGGTGGGATTCGAACCGAGGACCTCTCGGCTTGCAGCCTGCACCTCTACCAACTGAGCCACCGTGCCCCCCTTCCTGGGCGGGAATAACCGCCAGCAGCATGTAAGGAGTTAATGTTATAAATTTGACCACTTAAGTTATGGTCTGTTGTAGGCAGATTTTTCTGCTGAGAACGAAAATGCTCTGTTACCAAAAAGAGCTATGGTACTGGTTCTTATTAACCCTTTACCTAACACCAACAGAAGTCAACACTTGTATAAAATATTTAATGACTAATGAAAATTTTAATTTTTTGTGTCAAAAACAGTTTACAACCACCTTGATCTGCTCATTCCAATGAGGGATAATAAGCTAGGATTGGAGGCAAAAAGTAAAAAAAATATTAAAATATGAATGCCGGTATTTGTAAACAGTGCTAGCCAGATACAGTTAAAACTAGAAGTCCTGTCATGAAATGCACACAAATAGCACGTTGATATGTGCGTTAATGTGCACGTTATGGCCCAAGTAAAGCTATCAAATTCTGTACATATGGCCTGTGCACAAGCAATGTTTCAGCCAATGGACCTCCGGGTAACCCGGAGGTCCATTGGCAGAAACATTGCATGTGATTGCAATGAGTAACCAGGAGAAACTGCCGTGCTTTGGATGCCATTCGATGTGGCAATTGCGTGCAATTCCAACGTGCAATTAAGCCTAGATAAGCGCATTATTCGTGACAGGACTTCTAGTTTTAACTGTAGGGTCATTTCAATGTTGGTGTTTATTGGTGTTTAGCCTTTAGGTCTTCAGATTAATTTTATATAATTCTACCTTATAAATGTGTACACATCTGCCAATGACTTATCAGTGTTTTTGCCTATAGAGGCAGCTACCAATGATGTAAAAATACTGTCAAGATCAATGGCTCCCACCAGCAGAGGTTTTGACCCTCTGGTACAAAGACTCAGGCCAAGAAGTCACATCAGATTGGCAAACTTAGCTCTTCCTTCAATAAAAAGTGTTTCTGAAGTAACCTTGTGAAAATTCAGTCAACCTTGCAATTAGGTGTATTTCGTGCAGTTAAAGAAAATAACCACCTAAAAGACATTTTTTGGAAAGTATTAAATGATATTTGATCTTATGTTCAAAGTAACTAAAGCTAGAATTAACAGATAAAAAAAAATGTTGAGTGAACAGTCAAACCCAACATGTTTATGCTTACAATGTCCCCATCAAGTCTGACTTCAGGACACACCTATTTTAAATTCAAAATATAAAAATGCACCTGCCAATGATGATGTGTATATAAAACAATGAGTTTTCTCCTCTGAATATATTAGTTTTAATTCAGTGAATGATACCATAATAAAAAAACTTACTCTCAGCTGCCTAATAATAGAGATGGCCTGGTTATTTGATTGGAAATAATAATAGTGATGGCATTTTCCCTCAATTCCTCACTTCCAAATAATAGTGAATGCTGGGATTTTTCCTCCAAAATTGATAATGGTGTCGACACTACTATTATGTAGGTGAGAGTATCTGAATAGACAAAACTGATGAAGCCAAGAAAACCATGAAACAATCCCAGATGTTTTAAGAAGGAAAAAGAGTTCTGTGAAAGTACAAACTATAACATCATTATTTGTTAACCCATTACCCAACGAATCGCCCGCATCCGCCCGCGTAATATATGCAAATTCAGCAGCTGAAAATATGTCATTTTTCGAAAAATTTCAACAAAACCAAATCATGTGACCCCTCTTTGGAACGAGCTCGTCGAGCTCGTTCCAAAGAGGGGTCACATGATATGGTTTTGTTGAAACTGTTTGAAAATTTTTTAAAAATGATAATTAAAATAATAAATTTTGAAATCGTCTGCGTTGGGTAAAGGGTTAAGGGAACACAGGTTGTTAACACTGTTGAACTAACCTCAAACGTATGTGACCAGTGAGACGTTTGAAGTGTATGACTAATGGCACATATAACTAATGCACCCAAACCATACATCCATACTTGTAATTGATAAATATATGTCATCACCACTACAGTATGCCTGCCGTGGACCGTTCACTTTCCATGCATGGGCCATATTTCCATGGATACAATAATATTAGACTTCAAACACTAATTATAGGAATAATCATAAAAAATTTAATTAATGAAGCACCGGATAAAACCCGGTGCTTCATTAATTAAAATTTGACTGCAGATGATTTTTATTACCTGTTAAACGCATGCATGGACACCACTGCCCACGCGTGGATTACAACCAGTCCACGATTACTGCTGCTTGTGTTGATCAGAAAACTTGTAGTATGCCGAGATGGTGTTCATATTAGGTATAGTGACAAGTCCTTTAAGGCGAGTCACGATACATAATAGGAACACAATTGAGGCTCGATAAAGTTTATTTATTTATTGGTGTTTAAGGTCACATATTTCTGCACAATGGCTAATCATGACCATGACAGTTTTACGGGTGGAGGAAGCCAGAGTACCCAGAGAGAACCACCAAGCAACGGCGAGCAACTGTCAGCTCCCCAACCTACGAACTCCACACAAGCAGGGTTAGCATTGGTTGAAGACAGGTGCACCATTGACATGCAGTACGCCTTAGCACACAGCGTCACCGTGCCCCCACATGGGCAATGGGGGGGGGTGAAGTGTCTTGCCCAAGGACACAACGCGGTTGCCGCAGGTGGGATTCGAACCGAGGACCTCTCGGCTTGCAGCCTGCATCTCTACCAACTGAGCCCTCCCCCCCCCCCTCCCCCACCCGATACAAGTTTCCCGATCAACACATGGTGGTGATGACAAATTTATCTTACTAAGCGTTTATAAATTGATTTTTTATGAATGAAGATGATGATGACATCAGGTATTACATTCTTGAGCTGTGCATGATGTAATCCCCATTTAGCGTTCCACTTGTACTAGACCCACCAAAGTTTATAGTAGTGCTTCAGCTGTGTGTTTCTTTCTTTTATTTTTCAGCTTTAATGCTTGGTAGGCCTATATAAAAATATTATGGCAAATATTGATCTACAGTTAAAACTAGAAGTCCTGTCACGAATAGTGCGCTTATCTAGGCTTAATTGCGCGTTGGAATTGCACGCAATTGCTATATTGAATGGCATCCAAAGCACGGCAGGTTCTCCTGGTTACTCATAGCAAACACATGCAATGTTTCTGCCAATGGACCTCCGGGTCACCTGGAGGTCCATTGGCTGAAACATTGCTTGTGCAAAGGCCATATGAACAGAATTTGATAGCTTTATTATGGCCATAACGCGTACATTAACGCGCAGATCAACGTGCTATTTGTGCGCATTTCATGACAGGACTTCTAGTTTTAACTGTAGTTTAATTTATTTTGCTGAATTGGTGATTTATTTGTAATATAATTACAGTTATCAAAACGCTGACCTTGATGTGTGCAATTACAAATTAGTTTTTGATGAGTGAGGAAACTAAATATTCTCTTTCTGAATCAAATGATCGCACTTTCTTGAAGAAGTTATTGTGGCTGCAGGGCACGAAATTTGGGATGAACGAAAAAAGTATTGTAACTAGTGTTTAACTGATGATCGGAACTGGCCACCACAATCAGCCAATTGTGGGTAATCAGATAACATCAGTAATGGCTTCTTGAACTTCAGTTCAACTGCTTGTTGCCAAGCATTTTGTGATGATTCATTAACTGCATTTTATTATCTTCTGCAATTGTTCAATTGTTAATGTAAAATGATGCCAATGATACCATTCAATAAAGTTGAGAAAGAATCACAATGTGTATTCAGGCCTGAAAATAAGCAGTCAGACATTTGCAAAATGAGGTCCCCAGAGGGTGAATTTGATGATGCTATCCCATACAGTGGACCAATTTATCCTCTGGGTACCTCTTTCTGTTTAGTTTTGAGACCCTGATTCAGATTGAGGTTCACAGAGGGTAAATTTAGTGATGCTACCCTGCTGTGCAGGGTATTATCACTAAATTCACCTTCTGGGGACCTCATTTTGCAGATGACAGTCTGCTTATTTTCTGCCTTGTGTGTATTCTTAATCTCTCTAGATGCCCCTTTACAGGACATACAAGTTAAACGATGGGTAAAGCTTACAATTAAGCATACTTGCGGCAATCGCCAGTTCATACCAAAAAAGTGAAGGTTGCACTCCATTTACTCAGGTCCCAGTAAAATTACCAGTTGCACGCACTTGGGCAGTAAATGTGGCTCTAAGAACCACATTGACTACCCAAGTTTGCGCGACTGGTAATTTTACTGCGACCTCAGTCAACAAAGTTTTTAACACAGTGAAAAATGTTCAGTTTAAATGTGGTTCTTTAGAGCCTTGACTTGTCTAGTAGTGCATGATATTACAATCAGAATTGGCATCAGAATCGGCCAATTGTGAGCTCAAATAACCGGTAATTAGTCAGCGACCATTTTTGGTAATCAGTTGAACACTAATCGTAACCTGTAAGTGGGTCCCGTTCAATTCTAGTAATTCATCCTTGTTTCCTTGGTAAAAAAACTGCTGTGGAAAACTGGTGTTTCTACGGCAATTGCTGTGAAGCCTGTTCGATTGGGTAAAAATCATCAGGGGGCAGAGCATAGTCTCAAGTAACTTTAACATGTCAAAGTAGTTTAAGACACATATGTATATAAACACAATCAATGTGCAGAATCTCACTCAATTAGATCATGCCAATATCATGAACCATGTGAATGCTGAGAAAAAATCTTGGAAGTAAGCAGGTGACTTGCTCACTATGTATAGTATGAGAGAAAATATGATGCAGCATAACCTTAAACTAAGTATCTCATTGCTTCTATGTTGCTAACACCAGACATCAGTTTCTGGAAACCTCTCAACAAAGAAGAAGCAGAACACATAGTTTCTAGTGGTTATGCTGCAACTTATACTGTAAATTGTAAGATTAGCAATACAGCGTAGTGCAACCCACATGGTTTGATTCCTCGTGTAACCTGGAAGTTGTGCAATTACTGCCACCACAAGGCTTTCTGAAGAAGCCATCCTAAGCAGTATTTTTGCTGTGGAAATTTTTCGTTTCCTCAGCATTTTCCTCTGCACTGCTGATTGCTGAGGCTGAATTACCAGGGCACCCCTTGTTTTGCCATGGTGATCCAATTTAAAATTAGGCTGAGTGTCTGGACCCTTGCATTTATTTTTGTTTTGTATATATTTTATTTGTTCTATGTATTGTATACATCTTATTTTTGTAATTACTGTATAGTCTATATGGAAACAAGTATATTCATTAAAAAAATATTTTATTTTGTTTCTCTCCTATGATACCCAACCAACAGAAAATGCATGGTTTTCCAACTCCAGCCTACAATTACACAACCATTCATTCTCTCAATGTACAAAGGCTGTTCAGGCAATTGGGATAATGGTGAACAGAGAAAAGGTCCCCCACTTTCCAGTTGGAGTGAACGATGCGTGAACGAAAAATCCGTTCATACCAAATTTCCTGACCTGTGGCTGATACAAATTTTTATCTAACAATCATATTGATTTTGGCCTGAAAAAAATGCAATAACGGTATGTATCACATAATTAATGTGTTCCGATTCCGTATCATATAGACGACTCATTCTGATTCCGTATCAGGTACATGTAGCCGACTCATTCTGATTCCATATCATACAGACAACTCGTTTCTGGTAACGCGACAGGCTATCATAACAGGCGCATCAATACATTCTACTCTAAGGTGCCAAATAATAGTGTTGGCACTATTATTAATTTTGGAGAAAAATGCCGACCATCACTTTTATTTGGTAATGAGACATAGAGTGAAAACGCCATCACTATTATTAATATTGGGTGAAAAGCCAGCGATCACTATTATTTGGCCATCACTATTATTTGGCACTTGAGAGTATATGCATTTCAGTGATCAATCCAACATTATGTCCCAAACTGTTTTGATAGTTTAAGATTTAATCTGTGTTTATGTGACAGAATTGTTAGGTGAATGAATTATCATGATAATGTGCATGTCCTGTGATTTGCATCAGCTTCTCGGTGGTGTCCAAAAATGAGATCACAACTCGCCGGCAAAGCCGGCTTGTTGAGATCCCATTCTAGACACCACTTCGAATCTGATACAAATCAGAGGACATGCACATAATGATAATCTGTATGTATCAGTTCAGATGTTTTAGCTTTTATCTATTGACTAAAGTGAATTTTTTGATTTGATTGGTTGATAGATACGTGGTATGAGACCATATTCATTGAAACCCACGATACGTCCGCCCAGCCACTGACAAATTTCTCATACCCATTGGAAGCCTCGTTCCGAAATCTACAAATTGTCCATACCCCGTAGAAGACGCGTCATTCCAGTTTTACAGTGTACATGTATTATATTTTAATTTAATTTTTTATCTCCAAAATATAGCTCCTGACCCCTTATTGGAATGAGCTTGTCGAGTACCCTCCAATGTGGGGGTCATAAGCTATGTTTTTGAGACAAAAGTGAAAAAAGAAATTCAATAATTTTTTTATACTAGTCATATCGGCATATTTTCACAAAAACCCTTTTGCACAAAAATTCCACAGAAGCCTGCATGGCTCAACAATGGAAGATAAAAGATCTCATGCTGTGTGTGTTCACACATGAAATAGACTGTACTTCTAAAATGGGAAGTCAGTAGATAAATTTGTTACCCCGTGTCTGATCATGTGGTACAGGTTTTTACCTACCCGAAGCCAGCCTTATCCCATTCGCCTCATGGGATACGGCTGGGTTTGGGTAGGTAAAAACCCGTACTACGTGATCAAACACGGGGTAACTAACAGTATCAGGGGGAAAAATTGATCGATTGTAAGATAAAATATATTTCTGATTCTACCATTATTAAAATGTCAACTATGAGTCAATCCCAGCCATGGCAAGTCATATTGATTTAAAAAAAAAAAAATTATTCTGTTAACAGAATACATACAGTATGTCCAACAACAGGGCTCAAAATAAGCAGTGTCGCGTCACTTTTTGCTATGCAAAACTTGCAAAAAGCTACACAATTTTCAATTATGTATAGCATTTTGCGATACAAGATAATCAACTGCAGCCTATTAGGCTGTAGTTGATTATCTTGTATTGCAAAATGTAAATGAAAATTTGCAAACAAATTTGAAAACTAGTTCACTGATGCTTTACTTCTGATTATGGATCATTCCAGGCATAACTCAGATTAACTCTCCATCAAGCATCATTAGCAACTTCATATGTAAGATGAATTCTATTGGTTTAAATTTTTCCTGTTTTTACAACATTTTGCATAAAATGTCCATTAAAAATAACTTCAAGCCCATCAAATTAAAAATCCCAACTTCCATTTTGAGAACTCTGTTAAACAACCAAGACGTCATTTGAAAATATCCAAGTCCATGCAACCCTTAAAGGCAGTTCATTTAAAAAAAACATAGTAAATGTTTCATGTGTTGCAGATCATTTGGAAATACCCAGAAATGGATGGAAACTATTCTATCTCCTTTGAAGAATTCAATACAAAACAGCATAACATAACTCTGGTATACAAAAATAGCTATGGAATTTTGACAAAATGCTATTCATTTTTTGGAAATGTGTAGCATTTTGCTACGCATACAAAAAAAGTTTTTTTGAGCACTGTCCAGCAATATTATAAACAACATCCGGCTCCATTAAATTACACTGGAATACATTCTGCCAATCAGAAAGCATGAAGTGACCCATTTTCTGTTTCTGGTCGTCAAACCTGGGTTTTCTTGGTAAAAAACAGTTCAACAATCATAAATTGGTGTTTTATTCACACACCACATATGAAATGCACCAAACAGGCAATGGGAATTAGTCATATGGCAATACAAAATAGCAAGTTACTTTGGCCAACTTCTATGATCTTGTGAGGATGGGGGGGGAGTCAAGAATCAAAAGCCCCTTTGTTAGGAAAATCCTGGCGCCACCACTAGATTTCATAAGTTTGTAAAATTGTAAGTTAGTTTCGTAACGAGAATTGAATTAATCTTTTTTGAAGTAAGAAAATTACACAGTTTGTGATAAAAAAGAATCCCAAATTCATGATGATTTTATATGAAATTCTGAATCTTGTTAACAGAAATCAATCTGAGCTTTGATAAACCTTAGCTTAAACCGATTTTGGTGAAATCGGTTCAGAAATTTCACATGAACTCATGACTTATTAGAGATCCTATACCTTCTATATGTTTTTTACATGCCTTTTCTATGAAATCCCCATCTACAGCAACACTAAATCAACCAGAAAATGAAAATCATATTTGTGGAACATAAATTGTTAATAGACTATTTTTAAACAGAAGCAAAATTTCACTGGATTTTTCAACAAATCGTGCACCGCAATTACAATTTGAATTGCTAGCGATAGCTACAAATAGTAACACGGGTTCCACTCACAAATTTCATTGGTGATAAAATGTGTTCTTTTTATTTATAGTTTGTCCCGTGTGTTCCAATTTGTTCTATGTGCCTACTGGCACAATGAACATATTGGAACTCAGGGGACAAGTTGTCCAATGAATTGCTGAGTGTCCTTCCAACAATTGTTTTTATAGACGTGAAGGTGTGTAATAAACACAGAATGGCACATCTGTGTGAATGAGTTAATCACTATGGCACGAGTGCCAGCACAGAAGGATAGAACGAGAGGTCGCAGGTCTCGAGTTTTGTCTTTCTGCGATGGCACTGGTGCCATATCGATTAAACCATTTACACGTGTGTCATTCTGTGTATAACTTGTTTCACATAGCTCAAAAAGCTCTGTTAAACAAGATGATTATAAGGATTAAAATTGGTAAATAAACATAAAAAAACAGATCATTAACCCTTGATCTAACATGTCCACAGAGGCTTAACTGGGAATTAACCCTTTACCCAATGCAGACGATATCAAAATTTATTATTTTAAATATCATTTTTTAAAAATTTTCTAAAAATTTTAACAAAACCATATCATGTGACCCCTCATTGGAACGAGCTCGTTCCAACGAGGGGTCACATGATATGGTTTTGTTGAAATTTTTTGAAAAATAATATTTTTTCAACTGCTGAATTTGCATATTACGCAGATGGATGCGGGCGATTCGTTGGGTAAAGGGTTAAATGCAACCTGTCCAAACTTTTCTATATGAGTGATGTACATGTCCGAATCATGTACAAAAGCACCATTTGAACTTTTTGTAGCTGATATAGATTGTGGACTGACATACAGACTCAAAGACATCCACATGCTGTGACAATAGCTAAGCTTGACATCACTGAGCTAAAAAAAAATCAACACCCTTCTATATTTGGACCACCACCTGTCCATTCGGTGCAAAGTAGAAAATCTTCTGTGCATCCAAAATGCAGGTGGATGGGTCACTAGCTAAACATGTACATTTAATGATGTAAACAGATATTAAAATTAGACTGCATATGCAGAATGAAGAGAGTGGATTACTACTTAATCGTGGGGTCATATATTCACCACTCTGAAAGTATTTTTAATTGTTCATAACTGCACAAGAAACACTTGCAAAATTCATCACATGGACCACTGGGTGCAGCCTGGTGGTCAATATGTTGAAAGTTAGCAAGTGCTTGTTGTGTTTTGTCCTCAGAAATTGTAAATAATTACTAAGTGAAAAACCTATCTCACAGCGATTTCGTAGTAATCTGCCATCCACATACTGTGATCTCAATATTTTCTTTCTATTTGATTGGTTCAGTTCGTGATTTCACTAAGGACCTCGCTAATAGCATATTTTATTTTGCATTGCACAGTGCAAATGATCAAGTGTATTTCAGACCAATTCATTCTTCTTCACTAAGGAGCGTATTGACTAATCAGCATTTTCTGCACTAATTGTGACAGGACTTCTAGTTTCAACAGTACAGTCTTATCATCACATAAGCAGGTAGGGTATTTTGATTGCATTGCAAATGGGCCATGATCTGGTCAAAATTCACTCTCTGATTTTCTCTCAACAGCACTGTAGAATATATCCTGATGGAAAAGAAATATGAGAACAATGAAACTGAGAAGCTATTTATCTTTCTTGACTCATCTTGATTTGGCAATATTATATTGATGAAATCTCAACTCAGTGATAGGTATGTCTGTTGTGATCCGATAGCGATCTGATCTAGAAAATATTACTTTTCTGATCACGGTACTATGTGATAAAAACACAACTTCTTACCTTACTGTAGATAAATTAATACTTACATGTTTTGAAAGAAACTTCTGGGTCATTTTTGGCGTAGGTATCCCTCATTTCTACATATATAATACCAAATGTGTTGATTATACCAAACACACATCCATTTGTCCAAAAAGAAGCAAAACATACAACCCAACCCCAGCCTCCATCTGGTGGAATAAATCCAGCAGAATCAACATGCTTCAGTTTCACATCATCCAAATGTCCAGTTTTGCTTTGCTTGAGTGCTGCCCTCTCTTCTTCCTCTTCTTTGATAGTTTTCCTCATCTCTGAAAACTGTGCATGGAACTAACAACAGAATTTTGTTATCTATATAATTTTCAAGTCTTTCTTTGTATACATTTTAATATTTTTCCACTCACATAACTTGGTTTTTCTTCAATATCCAAAATCTTGAATTCTGTGAATACTAAAAACAATAGAAAAGAAAAATTTTTTTACAATCTAATGTGAGAAATTATTATGACTGTTACACATAGTCCACAACAGTTTAACACTAGAGCTAAAATGGTTAACCGATTAATTGATTAATCAATGATCAACATCTTGATCAATCCAAAAAGTAATTGATCAATTAACCGTTACTTTTGAACAACTGAATTATATGGGTTAACAAAGGAACAAACTTGCTCCAAAACAGGCAGACACTGACACATATCAATTATATGAGACAGAGTAAAGCATGCAAGTTACTTGCTGACATACTTGTTTACTTGCATGATCATCATACTGTATCAGTAGTTGGAAATGGTCATTCGTAACCTTTTACCCATTGAGGGTAGCAGGCGATACTTGCAAAACAAATTCATGAATTACTAAAAATTTTCAGTTTTTGTCTCAAAAACATAGCTTATGACCCCGCAATGGAATGAGCTCATTCCAATGATGGTCATAAGCTATGTTTTTGAGACAAAAATTGAAAACATAATAAATTTGAATGGAGATTTTTGTATGTAGGCCTAGTCGGTTTTGTTTGTTACGTTGGGTAAAGGGTTCATGCTGTAAATCATCAACGGTATGGCAATTATCCAGATATCTATTTGGACAAGTGATTAATCAGTTAACCAAGGTTAATCCATGTAATTAATTTATCAAGAAAGCCCCTTAACCATTTCAGCTCTATTACACAGCGTGACACACATTATGCTGCAGGTATTTCTGCACAATGACAAAATACTGGTTTTGCATGATAGAATGTTATATTATATTTATTAAATTTGAAAGTATGTTATATATTTTCTAGAATTTCAATACTTGCCTTCCACCTATGCTGGGGTCGTGGTGGCATCGCAGTAACCGGTTCTAGGCAGATCACCGAAGTTAAGCAACGTCGAGCGCGGTTAGTACAGTAGAACCTGTCTTGAGAGACCGCCCTTTGGGCCACACAAAAGTGGTCTCTCAAGACAGGTGGTCTCTCATAACAGGTTTCAGGTTTTTTCAAGTCAGTGAATAACCAACCACAAAATTCAGAAATAGAGAAGAATGCATTTTTGTAATTACTTTGTAGTTGTTCTTTTTTATGAAGTTTTTGTAAGAAATTGAAATGGACTGTTATAAAAATTATAAAAATAAATTAGTGTTGAAAATCTTCATTGAAGATTTTCAACACTAATTTATTTTTATAATTCTTATAACAGTCCATTTCAATTTCTTACAAAAAGATTTTCAACACAAATTTATTTTTATTCCTATCTATCACATTTCAGGTATGTATGAAATTGTTTATTCAGCAATAATCCTAATCTTTTCACAGGGGTCTTATAAAAACATCTCAATCTTTAATGAGTTAGCAATTGAAACCCAATTAAGAGGTTTTAATACTTTTAATTGTGTTAGTATAACACAATGGATTTTCCAATTCCAGAAAAGGTAAGAAGTTTTTGTTATGGTTTCAGTCTTCAAAGGGGCGGTCTCTCAAGACAGGTCTATTTTGGCATAAAAATACAAGTTGGTACCAGGTCACAGTGGTCTCTCAAGACAGGTGGTCTCTCAAGACAGGTGGTCTCCCATAGCAGGTCCATTATAGAGTAAAACCAATCGGTGCCTGGCAGATGTGGTCTCTCAAGACAGGTGGTCTCTCAAGACAGTGGTCTCTCAAGACAGGTTTTACTGTAGTTGGATGGGTGACCATTTCAGCGACTGATTCGTGCTCCCGCGTTGTGTCCTTGGGCAAGGCACTTAACCCTGATTGCCTACATGGGGGCAAGATGACGCTGTGTACTAAGGCGTACTGCACGTTGACGGTGCGCATGCCTTCAACCAATCTAACCCTGCCTTTGCTGCAGTGCAGAGTTCAGAGTTACGATGTTGGAGAGCTGACAGCTGCTCGTCGTTGCTCGTGGTTCTCTCCGGGTACTCCGGCTTCCTCCACCTGTAAAACTGTCACCGACATGATATGACCCTGACTGTTTTGTGTCGTTAAACCTAATTTAAAAAAAATAAAAAATTCAACCGCTGCTAACTCTGCTTGTGCTGGTGGGTTAGTTAGTTGGAGAGTCTGACAGTTGCTTGTCACCGCTCAGTGGTTCATTCCAGATACTCCTGCTTCATCCACAAAACTGAGTGACACAATATGACCTTGACTGTGGGAAGTGTCATTAAGCAAACAATAATTGGTGTCTGTCAAACTTGAAAGTTGAGATTGTCAATGACCATGAGAGGCTGCCTATTTGTAGGCTTGCTGCCATGAAAAGCAAAATGATAACAATCAGAAACAAACTGTAAGCTAACAAATATATCAACCTGAGCCACTATTTAATCAACTCAACTATTCAGCATTAGTTTAATCCTTTTACCTAAGATAACGTCCACATACACTGTGCACACTACTTAGAAATATTAAAATTTCAAATACCAAATTTTTTCCACAAGGTCACGATATGGTTTTATTGAAATTTTGGCAAAATAATTTTTCAACTGCTGAAATTGCATATTACAGGAGGGGTGGGGAGTAAGGAGGGATGGGGGTGCCTACTGCACTCACTCATAAATTGTAACAAGGCAATTTATCCCTAGAGACTAAATAATTTCACTTTAAAGATAATATGAAGCACATCCACAGAATAAGAAGCCTTTAAGTTGTAGTCCAGGATGGAGTTCAGAATAAAACCCAAAGCAATCTGGCAAAAAATGAGGCAATAATCTGGCATTTCAATGGATGAGGAAGAAACATGAAATGGCGTATTCTCCTGGCCCAATAAAGGAGGTGACCCATTTGCAGAGCCAAAAATAAGGAAAATGCAATATTATTTCAGGCAAAAACAAAATATGGAAAATTAATTAACCATGGCCTTAATATTTTTTTTTAATTTTTTGCCACCAGGATATCGCTTATAAATGAACCCTCACAGGGACAAGGGACAAGCTTGTTGATATTGATGCAAAATTTATTATTTAATTTTGGTATTTTAAACTTGGTTAGCAGTGGGTTACCCCTTTACCCAATGCAGATGATACCATTTGTCTTTCACAATTTTGCAAAGCAGCCATGACTTTGAATTAGAGCTGTAGGTTTTTAAATTTCTTGTTCGGTTTCTGTTTTGGTTTTTCAGGTGGAGTAAAACCTTGGTTCGGTTTGGTCTTCGGTTTGTTCATGAGGCCAAATAAAATTCAATAAAACTCATTCTTATGTCCGGAGTCAAAACTGAATGGCAGTGAAATTGAGTGAAACTCAATGTATGTCCGAAATAAGCTATAATACATGAAGAATCAGGAAGGCCAATATAATAATTACCCAAATATACAGAACTTTTATTGTGCTTGGCCATTTTTTTCGAGGACTGAAACCTACACGCAACTTGAGGAAAGCTGCAAACACAACTAAACTGAAATGTCGGAAATTCACAGAATGTAGCCTTCTCAGAGTAGTGAGAGTACACAGACACTGCCATTGGCAGTGTCTGGGTACTCTCACTACTCTGGGATGGCTACATCCTGTGAATTTCTGCAGCAAGAGAGTATTTAATAAAAAACGAAAAACCTTAGATTACGGGATGTTGACGGTTTCGGTTTTTAAAAAAAAAAAAAAACTTGATTCGGTTTCGGTTAACCTACAGCTTTACTTTGAATTTCATGAGAAATTTAAGAAAATATTCAGCAAGTTAAGAGTTACATTACTCTTGAGTTCCAAATAATCAAACCTGTATTATTATTAATTTTTCAGGCCTTTAATTATTATTATTTTATTTTGGGCACACCCTTTTGCTTAATTTGGGCACATTAAAACCAGAAATAACAGCCTTATTCTGTTATGTATTACTTCCATGCCTTTCATTGTTTCTATTGTCATATTATGATGGAACTTATTCTCAAATATTGAAAAGACAGAGAATTTCTATATTTTTCTTGATGTCTTGACACCTTTTTTAATTTGGGCACATCTGTAAACAGTGTAAAATTGGGGTAATTGTTTTTTTTTATTTTTTCCATCTCGTATGATTCTTAATTGGGACTCTACATGTATGTTTATTTTCACTAGTTGGGACTCTCAGTACATTATCAGGACGCACTATTCTGGACTAAATTCTTAAAATTTTGCCACAACTGTACAAAGTTGGAATTTGCAAAACTTTTGGGGTTATTTATGCAGAATGTGGATCACTGGAGTGTTTTAAAGTCAGTCTGAGTATCATGCAATAATATTCCACCCCATACTGCAATGGAGCCCACTTAATTGGATATCTCTTAACTGAATAACCCTGTTAATTGAATATAATTTCCCAACCCAAAACCATTTACCAGACCTCCACTGTCCTCCAGTACAAATTAGACCTGTTAATTGAATATAGGTTATCGAGTAAACTCTGATTAATTGAATAAAAAATCTTGTAACCTGCCGAGAAATTACCTTGACTCTCCCCAGTTTTCCTTTGTTTATAGACCTATTTGGCATCAGTAAATCCAATACAGGCATTTAATCTATTATATCTTGTTTGACAGAGCTCATGGAGCTCTATCAAACAACATAGAATAAATACTAAGTTTATCTCCAGAATACAGGAAAGTGACACAATCCCTGTCAATTGAATACTCATGTTAAGTGAATAATTTTCAATGGCAAAGTGGCTATTCAATTAACAAGGCTCCACTGTATTATTTTATTTCCCCAGACTTTCCACCCCTGTACTATTATTTTACTCCATACTATTGCTTGGATCACAAGAGTAAGGCAGGTTAAGATTTTTTTTGCCTCAAAACATATGCTATGATTCTTCATTGAAGCAAGCTCATCAAGCTTGTTCCAGTAAGTTTTAATCTGTGTCTTGGAAGCAAAAAGTGAAAAATTGCTAATTATTTAGAAATTAAACATGGTAAGTAGTATTTCATAATCATGTTTAGTAAAGAGTTAACAATGGATAAGGCTGACCATTTTCCTAGGCCACAGAGTTCAATCAGATATCACCACAAACAAAGCCTCAAGCCATAAAACTTAATATGCAATTCAAGTGACACAAGTGAAGCAAAAAATACTTGATTTTGCAAAATGTCCAATTTGTTAGTTCAACAGTTCAACAACCCTTGATGACTGGAAAGCCCAGAATATTTACAATATGTGTGGAGTGACTCTATATTAAATCACCCCCATAGAAAAGTAAAGTCAAGTTTCCCACCCAGACAACCAACATTTACTCCAGGAAAAAGTGAAAAAGGCAAATAAAAGTTTCCAGCTTTGGGCTGAACCTGGATGCCTACTGGTTGAAACATTGCTTAAATGTCAGATTTTTGGACTCTCTACATTCTTTGGACAGAATATTTTCAGTCGTGATGAAAAGGGTGCAACAGGACTTCCTTGAAAGTACTGTTGGAAAGTTTTTCTCCCAAGTGGACACTCCTCTAATAAAGGAATTAGCCACATCCCTGAATACAAGACACCTTCAGTTCTGGAAACTGTATGCATAAAAATGTATCCTTGTGATTATGAACTGACTGTTCCTGTGATGAAAGCCTGTGCACAGAAGGGATCAATCTGGTTTGCACCAGGGGTTGAATATGAGCCCCTATTCCCAATGCAAATTGAGCCCATTTTTCCCAATTCTGACCCTAAAAACTCCACACACATGTATACCCTTGCTTGCCTAATAATCATACATGTATGATAATTTTTTTTGAACAAAATTTCAGCCTGTATTATCCTTATTTGACTCTGTATGATTATTCATTTTTTTTTATATCGATCAATTTTGCAGGCCTGCTGCTGACCTCTCACCTCAAGAAGTTCAAGTTCACTTAGTTCAGCTGTCCCAACGTTCACATATGATATTGATGAGAAGTTAACCTTACACACCAATTTCTTTGTCTTCTCCAGGTTAGTAAGAGACGTGAAATACCGGATAGTACAATAGACTAGGTGTTCCTGTGACGTCACTTGAACACCGGTACTCACTTACCATACCTGGGTCCATGCGTTCTGTGAATTGGCATGTAAGTAAGTTACTAACCTCGCTGTCAGTATTCATGAATTTGAACAACCTGCCAACGTGCTGTAACACCTCGCCGCTTCGCGGCTCGGCGTCACATACCGCACATTGGCAGGTTGTTCAAATTCCTGAATACATCCACCTCAGTTAGTAACTATTACATAACATGGGGGCATGATGGCGTTGGGGTAACCAGTTCTCATCAGATCACCAAAGTTAAGCAATGTCAAGCCCAGCTAGTCATTGGATGGTTGAACATCTGAGTGATCGATTTGGACTCCAGCATTGTGCCATTGGACAAGGCACTTAACACTGATTGTCCACATAGAGGCACGATAATGCTGTATACTAAGGCATACTGCACGTCGATGGTGTGCATGTCTTCAACCAATCTAACCCTGCCTGTGCTGCAGTGCAGAGTTACAATGTTGGGGAGCCAGTAGCTGCTTGTCGATGCTCGGTGGTTCTCTTCGGGTACTCCAGCTTCCTCAAAAAAAAAATAAAAAAAATAAAGCTGTCACCAACATGATATGACTTTGGCCATAAAGTGTCGTTAAACCTTAATAAATAAATAACCAAAATATACTATTAAAGTACAAACAAATATAGGATGTAATGGAATTATTAACTGGTGGAGAGCTAGAAACCCATATTTGGGTTTTATTCTTAAGTACATGTACCATAACTTAAAGACCTAATACTCAGTGATGTGCTTCATACTGTCGCAGAAATTGAATTATTTATTTCTGTAAGGTTTCTGGCTTGTTGCAATTTATGGGAGTGTACCCTAAAGAGGAATGTATCACTTATATGTGACAGAATTCGTAGAGGGCCTAAATATTTTTAAGACCCTATGTTTAAGGGATCGAATCAGAGAGAAAGTTATCATTTTGGTCAGAATTGGGTGAACATTTTCTCAAGTAAAATTTGGGTTTTTTGGCTTTTGTTTTTAGCTCACCTGATTGAGAGTCAAGGTGAACTATAGTGATCACTCACCGTCCGCCGTCCATGAACATAGTGTTTGCATCTTCTCCTCCAAAACCACTGAACCGATTTAAGTGAAATTTTAGATGCTTGTTTGTTATGACATCGTATTTTGATTTTGTTCAAATCAAGTTGACTGCCCTCGGTAGGGCCACACCCAAAAAGTGTGCCTAAATCTTAAAAAATCTTTTCATGAACCAGCAGTAGCAGAGACTTGATATTTGGTGTGCAGCTTCATTTTGAGGTGTAGACTCAGATTTGTTCACAAGAAGTTTGTGGGGCTATATTTGCCATCGTTATGGGAGGGACAAGAATTTTCACCACTCCCAAAATTTCTATTTTCAAACTGAGAGGCTGATCGGAACCAAATTTGATAAGAGGGCTTAATGGGTCATAAGTACCTAATTTATGCCCAAAGAAATTTTCCTGTTGCCCCATAGGAAATTTCACATATAACATCTTTGGAAGATTGTTTCACATGTTTATTGAAATCAAATCCCTGGGTCCATATTTTGGCTCTCTATGGGAGCCCAAATGTTTAAATTAGTGCAGTATGAGAAATATTCTTAAAAAATCTTCTTCTTCACATCCACCAGTTCGAATCTTTTGATATTTGGTATACAGTATCCTTAGTATCCTTAGGGTGGTGAGATATAAGTTTATTAAAGCCAAGTCCCTGGGTTCATATTTGGGCTTCCTGTGGGAGCCTGAATAGTACCAAAATTTCTATTTTCAGATCTGAGAGGCAGATTTGAACCAAATTTGATATGAGGGTCATAAGTATCCTAATTTATGCCAAAAGAAATTTTCCCGTTGTCCCATGGGAACTGCAGGAGCTCAAAATAGAAAAAATTTAAAATGCCCATATCTCCCAAACTACATGGGACTGAGAATTCTTATTTGGTGTGAAGCTTCCTTAGGACCAACAGAGTGGAATGGTCCAAAGAAACTGCTATCGGTTTTATCAGGGGGTACTTTTTTCGGGACTTTGACCCCTGCGGGAACCCCGGGAAGTGAAGCAGTGCCTGTTCACTGTGGTAAACAGGAGCTGTTTTACTGGTAAAATAGGATCCAGTCACCAATGCTTGGGAGGTGCAAACCCACTCTAAAATTGGTAACATGGTTTATTAACAGTCACCCCTGGTCTTGAGTTGATACTCATGTTGTAGTTATGATGCAGCCATTGTGCAAAAGTTTGTGACCATAAACACCAATAAATAATAATAAATAATTTGGTACAGTGGAAACCACTTATTTGGATATCTCTTAACTGAATAACTCTATTAACTGAATACAATTGCCCAACACAATACCATTTACCATACCTCCAGTACAAATTAACTGAATATAGGTTATAGAGTATAATCTTGTAACCTATGGTGAAATTATCCTTGACTCTCCCGTTTTCCTTTGTTTATACACCCATTTAGCCTCAGTTCATCCAATACATGCATTTAATCTATTATATCTTGGTTGACAGAGCCCATGGAGCTCTGTCAAACAAGATATAATAGAATAAATGCTAAGTATATCTCTAGAATACCGGAAAGTGACACAATCCCTGTTAATTGAATACTCTTGTTAATTGAATAATTTTCATTGGCAAAGTGGCTATTCAATTAACAGGGTTCCACTGCACTTTGAAAAAATGCTGAGTCAGCATTTTTTAACACTGTAGGTAATGGGGAAAACATTTAAGACTCTTCTTCTCCCAAACCACTGCTCCAAAAGCTTTCAAATTTCACATATAACATCTTTGGAAGATTGTTTCACATGTTTATTGAAATCAAATCCCTGGGTCCATATTTGGGCTCTCTATGGGAGCCCAAATGTTTAAATTAGTGCAGTATGAGGAATATTCTTTAAAAATCTTCTTCTTCAGATCTACCAATCAGAATCTTTTGATATTTGGTATGCAGTATCCTTAGGGGGTGAGATTCAAGTTTGTTCAAGCCAAGTCCCTGGGTTCATATTTGGGCTCACTGTGGGAGCCCAAATTATAACTTAGTTCACTATGAGGAATATTCTTTAAAAATCTTTTTTTTTCAGATCCCAGGTCAAAAATCTTTGGATATTTGGTATAAGCTTTTCTTAAAAAAAAATAAGGGGTGAGAGGTGGAGGGGGGGGGGGGGGAGGGAGGGGGGGGCAGCGATATCATGATTAGGACATTTGGGGGTGGGGGGACAGCCTAGAGTTGCCTTCCTCACTGATTATATGTAATATTTAGTAACCCACTCAAATACTATATAATTTACTTTGTATACATGTATGGTGTCAGTCATCAAAATCTTAATTATAAAGAACAGGGGACACAGCACAGAGAAAGGTGATCAAACTCTGTTGTTTAAGCTTCCAAACAAAGTGACAAACACTCACTTTTTAAGTTAATTTTATAAACCACTAAAAGAAATTCCAAACTCAGTCCTTTTTGATGCAAATTTACCCATTGGAAAGAGTCTTGTACCCTTTCATGAAAATGGTGGATACAAATCTGATACAGGATTTTGTGTGGCAAAGGCATCATCTAAAGCAACGATCATTGAGATAGGGTGGTTATGTGGTAAACTTTTGTGCGTTATTTGCAGTCACCTCTTCCCAAAAAGGATACTCATGAAGCATTTGTCGAGTGGAGCACCCCTCCTGCCATTATGGGGCCTTTATTGAAGCCTTTATCAGGTTTATCTTTAAAATTCTGGAAAAGTTGAGCTGCATTATCAAATTTAGACAGTTTATCAATATAACGTATTCAGTAACCTGCCAGGGATTCTTTTGGGTGTCTACAGGGGCCGAATGCGGGACCCATTCCCAATTGCATTTTGTCATGATTTTTCCAAATTCAAATCCTAAATTTCCCAGTCTGTCATCATTCAAATAAAAATTTAAGCCTTTAGCTCTTGAAGGCCAAATTTTTTACTTTCATCACTTTTTACTGCAACAAAAGAGGTACCTCAACGGGCAGTTTTTAGATTCATTTTAGTTATCTCATCAGCTGTTTCTAGGCAAGTCTTAAAACTAGAAGTCCTGTCATGAACTGTACTCTTAACTAGGCTTAATTGCGAGTAGGAATTGCTCTCAATTGCCATATCCAGGTCTGGCAATCTAGAAAATCAAGGAGTGCAAAACAGTTGCCTTCCTCAGATTGCTTTGGAGTGCAATTGCACCTGAAATTTTCAATGCAAAAACTTGTATGCTATTTTGGTTATATTCACTTCAAGGTATTAATATTGCAACTGAAAAATTGTACAAAATTCAACTACTTTGTGGGAAAATTGGCACACACATCTTCTCTTTATTCAAAATGTTACATTCAATTCTTATGTGACTGTCTTGTCTTCTACACTCAAATGTATCAAAATGCGACACAGAATGGGTCACAAATTATTGCGAATCAATGTAACATTAACAAATCGTCCCCTCAGTTCCAATGTGTTCTCTGCGCCAGTAAGCACATAGAACACATTGGAACTCAGGGGCGAAATGATAATAGATGTTAAAGGCAGTCCCAAACAGGTCTGGCATTCCAGAAAATCAAGGGGTGCAAATGCCAGGTCTGCATATCGAATGGCATCCAAAGCATGGCAGGCTCTCCTGGTTTCTCATAGCAAACACAGGCAATGTTTCTGCCAATGGACCTCCGGGTTACCCGGAGGTTCATTGGCTGAAACATTGTTTGGGCACAGGCCATATGTACAGAATTTGATACAGTTAAAACTAGAAGTCCTGTCATGAAATGTGCACAAATAGCACGTTGATATGCGCGTTAATGTACGCGTTAAGGCCCAAGTAAAGCTATCAAATTCTGTACATATGGCCTGTGCACAAGCAATGTTTCAGCCAATGGACCTCCGGGTAACCTGGAGGTCCATTGGCAGAAACATTGCATGTGTTTGCTAAGGTTAAAACTAGAAGTCCTGTCACGAATAGTGCGCTTATCTAGGCTTAATTGCGCGTTGAAATTGCGTGCAATTGCCATAACGAATGGCATCCAAAGCACGGCAGGTTCTCTTGGTTACTCATAGCAAACACATGTAATGTTTCTGCCAATGGACCTCCGGGTTACCCGGAGGTCCATTGGCTGAAACATTGCTTGTGCACAGGCCATATGTACAGAATTTGATAGCTTTACTTGGGCCATAACACGTACATTGACGCGCATATCAACATGCTATTTGTGCGCATTTCATGACAGGACTTCTAGTTTTGACTGTATGAGTAACCAAGAGAACCTGCCGTACTTTGGATGCCATTCGATATGGCAATTGCGCGCAATTCCAACGCGCAATTAAGCCTAGATAAGTGCACTATTCGTGACAGGACTTCTAGTTTTAACTGTAGCCTTACTATGGTCATAATGCATAGATTGACAGGACTTCTAGTTTTAACTGTATGAGGCAGCCAAGACTTGCCTAGACACAAGTGCAAAGCCGCAGAATGTCGATTGGTAAAGGATAGCAAAATGCATAAATATTTTCATCATTTAATAGTATAAGAACAATTTATTTAATAGAGATTTACAGACACTGATCATTATTTCATGCAACTGTTTGTTATAAAACTTACTACATGTATTATACATATAGATGTAGTAGCTTCTGTATTAATTTTCTCAGTTTAATATGAAGGTAATATTGCTTATTCTTTGTGTTTCTTTTCCCAAATAAATTCCCAGTTGAAGCCTTCATAACACAGATTTTCCCAATTGCATGGGCCCCGAACCTTTTCCCAAAGAGGGCAGAATAACCATGCCTGCAGTAACAAGAAATTAAATTAACCATAATCTGATCTATTCCATGTGTTCTTGTGATACTGATTATACAAATGTATGTATAATTAAACTATGTTTGTAATCCATTTATTTGTTTCACCGAGCTCTGTCAAACAAAATACAAATTATAAGTTATCTCTGTCAATATGTATTGTATATGGAGATTTAATACCTGGCTGTCGGGTTTTAAACACCAAGCCGCATGCGAGGTGTTTAAATGAGACATCCAGGTATTAAATCTCCATATACAATACATGTTGATGGAGATAACGTTTGTCCCATTTGAAACACAAAAGAAACAGTGGAAATAAATTTGCGGATGCCTTTCTCATGCCCCACAATTGTTTTGTTTTTACAAATGCAGAAGACAACAGAAAGAGTTACATCCCTTGGGTCATTAAGGAAACCAGTAAGCAGTAGTTTGTTGACATATCGTCCCCTAAGTTCCAATGTGTTCTATGTGCCTACTGGCACATAGAACACATTGGTACTCAGGGGACGAATTATTTGCTCTCATTTTGTTTTTCTCAAGTTGTTTCATTTTAATTATTTGACTACCAGTATTTAATTTATAACGACAAAATATGATCGAATTGTCGGAAATCTGATGATATCTGAGACTGTGACTATTTTCAGGTTTTTTTGTTCGATTTTTATACCGAGGTGAGTGAATGCGAAAAGCTTTCATTTAAACCATAAACCCCCGATGTTTCGCGTGCCCATATACCCTGGATGTTACATGCTCTCATATACCTTGGATGCTGGATGCACCCTTTGCCATGGCTATTTGTCCAAGGCATTCTGACCAATCAAAAGACAAGATTTATCTGGATATAGGGACAAGATAGATTAAATACATACATCAGGTGGGTTATGTTAAAAAATATATGTAATTCTGATGGATTTTCTAACAGTCTGTAAAGTTTCCAACATTTACAACATTTTATTCAATTAACAGGGATAAACTCTTTGAACTCTAAGCAACTTACAGTTAAAACTAGAAGTCCTGTCATGAAATGCGCACAAATAGCACGTTGATATGCGCGTTAATGTACGCGTTATGGCCCAAGTAAAGCTATCAAATTCTGTACATATGGCCTGTGCACAAGCAATGTTTCAGCCAATGGACCTCCGGGTAACCCGGAGGTCCATCGGCAGAAACATTGCATGTGTTTGCTATGAGTAACCAAGAGAACCTGCCATGCTTTGGATGCCATTCGATATGGCAATTGCACGCAATTCCAATGCGCAATTAAGCCTACATAAGCGCACTATTCGTGACAGGACTTCCAGTTTTAACTGTACCTTGGATGCTGGGTGCACCCTTTGCCATGGCCATTTGTCCAAGGCATTCTGACCAATCAAAAGACAAAATTTATTTGGATATAGGGACAAGATAGATTAAATACATACATCGGGTGGGTTGTGTTAAAAAACATATGTAATTCCGATGGATTTTCTAACAGTCTGTAAAGTTTCCAACATTTACAACATTTTATTCAATTACAGTTAAAACCAGAAGTCCTGTCATGAAATGCGCACAAATAGCACGTTGATATGCACGTTAATGTAAGCGTTATGGCCCAAGTAAAGCTATCGAATTCTGTACATATGGCCTGTGCACAAGCAATGTTTCAGCCAATGGACCTCCGGGTAACCCATTGCATGTGTTTGCTATGAGTAACCAAGAGAACCTGCCGTGCTTTGATGCCATTCGATATGGCAATTGCGCGCAATTCCAACGTGCATTTAAGCCTAGATAAGCACACAATTCGTGACAGGACTTCTAGTTTTAACTGTACATGGTGTGGGAAATAGTTTCATGCACAACACTAATATGAAATGTCAGTGATGAAGGGTCCAATCTCTGCAATGAATGTTTTGCAACTAACAGTGTGTGGTAAATAGTTTTGTATACAATAGTTATATGAAATTAACAGGGTCTTTCTATTAAAGGAATACAATTAATTTGGATGCACTATACTGCTATAAAGTCTCCACACTTTTTCAATTTTTCACAAGTGAACCAGTGCCTGTCAAACATATAAATTGTGCCTGTCATTGATCATGACATACTGATTATTGGCAGTCTTGATTAACCCTCTGGGAGTGTGGGGGTTCAATGGTTAGAGAACTGAACTCCAAACTGAAAGGTCCACAGTTTGAACCTGGCCTGTGGTAACTGCGTTGTGTCCTTGGGCTCTTCATCCCAATTACCCATGTAAGGGCACTGTGGCTTTGCGTACTAAGGCATACTGCATGTCAATGATGCACTTGCCTTCAACAAATGCTAACCCTGTTTGGGCGGAGTTAGTAATCTGGTGAGTTTGACAGTTGCTTGTCACTTCTCAGTGGTTCCCTCTGGGTACTCTGACTTCCTCCACTTGTAAAACTCTCTGATAAGAGGTGACCCTAGGCTGACCAAAGTGTCATTAAAGCCCAATAATTGAATAATTAAGTGCTCAGATTAATTTTACGTTAATAATGACTGTATATTCACGTACACAGTTGTGGATGACTTGTCAGGCCTGTGTTTCTACATTATTGTTGACTGCCTGTAACAATGATGTGAAAACAGTGTCAAGATAAATGTATCCTTCAAGTTGAGTTCTCAAAGAAGAATAAACTTGGGACTACTTTTTTAGAGAAATATAAAAGGGGCAGTTTATGGCTGTATGAGGACTTAACGGTTAACCCTCTGCACAATGGTGACAAAATACCAAATTTGAAGTCACAAATTTTTCCCATAATGCAACTGGGAATTTAACACCCTTTACCCAACGAATCGGCCACATCCGCCCATGTAATATGCAAATTCAGCAGCTGAAAAAATACTATTTTTCCAAAAATTCCAACAAAACCATATCATGTGACCCCCTCTTTGGAACAAGCTCGTCGAGCTCATTCCAATGAGGGGGTCACATGATATGGTTTTGTTGAAATTTTTGGAAAATTTTTCAAAAATTATATTTAAAATAATAAACCAATTCAATCTTCTTTGACAGAGGTCAGGAATGAAATAGTTAACCCTTTACCCAATGTCCATGATATAAAGCAAGTGTCAATGACACTATAGCTTGACTGTGTGTTGTGTTTGATGAAAAGGAAAATGTTCATGAAAGGATTATGATATATGACAAGAATTGTGATAATTGAGAATATGTTAATTTCTGTTCTCTGTACGCTATGTTTTCAATAAAAATAATTTGAGGTGTAGACTTTACTAAATAATTGAGACCTTGGGCAGCCATCAAAGGTTGACAGATCATGACCAAAAGGGGACGTTCTCATCTAGACATTATACAGAGTCACCATACCAAGTTACAATGAAATCCCTTCATAAATACAACCAGTAAACTGTGCTAAAGGTTTTCAGGTTTTGGGCTCGGGCAGCCATCACGATTGACCGTTCGCGACCAAAAGGGGACTTTTACATCTTGACATGACCTTAAACCTGCATATGAAATTTTGTGACAATCGGACAAGAATTATGTAGCCTGTGCTAAAGAAAAATGTGATCTGACTCACAGACTAACAGACTTCCACACGCGTGATGGCAATAGCTTATCTTGACTTTGTCAAGTTAAGCTAGAAATTACTCTTCAGTGACTCACAATAGTATAGGGAAGAATAATGGTACAGGGTGGAAAATCGAATGAAAGTATCAATGACACTGTAGCTTAACTTGACTGTGTGTAGTCTTTGATGAAAAGGATAATGTTCAATGTTTATGAAAGGATTATGAAAAATGACAAGAATTGTGATAATTGAGAATATGTTAATTTCTGTTCCCTGTATGCTATGTTTTCAATAAGAATAATTTGAGGTGTAGACTGTACTAAATAATTGAGACCTGGGTTGATGTGGCCCTCAAAGTTAATGTACATGTATGTCAACCAAAGTTACCAACAGTTTGGCGGTCACGGTTGACCAATCATGACCAAAATAGGAGAGTCTCATCTTGATATCATACCAAGTTATCCTATCAAGTTACAATGAAATCCCTTCATAAAAACAAGAGGCCCCACGGGGCCTGAAGCGCTCATCTTGTACAGAACACAATTTAAACAGAGTCCAAGAATGAGTCTACATTAAGCAAGCCATCTCCATAGGCTACACTGTCAATCCTTGAGTCCCTCAGGAGTGACAAAAATAATCTGGGCATCATGCCTTTTCTTCAGTTGATCATAAGTAAAATGTAGAGCTCCCCTATGAAGCCCCTTGATACAACCTATGTGGATTAATCTTAGTACCTCTAGAAGGTACTGAATACAAAATTTTTAATTCTTCAGCAAAATGGCCAATTCCGGCTCCCATAGAGAGCCCAAATATTAACCCAGGTTCTTGATTTGAACACAGTTAAATCTGACTTCCCTAGAGATGTTGTGTACCGAATATGAAAGCATTCTGACTGTTGGATCTGAAGAAGAGAAATTGTAAAGAAATTTCTCCGAATTGCACTAAGTTCAAATTTGGGCTACCATAGCGAGCCCAAATATTGACCTATGGATCCGATTTGAACAAACTTGAATCTGACCCCCCCTAGAGATGTTGTATACCAAATGTGAAAGCATTCTGACAAGTGAATCTGAAGAAGAAGATTTTTGAAGAAATTCCCTCATATTGTACTAAGTTAAATTTCATGTTCCCATATGGAGCCCAAATATTAACCTAGGCACTCGAATTGAACAACCTGGAATCTGACCCCCCTAGAGATGTTGTATACCAAATATAAAAGTATTCCGACTGGTGGATCTGAAGAAGAAGATTTTTAAAGAAATTTTCTCATATTGCACTAAGTAAAAATTTGGGCTACCATAGTGAGCCCAAATATATACCTAGGGATCTGATTTGAACAAACTTGAATCTGACCCCCATAGAGATGTTGCATACCAAATATCAAAGCATTCTGACTGATGGATCTGAAGAAGAAGATTTTTTTAAATTACCCACCATATTGAACAAAGATAAAATTTGGGCTTCCGTAGGAAGCCCAAATATTAACCTAGGGACTTGGTTTGAACAATCTAGAATCTGACCCTCATAACAATGATGTATATCAAATATTAAAAGATTCTGACTGGTGGTTCTGAAGAAGAAGATTTTTAAAGAATATTCCCCATATTACCCTATGTTAAAACTTCGGGCTCCTGTAGAGAGCCCAAATATGAACCAATGAGCTTTACTTCAACAAACTTTTATCTGACCCCCCTATGAATGCTGTATACCAAATATCAAAAGATTCTGATGATTGGTTCTGGAGAAAAGATTTTTAAAAATTTTTGCAAATATGCTGACTCAGCATTTTTTCGATGCCCATTACAGAACATCCTAACATAACCGATGGCAATTTTTTTTACCATTCAATTCTACTGGTCATAAGGATACTTCATACCAAATAAAAGCTCTCTGTTCCGTGGGGTTTGGGAAATATGGGCGTTTGAAAATATTTCTATTTTTAGCTCCCAGGGTTCCCATGGGGATGCGGGAATTTTTTTTTTGCATGGGTCATGTACTTATGACCCAATAATACCACAAACCAAATTTGGTTCATACCGGACCATCGGTTCAGAAAATAGAAATTTTGGGCGGGGCCAAAAATCTTACCCCTCCTATTACAAAGCCAAATATTACTTCACGAACTTCGTTTGAACAAACTTGATTCTACACCTCATATGGAAGCTCCATAGCAAATATCAAGTCATTGTACACACTGGTTCTTGAGAAGAAGATTTTTAAAATATTTGGGTGCATTTTCCTCCACTCCCTCCCTATGGGGCTGGGCATGCTGAGTTGAACAAAAATGAAATGCCCCTTTGGGACCATCACTCACACAAACTTTCACTTGAATTGGCCCAGTGGCTTTGAAGGAGAAGACCAAAACATGGTGTTGACGGACGACGGACGACGGACGGGAAGCGATGAGATTAGCTCAGCTTGACTTTGTCAAGATGAGCTAACAACCTGCAGACAGTGCTAAACAAATCTAGGTTATGTGCCTGTGCGACCACCATGGTGGATCGATCAAGGCCAAAATTGGACGTTCTCATCTAGACATTATACTGAGCCATCCTACAAATTTGCGCCGAAATCCCTTTATAAATGCAAGCTGTACACTGTGCTAAAGGAATTTAGCTAAAGGAATTTAGGTAATGTGCCCCTGCAGCCAGGATGGTTGACCGAACCCGACCAATATACGATGTTCTCATCTAGAAATTATCCTACCAAGTTACAATAAAATCCCTTCATAAATATGACCTGTAGACTGTGCTAAAGCTTTTCGGGTTTCGGGTCTGTGCAGCCGTCACGGTTGACCAATCGCAACCAAAAGGGGATGTTCTCATCACAACCTTATACATAGTCATCCTACCAAGTAACAATGAAATCCCTTCATAAATTCGACCTGTAGACTGTGCAAAAGGTTTTCAGGTTTCGGACTTGCATACCCACCATGCTTGACCAATCACGACCAAAAGGGGAAGTTCTCATCTAGATATTATACGGAATCATTCTACCAAGTGAAGTTACAATGAAATCCCTTCATAAATATGACCTGTAGACTGTGCTAAAGGTTTTCGGATTTCGGGCTCATGTAGCCATCGTGGTTGACCGATCGTGACCAAAAGGGGACGTTCTCATCTAGATTTGACCTCGAACGTGCATATGAAATTTTGTGATGATTGGACAAGCAATATGGGTGTAGCCTGTGCTAAAGAAATAGACTCACAGACTTGGAGACTGACAGACTTCCACACGAGGGATGGCAATAGCTTATCTTGACTTTGTTAAATTATGCTAATAACACATGTGGTACAGTGCAGAATAATAGTACAAGTATAAGGTACCTAGACAATTCCAAGATGTGAACCAGTTTCTATGCTCAGACTCAGAGGCAAATTTTTGATGCAGAAAACTCCTGCTTTTTAACAACACCAATACATGCTGTGTTGGCTTGTACAGTGGAATCCTGTTAAAGGAATATCCACTTTGCCAATTGGAATTACCCAGTCAACAGGAATATTCAATTAACAAGGATTGTGCCTCTTTCCTGTATTCTAGAGATAAATTTAGCATTTATTCTATTATATCTTGTTTGACAGAGCTCCACGAGCTCTGTCAAAGAAGATATAATAGATTAAATGCCTGTATTGGATGTACTGAGGACAAATAGGTCCATAAACAAAGGAAAACTGGGGAGAGTCAGGGTAATTTATCAACAGGTTACACAGTCCTGGAAATGAGATGGCGCAAGTGCAATTGCTCCCGTCAGCATCCATGATTTTTATTTTACGGGAGCTACAAAATGCACTCATTGAAAAACATTGTGGAGCACTAATATACTGTGAGGGCATCTAAATGTGTGTTGTGTGCAGCACCCTGTGGCAAGTGGCAAGTTACTGTCATAATTCAGCAGTTCCTTATACATTTAACCCTTTGAACACTCGTGGTATCTGCCATGCCGGTTCAATGGCAGTAATCAGAAGAGTCCATATTCATTATTAGGGGTTGACCAATCAATATTTTCAATGTGCAGCCTTGGGGCTGCAAGTTGAAAATACTGATTGGTCTACCCCACACATTTACTGAATAGCAATCCTATTTAATGACATTACGACGTTTCATGTTCCAGGCTGGAAAAGCAGCCGAATTCATATACTAACATTTTACGGGTGCAATTTACTCTCGTCTCTGATTTCGCGGGAGCTTAAAACTGTACCCGTCAATTTTGTTCATTTCCAGCACTGGTTACAAGATTTTTTATTCAATTACCTTAGTAGTGTTTTTGGTCAAATATATATGAATAATTGGACTTTAGTAAATTTAAATTTTATGAGATAAGCAATCAGTGGCAAATCCGGACATTTGACTTCTGAAAATTAATAATCATGCAATCAGGGCCAAATAAGGAAGTACAGGCAAGAATTTCATCTGAAAAATATAATACATGTATGATTGTTAGGCACTCAAGGGTAGTTATTTCAATTTTTTTTTTAAATTTTTCACAAAATTTCAAAAAATTGGAATGAGCTTCATGAGGGTCATTTTCTTTTCAAGAAAACATCACATGAATTTTGTAGAAGTTTTTTGACTAATAATTTTTTTCAGCTGCTCAAATTAATGCTGCCAATTCATTGAGTAAAGGTTGTACAGTGGAGCCCACTTAATTGGATATCTCTTAATTGAATAACCCTGTTAAATGAATGTAATTTCCCAACACAAAACCATTTACCATACCTCCAGAACAAAGTTGACCTGTTAATTAATTATAGGTAATAGAGTAAACTCCTGTTAATTGAATAAAAAATCTCGTAACCTGTCGAGAAATTACCCTGACACACCCAGGTCTTCCTTTGTTTATAAACCTATTTGGCCTCAGTTAGAGCTGTAGGTTAACCGAAATCGAACCGAGGTTTTTATTTTTTGTTTAAAAACCGAAAACGAAACCGTCGACATCCCGTAATCTAAGGTTTTTCGTTTTTTATTAAATACTCTCTTGCTGCAGAAATTCACATAATGTAGCTATCCCAGAGTAGTGAGAATACCCAGACACTGCCAATGGCAGTGTCTGGATACTCTCGCTACTCTGGGTGAGAAAACCCAGACACTGCCAATGGCAGTGTCTGGATACTCTCGCTACTCTGGGAAGGCTACATTCTGTGAATTTCCGACATTTCAGTTTAGCTGTGTTTGCAGCTTTCCTCAAGTTGCGTGTAGGTGTCAGACCTCGAAAAATGGCCAAGCACAATAAAAGTTCTGTATATTTAGGTAATTATTATATTGGCCTTCCCGATTCTTCATGTATTATAGCTTATTTCGGGCATTCATTGAGTTTCACTCATTTTCACTGCCATTCAGTTATGACTCCGGACATAAGAATGAGTTTTATTGAATTTTATTTGGCCTCATGAACAAACCGAAAACCGAACCAAGGTTTTACTCCACCTGAAAAACCAAAACCGAAACCGAACAAGAAATTTAAAAACCTACAGCTCTAGCCTCAGTACATCCAATATATGGATTTAATCTATTATATCTTATTATATATTCTATTTTATCTCTAGAATACAGGAAAGTCAAACAATCCCTGTTAATTGAATACTCCTGTTAATTTTCATGACTATTCAATTAACATGGTTCCACTGTTTCAACACTAATTTATTTTTTATAATTTTTATAACAGTCCATTTCAATTTGTTACAAAAAGATTTTCAACACAAATTTATTTTTATTCCTATCTGTCACATTACAGGTATGTATGAAATTGTTTATTCAGCACTAATCCTAATCTTTTCACAGGGGTCTTATAAGAACATCTTAATCTTTAATGAGTTAGTAATTGAAACCCAATTAAGAGCTTTTAATACTTTTTTAATTATGTTAGTATAACCACAATCGATTTTCCACTTCCAGAACAGGTAAAAAGCTTTTGTCATGGTTTCAATCTTCAAAGAGGCGGTCTCTCAAGACAGGTCCATTATGGCATAAAAATACTGGTTGGTACCAGGTCACAGTGGTCTTTCAAGACAGGTTGTCAGTCTCTCAAGACAGGTGGTCTCCCATAGCAGGTCCATTATAGAGTAAAACCATCGGTGCCTGGCAGATGTGGTCTCTCAAGACAGGTGGTCTCTCAAGACAGTGGTCTCTCAAGACAGGTTTTACTGTACTATGAGAAAAATTTGCAGCTTGAAATTCTGATATTTCGACATCAGTATGCAGAATTAAAAGTGATGTGGGCAAGGGGGGTGAACAAGAAGATAATATTGGATGCCAGTATGCAGGATGCCAGTATGCTGAATTAAAAGTGATGAGGGCAAGGGGCATGAACAAGAAGATGGAATCATGATCAGGGGACATCCAGTCTAATTTGGTGATGTCAACGACAAAGGGTCCAGATTTCCCATGTCAATGATCAGGTTTTCATGCCAATAACTGAGGAATCATTAGTCAAATTAAAATTGGTGATCAAATTGTTTAGGTACCCAGAGGTACCTGGGAAATTTTTTGGGGTGTCAAATGCTTGATCCACACCCACCTGAATCTACCATTAGGTGTGTGTCAGCTAGTCTGAGTCATCTCGGATACATCTTGTGCAATACATGTGCTACAGTGATGTTAAAATGGCTCTAAAATGCATGTTCGCATCCCACATTTTAACATTTCCACCACACTATTCTCGGCAGTCAAAGGGAAGATTACAACTTAAGACTACTAGTACTTACACATGTTTTCCAGGTCATTGGTGTGCACAATTATCATCCAGCAAAATACCAGTAACAAACTTTGATTACCCTCCCTGCCTCATCCATCATACTCCCAGCCCTGAACACACATACAGGACAAGTCAAAATAAATTGTAGGATAACCGCAATAAACTAAGTATACTGCTGCTCCTGCAATGATAAGATTTGAATATGACAGCATTTTCTGAAAAGCTCTCTGTGAGAGCTTTCCAGAAAATGATGTCAGCTTCTGGTCTTATCAGTGTAGGAAGAGAAAGATACATAGTTTATAGTGGTTTAATATCATACAATTTATTTTGACTTGTACTGTACACACACTTTGTTAATTAGTAACCAGAGTCCCCTGAAACCCTCGTCTCAGGGCATCTTTGAACAAGTGAAGTAAGTTCAAGTAACATAAGACTATAACCAACACACAGGGGCATGGTTAAAATGTGTGTCTTGATTGGGGAGGGTGGGAGTATTCCCTTTCGAATTTCTAACTGTGCATCCAAGTAAAAATTTTCCAACTGTGAATGTCCAACTGTTGGTGTTTTTTTACTAAGATTGGAGAGGAGACACCCCCTCCCACCTCATCTCCTTCTTTCCAGGTCCTTGCCTACATATTAATACACATTAATACAATGTCCATCAGCCAGCCATCTTCTCTAACTGCCTTGGTGTTAATGTGAAAGTGCCGCACTAGTTTTCAGCAAGAATCAAATTAAATTTTATCTGTACAAGATTTGGTTTGTTAAAAAGGCACTCTCCAATAAACTCTTACACAACAAGTATTGACAGACATAACAAGTTGCTGATTACTAGTACTGTTTTATGTATACCCTTCATTGTCATGTGATATGATTTTGTTGAAACTTTTCGAAACACTTGAAGAAAAAAATTTTTAAATAATACATTTTGAAATTGTGTGCACTGGGTAAAGGTTAATTTTCAGTAAAGCTGAATAGAGGACTCTCTCTGTCACTCTGCAATTTATTTTAAAAATATGTTCTCCTTTTTTTCATTTTCACCACTCTTCATCATATTTTTAACAAATTTAGTGAAAAAAATGGATTTAACCCTCATGTGTCATTTTTATAAGCCCATTTTTTTTTTTTTTTTGTGGGGGGGGGGGGGGGGGGGGGTATGTCATTGATACACACTTTTCTCCTGTTGTGTTATGCTCGTAGAAAGTGCCACCTGCTGCTGCTATAAAAGAAAATTTATTTAAAACGTGGGAGAAAATCATTAGGGTCAGTATAGTATGGATAAGAGCTACAGTTAAAACTAGAAGTCCTGTCACGAATAGTGCGCTTATCTAGGCTTAATTGCGCATTGGAATTGTACGCAATTGCCATATCGAATGGCATCCAAAGCACGGCAGGTTCTTTTGGTTACTCATAGCAAACACATGCATTGTTTCTGCCAATGGACCTCCGGGTTACCCAGAGGTCCATTGGCTGAAACATTGCTTGTGCACAGGCCATATGTACAGAATTTGATAGCTTTACTTGGGCCTTAACGCGTACATTAACGCGCATATCAACGTGCTGTTTGTGCGCATTTCATGACAGGACTTCTAGTTTTAACTGTAGGTCCATTGGCAGAAACATTGCATGTGTTTGCTATGAGTAACCAAGAGAACCTGCCGTGCTTTGGATACCATTCGATATGGCAATTGCGCGCAATTCCAACGCGCAATTAAGTCTAGATAAGCGCACTATTCGTGACAGGACTTTTAGTTTTAACTGTAACACTTGCCCTCACTATACTCATAATACAGACTGAAACCATTTTGGATGTCTCCCATTTTAGTCCACTTCAAGGTTATTTTGTTTCTCAGTATGTGAAGTTTACAGCACTAATTTGACAAAAGGGTTAAAATAACTAATAAATATTATGTTGTAACTTGTTGGACCTCAAACCTTTACCCAACATAACAGCCAAAACCGGCCAGCACTATTCTCATAAATTGCCCATTTATTTTTATTATTTTTTCATTTTTTGTCTTAAAAACATCGGTTATGACCCCTCATTGGAATGATCTATCTCGAGCTCGTTCCAAGGAGGGGGTCATAACCTATGTTTGTGAGACAAAAAATGAAAAAAATTAGTTATTCATTCAAGAATTTTTTTTGCAAGTGTTGTCTGCTTTTCATGTTAGGTAAAGGGTTAAACAGTTATTATTTATTGGGAACATGATATGGAATGAAAAAGAACACAAAAAATGAAGGTGACCACGTATTATAAAAAAAATTGCAGAGTCCCCCATTCATTCTTCATCTTTGCCTAATTTTCAAGTCGCCGCCTGATCATTCTGATTTAATTTTTACACATGAGACCAGCTAAGGCCACTATTCCTAAATTATATCCCAATCTCACTGATGCGAGCGCACGTACTCTTGTCAAGAACGACGGGAGTGTGCGTATTTCCCCCAAAAAATAAACTGGCCAGAATTTGATGTCTAGAAAATTAAGAAAAAAATGGATCGCCGCTGCTTTCGCCCAATTCGGTTTGAATCTCTGATCTTTTTTCAAACTGACTGGCACAGTGGTAGCAGTAATGTCAGCGTAGCTTATTTAACCTGAAAACAGTAGGCCTACTTTATTTTTGGAAAATTATGCCTCTGATTGTCAGAAAAATGATGAAAATATCACTGCAGCTGAAAAAAAATCACTTTGTTTTCGGTTTTTTTTTTTTAAATTATTTCATTTATTCAATTTTTTAATTTAGTTTGAAATCAGCATCTGTTCTGTTTCACTTCGTGAAAATATATGCAGTACGGTACCTCTACATGTTGCAGCTAATTCTGTTGGAGACTGTTGAGAATTATCGATCCAGATTCCAACCTTCCAGCCAGGTACAAATGAGATGGTTCAGTTATACCGGTCACCGAATTTCAGTGCATCCATTTCCATGTCAGTACATACATGTGTAAGCTATCCGTCGTTATGTGATCAGTCTCATGTCAAAACCACAATCATTTCATATCACACTGTGTTCGTATTTTAATATCCGATAAGTAACAGGCGCAATAAACAGAATAATCCAAGTGCAAGTGTATTGCGATACTTCCAAAGACTGCGTTCTCACAGTAAACATGCAGACGACGCGAAAAGATAATTGGGTCAGACAACAAATTACAGCTTGAAACTGAATAAAATATATAATTTTCAGATCGCATGACAAGAAATACTTTGCTTGGAATACTGGTCTAACTAGTCTTAAGCTGTAGTTGTAACATGTCACGTTTTGATACAAGCAAAAACATCATTTTCATATCAAATCTTTTTCACTATAGTCTATATTCGATCGTGCAACAATTAGAACGGAAGATATCATCAGCTGTTTGCGTGATCACGTGCCAATCACGTGACATGTAATTTTCATTATTTTGTTTTTAAAGAAGCTCATTCATTATGTTTTTAACCTATGTTGGTGAGACAAAAAATGAAAAAATTAGTTATTCAAGAATGTGTTTTGCAAGTGTTGTCTGCTTTTCATGTTAAGTAAAGGGTTAAACAGTTATTATTTCTTGAGAACATGATATGGCATGAAAATGAACAGAAAAATGAAGGAGACCAGGTATTAGAAAAAAAATTGCAGAGTCCCCCATTCATTCTTCACCTTTGTCTAATTTTCATGTCGCCGCCTGTTCATTCTGATTTAATTTTTACACATGAGACCAGGTAAGGCCACTATTCCTAAATTATATCCTAATCTCACAGATGCGAGCGCACGTACTCTAGTCCAGAACGACGGGAGTGTGCGTATTTCCCCCCAAAAATAAACTGGCCAGAATTTGATGTCTAGAAAATTAAGGAAAAATTGGATTGACGCTGCTTTGCCCAATTCGGTTTGAATCTCTGATCTTTTTTTCAAACTGACTGGCACGGTGGTAGCAGTAATGTCAGCGTAGCTTATTTAACTTGAAAAAAGTAGGCCTCTACATGTTGCAGCTAATTCTGTTGAAGACTGTTGAGAATTATCGATCCAGATTCCAACCTTCCAGGTACAGATTAGATGGTTCAGTTATACCGGTCACCTAATTTCAGTGCATCCATTTCCATGTCAGTACATCCATGTGCAAGCTATCCGTCGTTATGTGATCAGTCTCATGTCAAAACCACAATAATTTCATATTACACTGTGTTCGTATTTTAAAATCCGATAAGTAACAGCGCAATAAACAGAATAATTCAAGTGCAAGTGTATTGCGATACTACCCAAGACTGCACTCTCGCAGTAAACATGCAGACGACGCGAAAAGATAATTCAATTGGGTCAGGCAACAAATTACAGCTTGAAACTGAATAAAATATATAATTTTCAGATCGCATGACAAGAAATACTTTGCTTGGAATACTGGTCTAACTAATCTTAAGCTGTAGTTGTAACATGTCACGTTTTGATACAAGCAAAAACATCATTTTCATATCAAATCTTTTTCACTATAGTCTATATTCGATCGTGCAACAATAAGAATGGAAGATATCATCAGCTGTTTGCGTGATCACGTGCCAATCTCGTGACATGTATTTTTCATTATTCTGTTTTAAAGAAGCAGATTCATTATGTTTTTAACCTATGTTTGTGAGACAAAAAATGAAAAAAAATAGTTATTCAAGAATTTTTTTTGCAAGTGTTGTCTGCTTTTCATGTTAAGTAAAGGGTTAAACAGTTATTATTTATTGGGAACATGATATGGAATGAAAATGAATAGAAAAATGAAGGATACCAGGTATTATAAAAAAAATTGCAGCGTCCCCCCATTCATTCTTCACCTTTGCCTACTTTTCATTTCGCCGCCTGTTCATTCTGATTTAATTTTCGCACACGAGACCAGCTAAGGCCACTATTCCTAAATTATCTCACAAGCTCACAGATGCGAGCGCACGTACTCTAGTCAAGAACGACAGGAGTGCGCGTACCCCACTCCCCCACCCGCTCCCAAATAAACTGGCCAGAATCTGATGTCTAGAAAATTAAGAAAAAATTGGATCGCCGCTACTTTCGCTCAGTTGGGTTTGAACTTTTTTTTCAAACTGACTGGCACGGTGGTTGCAGTAATATCAGCGTAGTTTATTTAACTTGAAAAAGTAGGCATACTTTATCTTTGGAAAATTATGCCTGTGATTGTCAGAAAAGTGATGAAAATATAACTGTAACTGAAAAAAAATCACTCCGTTTTCGTTTTTTTTTAAATTATTTTATTTATTTAATTTTTTAATTTAGATTAAAATCAGTATCTGTTCTGTTTGGGTGCTGGTCAAAACGTCACACGACCAAAAGGCCACATTTCAAAATGGTCAAAACGTCACATTTTTGGGTCAAAACGTCACATACTTTTGGTCAAAACGTCACACACTTTTTGGTCAAAACGTCACAGACTTTTTGGTCAAAACGTTACACACTCAGACATCAAGATAACTATTTCCTGTTCTGTGCCCAATCAACAAAACGAGATAGCCTCGTATAAGCTTTAAGCTTACTGCTGAATCCCTTTCAGTTCTGATTTATTAATGTCTTACTGCTTTCATTATTCCTTGTAATATTTTTGTAAAATTTGTTCTGAAATAAATACTGTTTAAACTAACAAAACGAATGAATGAAAGGCGCTCATGAGCAACAGGCGAGTTCGGCCTCGAATGAATAAATGAAGTTTCAGTTTCAGTTCAACCGCTTTCGACCCAACTGACCTTGTCCTTTTTTCTTCTTTTTCCTTGGTGATGTTCCCAATGGTGATTTTGATTTTGTTTCATTTGCCGAAAGATTTCCCTGAATTCGAGACCCCTTGCGACCCGAATAACTTTATTTGCTTATGGATCCACGAGAGTTGGAAGCGATGGCCAAGAGAAGAATGAAATGAAAAGTTTGGCTCAACAGCCCCCCCCCCCCCCCCCCTTTTTTTTTTTTTTTTGCTTTCTATGTTATGGTTGATTGCCCCGCCTAACTGTGTTTTTCATAGTCTCGGGTGCCCTTTTGAAATATAATAATATAGTAACCTTGCTGAAAATTTCGACATCTTGACATTTTTCTCGGACTATAAACCCTGAGAGGCACGAATCGCTGGGGCTAAATCAGTTCTGCGTATAATAATATTTTATCCCTGAAGCATTGTTTGTAACGAGACATTGTGTACGAACCACCGCACGACATCCAAATGGTCCCGACACAATATAGTTCCATCACATCTATAATTTCAAGCCCCCCCCCCCCCCCCCGCCATTAGTAAGTTGTTAGTAAAATATGTGACGTTTTGACCAAAAGTATGTGACGTTTTGACCAAAAAGTGTGTGACGTTTTGACCAAAAGTATGTGACGTTTTGACCAAAAGTATGTGACGTTTTGACCAAAAAATGTGACGCTTTGACCATTTTGAAATGTGACGTTTTGGCCGTGTGACGTTTTGACCTGTTCCCTTCTGTTTCACTTCGTGAATACATGCGGTACGGTATCTCTACATGTTGCAGCTGATTCTGTTGAAGAGTGTCGAGAATTATCGATCCAGATTCCAACCTTCCAGGTACAGATTAGATGGTTCAGTTATATCGGTCACCGAATTTTAGTACATCCATTTCCATGACAGTACCCTCATGTGCTAGCCCAACTTCTGAGCTTTGTTTGCATTTGATATTTAAAATCGGACATTTATTGCTGCAAACAAAGCTCAACACCCGAAACGATTTTTCTAATCAGTTGCGCGAATTGGGAAACATGACTACATTATTGTTCTTCGTGATATATATACGTACTATTTGACAAATATACAACACTTCGTGTGTAGTTTATACAATATTAAAGAAACTGTATTGGTCACTGAATTGTAAAACATTTAAAATATAAGGAAATTTACTTTTTATTAATCGAGTCGGCATCTGAGTTGTTTAGATCAATTCCGTTATCAAGGAATTCTGCGATAGACTGAAAAATCGGTTTAGGGCTGCAGAGCGAAACAAAACAGCTCAGCAGCGTGCAAGAGGTTCAATATCAGACAATCAATTGTTAAAACCGCTTGACATTGTGTCTACCCCCCCCCCCCCCCACCCACACACACACACACACAAAACACACACACACACTCCTTGATACATCCAACGGCTTGGAAATGAAGGCTCACTCAACGAGAATAAAGGGAGGTGTTAAAAAATTGCACAGCTGAGAATATAACAATAACATGATTTTGAAGGGCATTACAGTGAATTAACGGCTCAACAGAAATGGTTAACAGCCCAGGAGTTTATTTCTGGCAGTAGTATGTCATGTACCCGGACAGTCCTTGTTTGGGGGACCTCGGTGGGGGACCTCGGAAGTGACGTCATGTCACGTGACCCAGTGGCGCCAGGTCAAATCACGGAATCCAAATTTTACGGAATCGGCGAGGAATCTTAATTACGGAATGCCTTATATGTATATAGGGGAAATCTGATTCAACCTTGATCAATGTTATAGTCGAGAATGAGATAGGTATAGCTAGGAAGTAATAGATGAGATATGGGGAAGAATAACAGAAGCCAATAGTACTGGTACAAGGCCGCAATGGAACAAGATTGTTGTAGACGCTAATGATAGGACAGATAGACCATATACTAGTAGCGGCCTTGAAGCTTTGGCGACAAGATGGACGCGGTTGGTAAGACTACATTAGACCTCATTGAGGGATTTCTCATGGCCTTATACGACAAAAAAAGGATTCTCCAAAAGGTATCCTCGATAGGTATCCTCGAATAATACAATACCAGGCCATATGTATTCTCAAATACTTAAATGAGGCTAAGAGTCGTAGTAAATTATACCTCATTGACGGATTTTTAATGGTCCTCATAACCTCAAAATTCAATGAGGCTATGAGGCATAATATATGAGGACTCATTGAGGGCTTTTTACATAGCCCTCATGGCCTCATATGACAAAAAAGGGATTCTCCAAAAGGTATCCTCGATAGGTATCCTCGAAGAATACAAAACCAGGCCATAGGTATCCTCAAATACTGAAATGAGGCCAAGAGTCGTAGTAAATTATACCTCATTGACGGATTTTTAATGGTCCTCATAACCTCAAAATTCAATGAGGCTATGAGGCATAATATATGAGGACTCATTGAGGGCTTTTTACATAGCCCTCATGGCCTCATATGACAAAAAGGGATTCTCCAGAAGGTATCCTCGATAGGTGTCCTCGAATAATACAATACCTGTCCATAGGTATCCTCAAATACTGAAATGAAGCTAAGAGTCGTAGTAAATTATACCTCATTGAGGGATTTTAATAGTCCTCATAATCTCAAAATTCAATGAGGCTATGAGGCATAATATATGAAGCCTCATTGAGGGCTTTTTACATAGCCCTCATGGCCTCATGCGACAAACAGGGATTCCATAACCACGGGTGTTTCCCAAAAATGGGATTCCATGGGATATGGCCATTGATATAGATGTGATGAGAATCAGATACGACTTTGTTGTAATAAGAGGAGATAACTCTGCATACAGATTATGGGAAATCAAGCAATCTGATTGGTTAGTTATAATTTATATAAATGATCTAGATAAATGAAACAATAAGAGTACTTGGAATGGGGTCAGAACTAACAAGAATAGACCAGAATAGCTAAATATAGTAAAACTGTTCCAGTTGATAGGCTCTTCTACGCTACTGGAATATACTCTAGAACAAAGGAACATGGCCAGATAGACGAAAACTATTGCATATATAGATAGAGGCAGAGAATTCTGAAAGAATTCGAAATAATACAACTTGTCGGGTTGTTTGTGGTAATTCTACAAATCGGGAAATTACTCTTCTACAAAGGAACATACCCTCCGAACATACCCCTGTCCTGTTAGAAGCCATTGGGTCACATAGCAATCACGTGCTACCATAGAAACCAAGATGGCGGCCTCCAGTATACAAAATGGACGACGGAAACACGTATCACTATGGGGATGACGTCACAAGATGGTGGATCACGCGGGTTACCATGACAACACAACATGGCGCCACTGGGTCACGTGACATGACGTCACTTCCGAGGTCCCCCACCGAGGTCCCCCAAACAAGGACTGTCCGGGTACATGACATACTACTAGCGGCCCGGGACGAAGTCGAGGGCCGCTCATAAGAGTAGTTAGGGAAGGCACTATAGCCCAAGCATTTTTAACACTGAGTTTTCCATAGGGTACACAGGATTAGTGTTGAATTGTAAAACTTTTTGCCCCAAGATTTTTAACACTGAGTTTCCCATAGGTTCTATAGGGTTAGTGTTAAATTGTGAAACTTATAGCCCCAAGAACTTATAGCTACAAACCTGAATGCACTGGTGGCACAGTGCATTCAGGTATGTCCCTATAAGTTCTTGGAGCTATACGTTCTTGGGGCTATAAGTTTCACAATTTAACACTAACCCTATGGAAATCTCAGTGTTAAAAATGCTTGGGGCTATAATGCCCCCGCATTATGCTTATGACCAACCCCTACAGTACATTTTTGGCTTATTAGTTTCACTGGAGGATAAGGGAACTGTTTTTGTCTTTTTTATAACAAAGACTTCCTTGTGTATGTGAACATGGCAAGCTATCTCTTTCTAATATTGTGGGTAGCCCTTATAAGGGCTGTTTTTTTGACGTAGTGTAAGTGCCTCAGCAGTTAGCAATGGTCGCCCATGACCATCAAATCGTACCCGTTTCTTTTTTTTAGGTATAACAATATCATCAGGTTCTTCCTCTCTCTGATTGTCTGGAATAGATTGTTGAGTGACTTCATCTGTTTGTGTGGATGTAGTCACTGACGTGCTTGACGCTTTTTCTCGTAGGTTGAGACATCGGTTCTGGCAAGTCATATGGTACTGTTAAAGGAAGAGACGACACCTTGAATTCTTCAGGAATTGTAATCTTATCAGCTGAGAGTACAATCTTTTGGTGAGATGAATTCATGTCTTGTAGAGTCTCCAGGATTTTCTGTAATAAAGTTTCATTTTTTTCATCTTGTGAAAAAGAATTATTCACCCTCTCACTTGGTATGGTATCCTTTTGGTTTGGTATTCTCTGTTGTGTCATCAATGAGTTATCAATACGAATTAAATCGTTAAAATCAGCTAATATATTGTATGTGTCCATGTTTGAATGCAGAAAAGGCGATTGGTTTTATCAAATGAAATGCTTTAAAGCTAAAAGAATGGTTTTAGCGCGCCGAAGGCGCGCAGGGACGGTGTGGGGCAAGCCCCTTTCGACCCATCTCTAACTGTATCATAGTATTCCTTTTTATTTGTCTTGAACCATGTCTGATCGTATTAGAGGATGAAAAGGAGAGGCGGAAAGTTAACGGCGTCTGTGCTTCTTGGTTTTCTTCTTATGGGGAGGTGGCTGTGACGGTGATAAGGTGTTTATGTCTGTTGGTGTTGATGGTGGTGGAGGGTTGTAGTCGTTTTCTTTTTCGTTGAGAGGTGCCCGTTGTGTTTTCAGTCTTTGTATTTCTTTAATTTTTGTCATTATTTCTTCATGCTTCCTATCCACCTCGATACTATGCTTTTCCCTCGCTTCTTGATCTCAGGGTCCAGGCTTTTGGGTGCCAAAGGGAGAGTCGAGTGGGGGTCCGGGAGTGGCGAAAAAACAGCTTCCAGTTCCATCTAAGTCTTCAAAATTCTTTTTGAATGCGTGTTAAATTATATAGACAATGTGAGGATCGAAAATGCACCGAAGAACGCTCACGCGACAACTTGATCGCGAGCGGGGAAAAAATGTTGACAACGGACGTTTACTATTTATGGTGTCCTGTTAGGGCCAAGTTTCGAGCGTCGCGTTTCGCTTATATTTTTGGCGAAAACGCGACAAAGCTACAGTGCGACAGTACTGTCGCTTTGTCGTGTTGTCGCGTGTTAGGCAGTTTTAGGGACTATTTTAAATGAGAATGCACTGACAAAACAGGTAAACGCGGATTGCGACAGTACCGTCGTGAAGTTTGTCGTATTGTAGCTCTGTCGCGTTTACGCCTAAAAGTGTTACCAAAGAAAAAGAAAAATGCGACAAAGTGCAAAACAACACGACGCTTCTGTCGTGTGCGGCAATGTCGTAATATAGCGTTGTCGTCTTGCCTTTTGGAAGCAACTTTAGGCGTAAACGCGAAAGAGCTATAATACGAAAATACTGCCGTTTGTCGTAATTTAGAGTTGTCGCGTTTTGGAAGCAATTTAAGGCGACAACGCTATAATACGACAAGCTACACGACAGTACTGTCGTGTTATAGCTTTGTCGCGTTTTTCTCAGTGCATTCTCATTTAAATACTTCCTAAAAACGCGACAGAGCGACAGTCTGTCGCTCTGTCGTGTTGTCGCGTTTTTGGTATTTAAATGAGAATGCACTGAAAAAAACGCGACAATGCTTCAACTCGACAGTTTGTCGTGTAGTTTGTCGCAATTCAACTCTGTCGCGTTTTTGGTGAAACGCTTCATTGGTCACCACCGGTCCTCCTAAATACCGGAATTACCCGGAGTTACCTCCTAAATACCTGTGCAGTATGATTTTTGTGTTACAAACTTGCTTTCACTAAGATATTTATAGGTGGAACTGTTTAAATCGAACCACAAAACGTGCCAAGTGATGTACCCGGTCGCCATTCTCAATTTCTCAGAACTGCGAACAGATTTGTTATATCAAAATTTGTTCGTGCATCACTTTTGTTGCCTCTTTGCATTAACCAACCATACACGTCAAAGGAGGGGATTATGTCCGAGTTGGATTGACTGATTGATTGGTTTATTTATTTTGCAATATATATGACACACATAAAGATGATATATACAGTAGTAAAGAGTGTTTTAAGAATACAAAAAAAATCTGTAAATTAACACTACTCAAGCATGACAATATCAATGTATACTGCAGGGAGACAATATAGCCAGATTGGCTGTCTACCTATTGTCTCCCAAGCTGTGCACTGCGCATTAAACCAGACTGTTTTACAAGTATGTGTTTTTCCCTAACGTGGCTAAAGAGCAGGGAAACAATTGGATAAGATGAGATAAGATGACCCAGCAGTCAACTGAAACAATGGCACACCTGGTACATGTACTTATTTTTTTTATTAAAATACACACCATGAACAAACTACTACAGAGACCAAAAGGTGCACGAGGGGTGATCCAGACCAGTGCTAGGAATATGTTGGATACTAATTAAGAAGATCAAACAATTGCATTAGAAGTAACGTTTTCTCACTTCACGTTTCTCATAACGTAACTATAAGAGTAGGGATTACCATACAAGGAGTTCACTACATGGGGGTTAGTAATTTGGTACGCAATGAGAAAAGAACTGGGGGCCCAAAGACACCTAATAGCAAATCTCCTAGTCTATTAGACGGCGTAAAAACATTGTCTCTCTATCAGGGACTACAGTCGAGGCAATATGGATTATTGCAATCAACATTGTTCTGGTATGATGATAGAAAAAAAGGTCATTAGTTCTTTTTTAAATCGACGTCTGTCTGGTATACTTCTGATATTGCTATCTAACGCATTCCAGATTTTGGAGCACGCGTTTGAGGGAAGGAAACCGAGAGATTTAGTTCGCGTTTTATTGGATTGAATAAGTCCAGTTCTTCTGCTCGACCTGTCTGTTGGATTATCGATTACACTAAAATAGTTTTCTAAAGAATCAGGCAGGTTTCCATGATACCAGTCGAATACAAATAAGCACGTCTGGAGTTTATAGAGGTCTTCAACTTTTAATACTCTATTACTGCGAAAGAGGGGGTCTGTAGGCTAAGTGCATTATATCTCTTATTGCTTATAATGCGCAAGGATCACTTCTGTAACATCGTTAGCTTATGTACTGACCTCACATTTCCCCCACACGTTTATTCCATACATTAAGTGAGTATGCACTAAGCTAAAATAGAGGGTTTTCAAGAGAGATAACCTGGTTAAAATTGTCGCAGATCAAAAAGTTTGGAATATGCACATGTTCACTTAGTAGAGGTGATGTTTGAAAGGTTTCATCAAAATCGGTTCATTAATGTAGGAGGAGTTGCGCACACAAGAATTTGTTCGAACGGAAAGACATAATAAATCTAAGTCAAAGGGAGATAACCTGGTTAAAATTGTCGCAGATCAAAAATCTTGGAATATGAGTATGTTCACTTAGTAGTGATGATGTCTGAAAAGTTTTGTCCAAATTGATTGATAAATGTAGGAGGAGTTGCGCACACAAGAATTTCATGTAGAAACCCATATTAAATCAAAGTTCAAGAGAGATAACTTGGTTAAAATTGTCGCAGATTAAAAAGTTTGGAATATGCACATGTTCACTTAGTAGAGATGATGTTTGAAAGGTTTCATCAAAATCGGTTCATTAATGTAGGAGGAGTTGCGCACACAAGAATTTGTTCGGATGGAAAGACACAATAAATCTAAGTCAAAGGAAGATAACCTGGTTAAAATTGTCGCAGATCAAAAATCTTAGAATATGCGCATGTTCACTTAGTAGTGATGATGTCTGAAAAGTTTTGTCCAAATTGATTGATAAATGTAGGAGGAGTTGCGCACACAAGAATTTCATATAGAAACCCATATTAAATCAAAGTTCAAGAGAGATAACCTGGTTAAAATTGTCGCAGATCAAAAAGTTTGGAATATGCACATCATTACGTGTACACTCCATATAAAACCGCACTTCGCGTACCCCACTTTTTGTGTGGAAAAGTGGGGTACCCAAGTGCAAGTTAGGAGAGAAGCATTACATAATCAATTAGTGCTGGACGAGAAATTTCGGGGTCTTCCCGTTTCGCCGATGTGATTCTAATGGGGTAGGTGTCAGTAATCCGCAGATCAAAGAAGTGCCGCGATAATTTGTTAATTTGGATGTTGGGAGATAATTTTTATCAATTTAACCCATGTACCACAGGGAAACTCACAAGTAACGACGAATTGATTGAATGTAATGTAATTTTTTTATTGATTTATCAACGCAATAAACGAGCAAGTATAATATAATAATATGAACATTTAAAGACATAAAGCACATTTTTTAAAAACCCGAATTTCGACTGAATGTAATGTAATTTTTTTATTGATTTATCAACGCAATAAACGAGCAAGTATAATATAATAATATGAACATTTAAAGGCATAAAGCATATTTTTTAAAAACCCGAATTTCGACTGACTCTGTCTAAAAATAACAATAAACGAGCAAGTATAATATAATAATATGAACATTTAAAGGCATAAAGCACATTTTTTAAAAACCCGAATTTCGACTGACTCTGTCTAAAAATGACAGTGCGTCAATCTGACCTTCCCTAAAGAGTCTTTTATAATAAGATAAAGCATTGTCGATGGCACGATACTTTTTTCTTCGTGGGGCCACCTTCCCACCATGTCTCAACTGCAGAATTGTTGATTCTGTGAATGTTTGTTCTTTCTTAATGAAATCAACTAAGAAGAACAAGTTAGGATGGGTTCCGGCAATTGCCTTCTTCAACTTGCTGTGCCATCCTTCTACATGATTTGTGGTGCGAGGGCCGACAGTCTCGTGATGGTTCCACACATTGAGGTTGCTACTCTCAACCCAGTTCGTCGTGACGTAGTCTGTGAACTTGGTAATTATTTTTTAGGCAGCAAGCCATAGACTAATGGCAACATCTTATTGTCGACGAAAGCATGGATGGTATACAGCTGATAAAAGAGTTTCGGTGATTTCTCAAATGTCCCATCACAGAAAAACGAAGTCGCTTCGTCGAGGAGGTGTAAGTTTGACGCTGTGCTGAAAATGAGGCAGTTGACGTCGCTTGGATCTGACAGTAAAAACTGATCTCCTGCAGTTGTTTCCATGTAACTATCAGGTAAGCTGATTGCTGAGCGAGTTTTCGGAAGAGCCGGTATGGTTTTCGCACGAGACCTGTATAATGCTGATTTGATGCTATAGAATGTAGGAACTTTAGCAATGATGAGTGGGTCGGTATCCGATCTGAGAGAACCAAGCTCCTCTTGGTAAAGTGCGCTCACTGATTTGCTGTCGTGTCGAACGGTTTTCTTTAAATCTGCTAGGAAAGCATCGGCTACAATCTGCTCCATATCTGGTGGATGATTATGCTGCCCCATCGGCGAACTGATAAAATCGTTTTTCGTGTTGATAGTTGACCGACATCCTAAAGAATCTTTTTTAACGCAGTTCCAATGTATATTTGGTTGATTCTGAGACTTCACACGAAATTTATAACCACCATAAACTAAGTGTCTACCACCTCTCTTATTAGGGATGAAAGAAACATTTACTTGTTCACTTGCCATGATGAATTGAAGGAAATGTTGTTGATGTACAGCATGAAGGGTCATATTATATACTATTGAGATGTTTGAAGTTGTTTAGTTGTTTACAGTTGATCAATGTTAACTGATTGTTAATCACTTTGGGACCATGAACTCAGCCGGTGAAGAAGAGTTAATATCAATCAGTGGGATTAACAACTTGTTCACACCTCCACCGGCGATTAGTTTTGGTTTGTTTATTTAACCTCATCGGCGAAACGGGAATAAACCATTTCTTCCAGAGTCTGAACCTGATTAGCAATATTGGTCTTCAGTCAGTGAATTTCTAAAACCTGCATTTCATAAAATAATGACATAAAAATGTTATATCTGTCTTTTCCAGATCATTGTACCCCGGAATAATGTCCGCATTTAAACAATTCGCCCAATATTTTTTTCGAGATATTTAACTTGTTTCCGTATTAAAATAAAATGTTTTGCCGATATGTCATTTGGATTCCCCCCTGTATAATTAAAGGTAAGTTTATCGCCATCGAATATGATCTTGTCCACCTTCATTCTCGAAACATTTCATCGAGACATTTTTAAATAAAATTACCAAATAGAGGAAGTATTTTAAAATAAAACAAATTCTGTGCGTTGCTATGTTTTTTAGAACAATAATGTGACAGTCTCGGCGATACATCCTGTCTTTATGAAGTGCGGCCCCTATTTTTCAGACTCGGGATCATTACTAACTCGGCATATGATTTAATATCATTGCAGATTAGCTGCTTCACGTTTACCACAGTAATTATTTTTGACGAACTAAATTGAGAATGAAACAGAATTAATAAATAAATCCATCTACTCCTTCCGGTCATTTTCGTAACAACTCGGGTGGATTTTTCAAATTAAGTTCAGTCTTCGGAATCATGAAATTTTAGAAGCAAGAGACAAACGAATCATGGCCTACGGTAAACAAATTTATAGTGCAGTTTAGGAAGTGGAAGGCACCCACAATGGGATTTTCTTGTCAACTTCCAATATCTGAAAAAGGCATGAAAAATTGGTGGCGTCACTGGGGGCCGGGGGAGGGGTAGGTATTTGCCCCTTAAACGTAGATTTTGCCCACATTTGTTTCCCACGTCCATAACACACACACACACACACACAAACTCTCTCTCTCTGCCCCCCCCCCCCCCCCCCCCGTAACCTTGGCGTATTCATGCCTTCCGTGAGTCAACGATCGACATTATAATCTCTCCACTTTTAAATCTGATCCGCCGCGCCTGGAAAAATTCTCCCTTAAAATTTTTATATATTTTCCTTTTTTTTACAGCTTGTGGTCCTCATTAACGGGGGAGGGGAGCATTCCAATGAGGGACCATAAACTATGTGACTGAAACAAAATATGGAAATTCACTAAATTCACAACGCCAATGGCCGAATTTGGCCAGCACTCAGGCTATACAAAAATCTGCATTCAAATTTTATTATGTTTAAGTTTTTGTTTCAAAAACATAGCTTATGACCCTTCATTGGAACGAGCTAGTGGATTTTGAGTCTTTCCATTGAGGGGTCCCAAGCTCTGTTTTGAGACAAAAAAATTCAAATTTTTAGTTGTTATTAAAGAATTTATCTTGCAAGTTCCACCTGGTCCTGTAGGCGGGTTGAGACTATTGGATCACCGGATTTATCTTCCTAGCATTTGGTACGTTTTTTCTTGGAAATAGTATGTTTAATTTCGTGGCTGGAAACTGGGTAGACTGATAACATTTTGGCCAGACGCTATCGTCTGTATGTTGGTGTTTTGGTAATAATAATTCTCCCCAGCTAGCATGGGTTTCTTTTCAATAGATGCTTCAAATGCTTCGGCCCTTTGACAGATTAATAAGTAAATTAGCCTTAGAAAAGGTGTTGAACATATGACATACCAGTATACAATTATGCTCAATTAGTTACTTCTGTTCAGTGGCGTGTTAAATTAAATCCTTTGTTTGTTGTTAATCCCCAAGAAAATGTTAAAAGAAACGAAACACTTGCTATGTTTCATCATATCACATCCCCCAAATATAAAAATATTCACAGGAAACATTTTTAAAATCTCCTGAAATTTAGTGCTTGTGCGGTCTCGAGTCCAATGATATTAGCTACAAATAAGAGACTTCATTAGTTGAAACTTTGGATATTTAGTGCTTAACACGATGTCTTGATCAAGTAGTCCAATAATATTAGCTATGAACACGCGTCTCATCAAGCTTTATTTATTTTTTATTATTTGTTGCTAATATTATTGGTGGACTGTTTCATTATCCACATCATAGTATGATGCCGCAACACTACCATCGAGTTAGGGTGAGAACGGTTTGAGTTTCGCCGAATTGAATAGAGCATGCGTTTTGGCTCTAATCTTTTCAAAATCAGCCCTCTCCCCCTCCAAAAAAAAAGAAAAAAAAGAATGGGAGCCAAAACTCGTTTTATCACCAATATCAGTCACCGCTGATATGACCGATTCCCCGGGTTGAATAAGATGTCACGACGTTGTTCTCATGACCATAAACTCAAGTAATGTATTCCTGGGTGGCGTCATTTCGTTCCCGTGGGGACACACTTCATCGATCGGAATGGTCCCGAGTTGAATTATGATACCGTGTTTTGAAGTAGCTCCAGGAAAAAGATGAGAGAAGCACGGATCGGGTTTACCCAAATTGGATCTGATCCGTGTTTTGAAGATAATCTCCCCGTGTCTGGGGTTCCATAGCGGCTGTCAGATAGAATAAAAAATGTGTTTTAATTTAACATTTGGGCGAATTATCATGTTATATCCCGGGCGAAAAGCAGATAAATTGCCAGTATGTTCAAAACGAAAAATGTGTAGTTATCTGTACCCGTCCATTTCGGTTGAGAATCAGAATGTTTTTTTCAACAACAATGACCTCGATTAAGCGAGTCCAGACTATTTTATATCATGTAAATCCAATAGATGGAAGAGCCACACTGCTTCACTGGATCGTCAAAATTCACATTTTTTTTAAAGATTTATTCGAACACAAAATGTGAATTATTGGACCGATTTTCACATTTAAAGGATTCTTTTGATCCAGAAAATTCTCTCCAAAAATATTTCAGGCACAGAAAAAGGATTTAGTGAAGAAAACCTATTATGTAAATTGCGAGGTGTTTTCCCAATCAACACTGATTAATGAGTAAATAACTGCTGTTATATAATCATACATAACGCACTCAGTCGATATTGGAATAATTTTATTATATGGAGTGTACACGTAATGATGTTCACTTAGTAGAGATGAAGGTTTCATCAAAATCGGTTCATTAATGTAGAGGGAGTTGCGCACACAAGAATTTGTCCTGACGGAAAGACATACGGACGGACGTACGGACGGACGGACGTACAGGGCGATTCCTATATAGGCCCCACTTCTTCGAAGCGGGGGTATAAAAACTGATTGTACCTAATTTTCGTACAAAATGGCCGCCGGCAGCCATCTGGAATTTCGGACCGCACCCAAAAACATTCGTTCTCATCCCAAGGTGATAACAAAGGTACCCCAAGAAGTTTCATGAAGATCGGTTCATAAATACAGCCTCTAGCCCGAGCCGTACTGACATGTGCACTTACTGTGTATAAGCAGCACTGAATAAATCAAAGTTCATCTAATTGGCATAATTTCTGCACGAGAAAAAACCTGTATTATATGTGATGTATTCTATGTTACTAAACATTCATTCAAAAATTTATTCAAATCAGAACCTTCATATAGAAGTTCTGTGCAAAAAACTGATTGCACCTAGTTTCGGTACAAAATGGCCAAGGCAGCCATCTTGAATTTTGGACCGCACCCAAAAACACTCGTTCGCGTCCCAAGGTGATAACAAATGTACCAAAGAAGTTTCGTAAAGATCGGTTCATAAATACGGCCTCTAGGCTGAGCCGTATAGAAGTTGTGTACAAACTAGAGGCTCCACAGAGCCTGTAATCGCTAACCTGGAACTACATGCAATGAAAGTGTCAATGACACTGCAGGTCAACTTGACAAACTTGAACTTGGTAAGTTATAAATGAAATGGCAAAATTGAAGATCATTGGTACCAATGTTATTTGGTGAAATTTCAACATAACAGCATTGTGTGTGCACAACGTTAAGAGTAATCCTTGAATTTATAATTGTAAACTGTAAGACTGGCTAAAGGAAGAATGTTGATATAAAAATGCAGTAAGTTCAGAGGTTATTGTAAATGGCAACTTTTTTCACAGGAATGAATGCTAACCAATAGCTCTTATCTAAAGGTCTGGCCCAATGAGCACACCAAGTTGAAAAAAAATCCTGATAAATGTGGCCTGTTGGCCATGTCAAAGAGGAATGTTGATGAACAAATGCAATAAATTCAAAGACTGTTGCGAACAGCAACAGTTTTTGATGGAAATGAAAAGAAAATCGATAGCTCCTATCTTTGTCATCCTGCATAAGCATACAAAGTTTCAAAACACCCTAATAATGAATGCACCCTCTGAGGCATGCCAAAGGAAGATGTTAATGCACAAATTCACTAAGTTTGAATGTCTTTGCTTGTGGCAATGTTTTTTTCTCTTTTTTTATGGAAATTCATAAATATACACTGCAGAGAGTGCAAAAGGGATAAGTTGCTACACAAATGCAGTAAGTTCAAAGGCTGGTGAAAACGACAATAATTTTTTAAAGGAACTGAAAATAAATGCGACCTGTGAGGTGTGCCAAAGGAAATTGTGGATGTATGTACATACGTACGCCGATGGACGAGAAGTGATTGCAATAGCTCAGCTTGACTTTGTCAAGTTGAACTAATAAATGTGTCCTGTAGGGTGTGCCAAAGGGAAATATTGTTGTTTGACGAAACAAAGTTCTAAGAACGTTGGCCATGGCAACATTTTTTGACAGAAATGGAAGAAAATCGATAGCTCCCATCTAGAGGACACCCCAAACAAGCATGCCAGGTTTCAAAGCAATCCGATTATAAATGTGCCCTGTAGGGTGTGCCAAAGGGAAATATTGTGGTCTGACTAAACTAAGTTCTAAGAACGTTGGCTGCGGCAAAATTTTTCGACGGAAATTGAAGAAAATTGATAGCTCCCATCTAGAGGTCTCCCCAAACAAGCATACCAAGTTTCAAAGCAATCCGATCATAAATGTGCCCTGTAGGGTGTGCCAAAGGGAAATATTGAGGTCTGACTAATTAAGTTCTAAGAACGTTGGCCGTGGCAACATTTTTTGATGGAAATTGAAGAAAATCGATAGCTCCCATCTAGAGGTCACCCTAAACAAGTATATCAGGTTTCAAAGCAATCCAATCATAAATGTGCCCTGTAGGGTGTGCCAAAGGGAAATATTGTGGTTTGACTAAACTAAGTTCTAAGAACGTTGGCCGCGGCAACATTTTTTGACAGAAATTGAAGACAATCAATAGCTCCCATCTAGAGGTCACCCCAAACAAGCATACCAAGTTTCAAAGTTATCTGATCATAAATGCGACCTGTGAGGTGTGCCAAAGGAAATTGTGGACGTACGTGCTAACGTACTAATTAATGAACGTACATACGCCGATGGACGAGATCTGATGGCAATAGCTCAGCTTGACTTTGTTAAGTTGAGCTAAAAATGTGATTTCCCTGAGGCTTTCCATGGTAACTATGAGCTGCAATTGTGGCCATGTTTGCAACATTACATCAACATTACAAGAGGATCATTGGTAGGTGCCCCAGTCTTCAATCACGTGAAGTTTCAAAACATTTGAATTCATCAAACAGAACCATAGAATGTCTCTGGTGGCCACATTTTCCAACCAATGAGAACAAAAAGAGGATCGTTTGTAGAGGGCCTCCTATAGACCATTCTTGCCAAGTTTTGGTTCACGTCAGTTCAGTAGTTCCAGAGAGAAGATGAAAATGTGATTTCCCATAGGTTTTTCTATAGTAACTATAAACCGCAATTGTGGCCATGTTTGCAATACGATCAACATTAAAACGAGGAATGTTGGTGGAGGGTGTCCCAGTTATCAACCATGCAAAGTCTCAAAACATTTGGCCGTGTGATTTCTGAGGAGAAGAGTTTTCAAAATTGACCAATCATAATCAAAGAATGCTTCTGGCGGCCACGTTTTTTCACCAAACAGGAATAAAATGAGAAAACAGTTGTTGAGAACCTCTCATAGACAATTACTGCCAAGTATTGTTCACATTGGCTCAGTACTTTCAGTGAAGATGATGAAAATGTGATTTCCTATAGGGTTTCTATAGTAACTATAAGCCACATTTGCAGCCATAATTGCAACCCGATGAAAATTAAAATGAGGATCATTGGTCGAGTGGGTTACAGTCATCAGTCACACTAAGTTTTCAAACCATTTGGTCATGTAGTTTCAAAGAAGATTTTCTTGAAAATGTACACATTTATGAATTCTGTTTCAACAAAAAAAAATCGTACAGTCAAACACGTTTTACTCCAATTCTGTCAAATCTTAAAAGATATACAATAATTACTGTCATCTAAGCTGACATGATAGGAAGTGAATATAAACAAAAACTTCCCTGGTTTTCCAAACACCTGTCATCAATCAGTATTTTCTGATAACTAACTTTTGACTAATAATGCATATGTCAACATACAGTTGCAATTGTTTACAGTACAAGTCAAAATAAGTTGTGTGGGATAATCCTATAAACTATGTATCTTTCTCTTCCTACACTGATAAGACCAGAAGCTGACATCATTTTCTGGAAAGCTCTCACTGATAGCTTTCCAGAAAATGTCAGACTCTGATCTTGTCAGGGCAGGAGCAGCAGTTTACTTAGTTTATTGCAGTTATGCTACAGCTTATTTTGACTTGTACTGTATACACAATACTTAGTTTTTTTTCCGCAGTTCTCAGTGGAGAAAACTGGTACCAACCCTTACCAGATTTTCAAAAACAAGTATTTTGCTGACAGTACGAATCTTCGTGCAGACAGGAGAAGCATTGGGCTAAGCATTAAAATATAGCCTCTGGTGGCCACATATTTCCATCCTCTCATAGACGATTCCTGCTAAGTTTGGTGCACGTTGGCTCCGTGGTTCCAGAGAAGAAGATGAAAATGTGATTTCCCATAGGGTTTCTATAGTAACTATAAGCCACAATTGTGGCCATGTTTACAACCCGATCAACACTAAAGGTTGATCATTGGTAGAGGGGGTCCCAGTCATCACTTATGTGAAGTATCAAAGCATTTGGCCTGGCAGTTTCAGAGGAGAAGATTCTTGAAAATCCAATCAGAATCAAAGAATGCCTCTGGCGGCCATATGTTTTTCAACCCACGGGAACAAAATGAGGATCGTTTGTAGAGGACCTCCCATAGACCATCCCTGTCAGGTTTGGTTCACGTCGGCTCAGTAGTTCCGGAGAAGATGAAAATGTGATTTCCCATAGGGTTTCTACAGTAACTATATGCCGCAATTGTGGCCATGTTTGTGACCCGATCAACATTAAATGAGGGCCATTGGTAGAGGGTGTCCCACTCATCATGTATGTGAAGCTTCAAAACATTTGGCCTGGCAGTTTCAGAGGAGAAGATTTTTGAAAATCCACCAACCAGAATCAAAGAATGCCTCTGGAAGCCATGATTTTCATCCTATGGGGACAAAATGAGGATCGTTCGTAGAGGACCTCCCATAGACCATTCCTGCCAAGTTTGGTTCACACCGGCTCAGCAGTTACAAAGAAGATGAAAATGTGAATAGTTTACGGACACCGGACGACGACGGACGTCAAGTGATGAGAAAAGCTCACATGGCCTTTTAGGCCAGGTGAGCTAAAAAATTGATTGGTCTCAATTTCAGTACAAAATGGCTGCCAGCAGCCATCTTGAATTTTGGACCATACCAAGAAATATATCACCAGAGCGTGTACAGGCCATGATAAACTTTCGAATCAAAAAGACAAATTTACTATTATTATACTGCATTCACAATCTTCTGTTCGCATTTTGTTCAATTGAGTCTCATTTGTTTCAAACTTGGCATATTTCTTCATCGTCGTGTGACAGCAATCCTCTCTTATAGAAGTTGTTAACAAGTTGCCTCTATTCATTGTTTTCCTGCATTGTTTATTTAAGCTCTATTCACTAAGTTAATAAGGCATATCACTAAGACCCAGTGAAAGCTTACTTTAATCTTTATATCAAGTAAACTTGTTATGACATGACGCATTTATTATATTGTATATATAGCCTTGATCACAAGTAAGAATTCAGCTATAGTTTGGATTTCCAAACGTTACTCTGCTTCATTTTATTGGGAAATCCCATGACCTATTGCTGTAAAATTGTTCGTCTGTTCGCATTTTGTTCAATTGAGTCTCATTTGTTTCAAACTTGGCATATTTCTTCATCGTCGTGTGACAGCAATCCTCTCTTATAGAAGTTGTTAACAAGTTGCCTCTATTCATTGTTTTCCTGCATTGTTTATTTAAGCTCTATTCACTAAGTTAATAAGGCATATCACTAAGACCCAGTGAAAGCTTACTTTAATCTTTATATCAAGTAAACTTGTTATGACATGACGCATTTATTATATTGTATATATAGCCTTGATCACAAGTAAGAATTCAGTTATAGTTTGGATTTCCAAACGTTACTCTGCTTCATTTTATTGGGAAATCCCATGACCTATTGCTGTAAAATTGTTCGGATATCCAACAAGTCCGGTTATTAAATGTTGATTGCTGTTAGATATTTGGAATACCAGATTGGCTATTAAATTGTTATCATCTTTAATTTGTCTCCGAGTCATCAGTTGAACACTATTGTTTCAAAGCAGATATCGACGGCCGTTCCCCACGGTTATAAATACCCGATCTCGTCCAAAGGTGATAACAAAGGTACTCAAAAAGTTTCGTGAAAATCGGTTCATAAATACAGCCCCTAGCCCGAGCTGTATTGACATGTGTACTTACTGTGTGTAAGCAGCACTGAAAAAATCAAAGTTCATCCAATTTACAGAAGTTCTGCCTTATTATTTATGATGTATTCCATGTTACTAAACATTAAGACAAAAATTTATTCGAATCAGAACTTGCATACAGAAGTTCTGTACAAAAAACTGATTGCACTAACTTAGGTACAAAATGGCTGCTGGTGACCATCTTGAATTTCGGACTGCACCCCAAAACACTCGTTCTCGTCCCACGGTGATAACAAAGGTACCCAAGAAGTTTCATAAAGATTGGTTCATAAATACGGCCTCTAGCCCGAGACGTATTGAATTGTTGACAGACGGACGACGGGCATGACATAACCTCAAATATGACTGTCAAAGTTGAGCTAAAAATAATGAAAACTGAATGGCATTTTTTGTGAATAGTGCTGGCCCGTTTGGCAGAACCTTAAATATGACTACGTCAAAGTTGAGATAAAAATAATGAAAACTGAACGGCATTTTTTGTGAATAGTGCTGGCCAGTTTGGCCGTTTCTAAGGGTAAATGGTTATTTATTACTGGCGTTTAAGGTCACATACTTCTGTGCAATGGCTAATCGTGACCGCAACATGGAGATAAAGTCAAGTCCAGCCAATTGTTTATACGCATGTTGCCCATTTTAGAGGATTCCACCCCAAGCATTGGTGAATGGGTCGTATTTTACCAGTAAAACCGTACTTAGGTTAAAGGGTTCAGGAATGGGGAAATAAATGTGTAAACATAAACACATAAGTTAGGATAATAATATGAGCATTTATGAAACTCATTTGTTTACTGATTGCAAATATTTTTAACACTACTGGCTCCAGGGAGGGGGGGGGGGGGGGCTGTAGCTAGAAATCTCTGCCCTCCACATCATCCGAGAAGCATGACTCCATGGCCCCTGGAAAAGTAGAACTCTCATCTTTCAAATCAGACAAACTGTGTAAAATATACATACATATGATGTAAGCATACAGGGCTTTGAATAAAGAATTTAGAAAAATAACAACTATTTAGGATAGGATATATTTTATATGTATTAATATAAATATATATAAATGTAAACCAAAACATGAAAATTACAACTCTCAAATATTTTACCATATAAAAATATTTAACTTCCATTGGAATATTAAGTGCGAATCGGGCTCTTCAAGGTTCAATTCCTAGTTGCCTTATGGGAAAAATGTGCAGCCTGAAATTTGGATATTTTAACATCAGCATGCAGAGGGTTAATCAATTTCACCTTTTACATAATCTACTGCTGATGAGTTTGTCTCCTGTCATTAACAAAATATGGGCATGATTACGGGATACTAGAACTATTACCTTGATGTAAGGACACAAAAAAAAAAAAAAAATTGCTTGATTTGCATTCTTGCCTGCCATCTGGCCATGGTAAAAATAGTATTAACCCTTAAGCCCCCATATAGCCCCAAACCACCACTTTTATAATGCATTGAAGCAGGTGCTCCCTTGTGTAATCTTTTTTATTACTCTTGTGTGTAGACTGAATTTTCCTTGGCAGTGGTTCTACATCACTGCTGGCTGCCTGTATAGGCAGCCAGCAGTGATGTAGAACCACTGCCAAGTCATCAATAACTATGTAAGCAGAAAAAGGCTATAAATACTTTAAAATTAATCTGAGGACTTAAGGGTTAACATAATTTTGTCAGGCATCCTGGTTTATTAACAGCTCTCGACAGGGATGTGGTGACAGAGTGGGGGTGGGGGGGGGGGTCGGTATCCCCCCAGTCCTAGCCAAAATTTCCTATAGTTGGAAATTCAGAGGGCAAGTAATGAGTATTAGAAATTCCATCTATCTGGATTTCAGAGCTTTTTTGGCGATGCTGATGTCTCCTTTACTTCCCAAAATTCCAACTCCGTTTCAAATCGGCAAAAATTCCAACTGTTACTATTTATTGTCACATAGTTATGACGTCACACCTTTGTTAAAAGTGTGTGATATATTTCGAAGAGTTGGTTAGAGCATGTGTGATATTCAACATATATCGCCACACTTTTACCAATCAAGGAACAATAGACAGTGATTGTGTAACCTGTCAGTTCTAATACAAACACAGCCGAGAGGAAAGATTAAGGGCACCTGTGCTAAAATGTTTTGAACAGAGAAACGAGAATTTACCTGACTTTTGATTTTATTGAAAGAGTTAAAGAAAGAAATCTACACCCGGGTGTAAATGATAAATGGAACGTTTAATTTCTCGCTCAACCTTTTGAGCGCAATGACGAAACGGAAAAAAATGAAGTAATATCACTTGCTTTCCATCAATCTTCATGTGTCTTGCAAGTTTGGCTTAAGAAATTAACTAATTAAACGGGAATGGACACTGTCAGACAAGGGTTCAGTGGAGTGTTTGATTGTTCGTGTTTTGATTGTTTGTGCAAACATCAATGTGACAAGTCAGTTACAGCACAAAAACTCATGATATTGAACATACAATCGCTCGAGCTAGTTACTCGGACAAGTCCTCGTTAACTAACTCTCAAGATTGTATATTCAATATCACTCGTTTTCTATGCTGTAACCTATACTAACTGCAGGAACACAATATTGAGCTTCATAAGTATGCATGATGTCAATTGGTATGAGATTTCTAAAGTACGATTACTTAGCATAACAAGAGGCCCCAAGAGGCCTTAATCGCTCACCGGGCAAAGTGATTCAAACAAAGTGGTTCAAAGAAGTATCTGGGGTCACATTCAGTTAGACATGGTTCATCAACACTACAAAAGAATGAAGTCATGAGAGACAAATTTTATGGAACTAGGGACATGGCTTGAACAAACTTGAATCTTGCCCCCCCCCCCCCCCCCCCCCCCCCCCCCCATAAGGATGCTGCATACCAAATATCAAAAGCATTCATCTGCTGGATCTGAAGAAGAAGATTTTTAAAGAAAATTCCTCATTTTGAACTAAGTTATCATTCGGGCTCCCACAGTGAGCCCAAATATGAACCCGGGGACTTGGCTTGAACAAACTTGAATCTCACCCCCTAAGGATGCTGCATGCCAAATATCAAAACATTCGGACTGCTGAATCTGAAGAAGAAGATTTTTAAAGAAAAATTCCTCATATTGACTAAGTTATAATTCAGGCTCCCACAGGGAGCCCAAATATGGACCCAGGGACTTTGATTTAACAAACTTGAATCTCACCCCCCTAAGGATGCTACCCACCACATATCAAAACATTCCGACTGCTGGATCTGAAGAAGAAGATTTTTTAAGAAAATTCCTCATTTCGAACTAAGTTACAATTCAAGCTCCCACAGTGAGCCCAAATATGGACCTAGGGATATGGCTTGAACAAACTTGAATCTCACCACCCTAAGGATGCTGCATACCAAATATCAAAACATTCCGATTGCTGGATCTGAAGAAGAAGATTTTTAAAGAAAATTCCTCATTTTGAACTAAGTTATCATTCGGGCTCCCATAGTGAGCCCAAATATGAACCCGGGGACTTGGCTTGAACAAACTTGATTCCCCCCCCCCCCCCCAAGCATGCTGCCTTCCCAATATCGGAAAAGATTCTGCCTGCTGGATCTTGAGAAGAAGGTTTTTAAAGAAATTTGCCTGAAATGCACTAAGTTCAAATTTGGGCTCCTATACTGAGCCCAAATATGAACCCAGGGGGCCGATCTGAACAAACTTGAATCAGATCCATCCCATAATGCCGTATACCAAATATGAAATGATTCTGCCCACTGGTTCTGGAGAAGAAGATTTTTTAATAATTTTTCTATAATTCATACGGTGCTATCAGAGTTATGCCCCATACAGAGCCCGAAGGGACGTGGCCATTTTATTTGAACAAACATGAATTGCCATATAGTAATGAACATCCACATGAAGTTTTGTGAAATCGGACCAGTGGTTTCAGAGGAGAAGTCATTTGAAAAATGTTCACGATGACAGACGATGGACGACGATGGACGGCAAGTGATAAGTTGAGCTCCCTTCGGTGAGCTAATAAAAACAAGAGGCCCCACGGGACCTGAAGCACTCATCTTGAACAGAACACAATATAAACAGAGTGGAAGAATGAGTCTACATTAAGCAATCCATCTCCATATGATACACTGTCAATCCTTGAGCCCTGCAGGAGTGACAAAAATAATCTGGGCATCATGCCTTTTCTTCAGTTGATCATAATGTAAAATGTAGAGCTCCCCTATGAAGCCCCTTGATACAACCTATGTGGATTAATTTTAGTTACACACCTAAATGAATACAACATTTCTAATTCTTCAGCTGCATGGCCAATTCCGGCTCCCATTGGGAGCCCAAATATTAACCCAGGCCCTCGATTTGAAGTTGAATCTGAGTTCCCTAGAGATGAGTCTAAATATGAAATTATTCTCACTGTTGGATCTGAAGTAGAGAAATTTTAAAGAAATTTCTTCATATTGCACTAAGTTAAAATTTGGGCTACCATAGCGAGCCCAAATATTAACCTACGAATCTGATTTGAACAAACTTGAATCTGACCCCCCAGAGATGTTGTATACCAAATATGAAAGCATTCTGACTCGTGGATCTGAAGAAGATTTTTTAAGAAATTCCCTCATATTGTACTATGTTAAATTTCAGGTTCCCATATGGAGCCCAAATATTAACCCAGGCACTCAAATAGAACAAAAATGAATCGGACCCCCCTAGAGATGTTGTATATCAAATATGAAAGCATTCCGACTGGTGGATCAGAAGAAGATTTTTAAAGAAATTTCATCATATTGCACTAAGTTAAAATTTGGGCTACCATTGCAAGCCAAAATATATTCCAAGGGATCCAGTTTGAACAAACTTGAATCTGCTGACAGTACCAATCTTCGTGCAGTCAGGATAAGCACTGGGTTAAGCATTAAAATATAGCCTCTGGTGGCCACATATCTCCAACCTCTCATAGACGATTCCTGCTAAGTTTGGTTCACGTCGGCTCCGTGGTTCCAGAGAAGAAGATGAAAATGTGATTTCCCATAGGGCTTCTATAGTAACTATAAGCCGCAATTGTGGCCATGTTTACAACCCGATCAACATTAAATGAGGATCATTGGTAGAGGGGGTCCCAGTCATCACTTATGTGAAGTATCAAAGCATTTGGCCTGGCAGTTTCAGAGGAGAAGATTTTTGAAAATCCACCAATCAGAATCAAAGAATGCCTCTGGCGGCCATATGTTTTTCAACCCACGGGAACAAAATGAGGATCGTTTGTAGAGGACCTCCCATAGACCATCCCTGTCAGGTTTGGTTCACGTCGGCTCAGTAGTTCCGGAGAAGATGAAAATGTGATTTCCTTAGGGTTTCTACAGTAACTATAAGCCGCAATTGTGGCCATGTTTGTGACCCGATCAACATTAAATGAGGGCCGTTGGTAGAGGGGGTCCCACTCTACATGTATTTGAAGCTTCAAAACATTTGGCCTGGCAGTTTCAGAGGAGAAGATTTTTGAAAATCCACCAACCAGAATCAAAGAATGCCTCTGGAAGCCATGATTTTCATCCGATGGGAACAAAATGAGGATCGTTTGTAGAGGACCTCCCATAGACCATTCCTGCCAAGTTTGGTTCACACCGGCTCAGCGGTTACAGAGAAGATGAAAATGTGAAAAGTTTATGGACACCGGACGACGACGTACGTCAAGTGATGAGAAAAGCTCACATGGCCTTTTAGGCCAGGGGAGCTAAAAAATTGATTGGTCTCCATTTCAGTACAAAATGGCTGCCGGCAGCCATCTTGAATTTTGGACCATACCAAGAAAGACTCAATCTCGTCCCAAGGTGATAACAAAGGTACCCAAAAAGTTTTGTGAAAATCGGTTCATAAATACAGCCCCTAGCCCGAGCTGTATTGACATGTCTACTTACTGCGTGTAAGTAGCACTGAAAAAATCAAAGTTCATCCAATTTACAGAATTTCTGCCTTATTATTTATGATGTATTCCATGTTACTAAACATTCAGACAAAAATTTATTGGAATCAGAACTTGCATACAGAAGTTCTGTACAAAAAACTGACTGCACTAACTTAGGTACAAAATGGCTGCTGGTGACCATCTTGAATTTCGGACTCCACCCAAAAACACTTGTTCTCGTCCCACGGTGATAACAAAGGTACCCAAGAAGTTTCGTAAAGATCGGTTCATAAATACGGCCTCAAGCCAGAGCCGTATTGAATTGTTGACAGATGGACAGACAGACAGACGACGGGCATGACATAACCTCAAATATGACTACGTTAAAGTTGAGCTAAAATAATGAAAACTGAATGGCATTTTTTGTGAATAGTGCTGGCCAGTTTGGCAGAACCTCAAATATGACTACGTCAAAGTTGAGCTAAAAATAAAGAAAACTGAACGGCATTTTTTTGTGAATAGTGCTGGCCAGTTTGGCCGTTTCGTAAGGCAAATGGTTATTTATTACTGGTGTTTAAGGTCACATACTTCTGTGCAATGGCTAATCGTGACCGCAACATGGAGATAAAGTCAAGTCCAGCCAATTGTTTACACCCATGTTGCCCATTTTAGAATGGTGAATGGGTCCTATTTTACCAGTAAAACCGTACTTAGGTTAAAGGGTTCAGGAATAATGCGGAAATAAATGTGTAAACATAAACACATCAGTTAGGATAATAATATGAGCATTTATGAAACTCATTTGTTTACTGATTGCAAATATTTTAACACTACTGGCTCCAGGGTGAGGGGGGGGGGGGCTGTAGCTAGAAATCTCTGCCCTCCACATCATCCGAGAAGCATGACTCCATGGCCCCTGGAAAAGTAGAACTCTCATCTTTCAAATCAGACAAACTGTGTAAAATATATATACATATGATGTAAGCATACAGGGCTTTGAATGAAAGAATTTAGAAAAATAACAACTATTTAGGATAGGATATATTTTATATGTATTAATATAAATGTAAACCAAAACATGAAAATTACAACTCTCAAATATTTTACCATATAAAAATATTTAACTTCCATTGGAATATTAAGTGCAAATCGGGCTCTTCAAGGTTCAATTCCTAGTTGCCTTATGGGAAAAATGTGCAGCCTGAAATTTGGATATTTTAACATCAGCATGCAGAGGGTTAATCAATTTCACCTTTTACATAATCTACTGCTGATCAGTTTGTCTCCTGTCATTAACAAAATATGGGCATGATTACGGGATACTAGAACTATTACCTTGATGTAAGGACACAAAAAAAAACAAGAGCACCGCTGGGCATTGCATCATACACCCGTGAACTGTTCAAATTGTACCATTTTAACACATTTGCAATTTTTTTAAGAGTGCGAGAAATTTATACTGGCATATATATATATGTTACGGTCAGACTTTGAAATCAGTGATTTTGTGAAATGACTAAATTTTTCAGTCATTTGAGAAAAAGACTAACAAGTTTGAAGCCAATCGAAAAACAAATACTAAAGTTATCATCCGGAAACCAAATATTTGACGAAGAATTCTAAGTCCAACAGGGGCCATAATTCAGGCAAAAATTGTTCAGACCGACCCCATATTTGAACTTGACCTGTATTTTGTTGTGATTAAACCACATACCAAGTTTGGAGCCGATCGGAAAACAAATACTAAAGTTATCATCCGGAAACCAAATATTTGACGAATTCTAAGTCCAACAGGGGCCATAATTCAGGCAAAAATTGTTCAGACCGACCCCATATTCGAACTTGACCTGTATTTTGTTGTGATTAAACCACATACCAAATTTGGAGCCAATCGGAAAACAAATACTAAAGTTATCATCTGGAAACCAAATATTTGACGAATTCTAAGTCCAACAGGGGCCATAATTCAGGTGAAAAATGTTCGGACTGACCCCATATTCGAACTTGACCTGTATTTTGTTGTGATTAAACCACATACAAAACTTGGAGCCGATCGGAAAACAAATACTAAAGTTATCATCCGGAAACCAAATATTTGACGAATTCTAAGTCCAACTGGGGCCATAATTCAGGCAAAAAATGTTCCGACCGACCCCATATTCAAACTTGACCTGTATTTTGTTGTGATTAAACCACATACCACATTTGGAGCCGATCGGAAAACAAATACTAAAGTTATCATCCGGAAACCAAATATTTGACGAATTCTAAGTCCAACTGGGGCCATAATTCAGGCGAAAAATGTTCAGACCGACCCCATATTCGAACTTGACCTGTATTTTGTTGTGATTAAACCACATACCACATTTGGAGCTGATCGGAAAACAAATACTAAAGTTATCATCCGGAAACCAAATATTTGACGAATTCTAAGTCCAACTGGGGCCATAATTCAGGCGAAAAATGTTCGGACCGACCCCATATTCGAACTTGACCTGTATTTTGTTGTGATTGAACCACATACGACATTTGGAGCCGATCGGAAAACAAATACTAAAGTTATTGTTCGGAAACCTAACGGACGGACGGACAGACGGACAGAGCCATACTATAATACGTCCCGTTTTTCAAACAGGCGTATAAAAAATTGCTCGATTTGTATTCTTGCCTGCCATCTGGCCATGGTAAAAATAGTATTAACATAATTTTGTCAGGCATCCTAGTTTATTAACAGCTCTCGACAGGGATGTGGTGACAGAGTGGGGGTAGGGGGGTTGGTATCCCCCCCCCCCCCCAAACCTGGCCAAAATTTCCTATAGTTGGAAATTCGGAGGGCAAGTAACAAGTAGTTAGAAATTCCATCTATCTGGATTTCAGAGCTTTTTTGGCGATGCTGATGTCTCCTTTACTTCCCAAAATTCCAACTCTGTTTCAAATCGGCAAAAATTCCAACTGTTACTATTTATAACTGCAGGAACACAATATTGAGCTTCATAAGTATGCATGATGTCAATTGGTATGAGATTTCTAAAGTACGATTACTTAGCATAACAAGAGGCCCCAAGAGGCCTTAATCGCTCACCGGGCAAAGTGATTCAAACAAAGTGGTTCAAAGAAGTATCTGGGGTCACATTCAGTTAGACATGGTTCATCAACACTACAAAAGAATGAAGTCATGAGAGACAAATTTTATGGAACTAGGGACATGGCTTGAACAAACTTGAATCTTATCCCCCTGAGGATGCTGCATACCAAATATCAAAAGCATTCATCTGCTGGATCTGAAGAAGATTTTTAAAGAAAATTCCTCATTTTGAGCTTGAACAAACTTGAATCTCACCCCCTAAGGATGCTGCATGCCAAATATCAAAACATTCCGACTGCTGAATCTGAAGAAGATTTTTAAAGAAAAATTCCTCATATTGACTAAGTTATAATTCGGGCTCCCACAGCAAGCCCAAATATGGACCCAGGGACTTGGCTTTAACAAACTTTAATCTCCCCCCCCCCCCCCCCCCCCCCCAAGGAAGCTACCCACCACATATCAAAACATCCCGACTGCTGGATCTGAAGAAGAAGATTTTTTTAAGAAAATTCCTCATTTCGAACTAAGTTACAATTCAAGCTCCCACAGTGAGCCCAAATATGGACCTAGGGATATATGGCTTGAACAAACTTGAATCTCACCACCCTAAGGATGCTGCACACCAAATATCAAAACATTCCGACTGCTGGATCTGAAGAAGAAGATTTTTAAAGAAAATTCCTCATTTTGAACTAAGTTATCATTTGGGCTCCCACAGTGAGCCCAAATATGGACCTAGGGACAGGGTTTGAACAAACTTGAATCTCACCCCCCTAAGGATGCTGCATACCAAATATCAAAACATTCTGACTGCTGGATCTGAAGAAGAAGATTTTTAAAGAAAATTCCTCATTTTGAACTAAGTTATCATTTGGGCTCCCACAGTGAGCCCAAATATGAACCCAGGGACTTGGCTTAAACAAACTTGAATCTCACCCCCCTAAGCATGCTGCATAGCCAATATCAAAAGATTCTGCCTGCCGGATCTTGAGAAGAAGATTTTTAAAGAAATTTGCCTGAAATGCAAAGTTCAAATTTGGGCTTCTATACGGAGGCTAAATATGAACCCAGGGGGCCGATTTGAACTAACTTGAATCGGATCCACCCCATAATGCTGTATACCAAATATCAAATGATTCTGCCCACTGGTTCTGGAGAAGAAGATTTTTAAATAATTTTTCAATAATTCATACGGTGCTATCAGAGTTATGCCCCTACAGAGCCCCCAAGGGACGTGGCCATGTTATTTGAACAAACATGAATTGCCATATAGTAATGAACATCCACATGAAGTTTCTTGAAATCGGACCAGTGGTTTCAGAGGAGAAGTCATTTGAAATGAAAAATGTTAACAACGACGGACGACAAGTGATAAGTTGAGCTCCCTTCGGTGAGCTAATAAAAACAAGAGGCACCAAGGGGCCTGAGGGCACTCACCGGACATGGTAGCCTAAATATCAACCCCGAGAATTGATTTCAACAAGTTGCATCTGCTCCTCCTAAGCAAAGCTTATACCAAATATCCAAAGATTCTGATCAGTGGATCTAAAAAAAAAAAGATTTTTAAAGAATATTCCTCATATTGAACTAAGTTATAATTCGGGCTCCCACAGGGACTTGGCTTTAACAAACATGAATCTCACCCCCCTAAGGATGCTGCACACCAAATATCAAAATATTCCGACTTCTGGATCTGAAGAAGATTTTTAAAGGAAATTCCTTATTTTGAACTAAGTTACAATTCAAGTTCCCACAGTGAGTTCAAATATGGACCTAGGGACTTGGCTTGAACAAACTTGAATCTCACCCCCCTAGGCATGGTGCATACCCAATATCAAAAGATTCTGCCTGCTGGATCTGGAGAAGAAGATTTTCAAAGAAATTTGCCTGAAATGCACTAAGTTCGAATTCGAGCTTCGGTAGTGAGCCCAAATATGAATCTAGGGAGCCGATTTGAACAAACTTGAATCAGATCCACCCCACAATGTTGCATACCAAATATCAAAAGATTCTGCCTGCTGGATCTAGAAGATTTTTTAAGAAATTTGCCTGAAATGCACTAAGTTCGAATTCGGGCTTCTATAGTGAGCCCAAATATGAATCCAGGGGGCCGATTTGAACAAACTTGAATCAGATCCCCCCCCCACAATGTTGCATACCAAATATCAAAAGATTCTGCCTGCTGTATCTGGAGAAGAAGATTTTTTAAGAAATATGCCTGAAATGCACTAAGTTCGAATTCGAGCTTCTATACTGAGCCCAAATATAAACCCAGGGGGCCGATTTGAACAAACTGGAATCAGATCCCCCCCACAATGTTGCATACCAAATATCAAAAGATTCTGCCTGCTGTATCTGGAGAAGAAGATTTTTTAAGAAATTTGCCTGAAATGCACTAAGTTCGAATTCGAGCTTCTATACTGAGCCCAAATATAAACCCAGGGGGCCGATTTGAACAAACTGGAATCAGATCCACCCCATAATGTTGCATACCAAATATCAAAACATTCTGCCTGCTGGATCTGGAGAAGAAGATTTTTAAAGAAATTTGCCTCAAATGCACAAAGTTCGAATTCGGGCTTCTATAGTGAGCCCAAATATGAATCCAGGAGGGCGATTTGAACAAACATGAATCAGATCCACCCCACAATGTTGCATACCAAATATCAAAAGATTCTGCCTGCTGGATCTGGAGAAGATTTTTTAAGAAATTTGCCTGAAATGCACTAAGTTCGAATTCGAGCTTCTATACTGAGCCCAAATATAAACCCAGGGGGCCGATTTGAATAAACTTGAATCAGATCCACACTACAATGTTGCATGCCAAATATCATAAGATTCTGCTGCTCGATCTGGAGAAGAAGATTTTTTAAGAAATTTGCCTGAAATGCACTAAGTTCGAAATCGGGCTCCTATACTGAGCCCAAATTTGAACCCAGGGGGCCGATTTGAACAAACTTGAATCAGATCCACCCTACAATGTTGCATACCAAATATCAAAAGATTCTGCCTGCTGGATCTGGAGAAGAACATTTTTTAATCTTTTTCCCACTGCCTGCAGTGTTAAAAAGTGCTGACTCAGCACTTTTTCAAAGTCCTGAAAAAAGTACCTTGTGATCAAACCGATAGGGATTTTTTTTTAACCATTCTATTCTACTGTATAAAAGTAAGCTTTATACAAAATAAGAATTCCCTGTGCTGTGTAGTTTTGGAGATATGGCAGTTTTAAGGTTTTTCCTATTTTTAGCTCCCGAGGTTCCCACGGGGCAATGAGAAATTTTTTTTTGCATCAATCAACTACTTATGACCCATTATCATCTCATATAAAATTTGGTTCAAATCGACCTCACGGTTCTGAAAATAGAAATTTTAGGCGTGGCCAAAATTTTTGCCCTCCCATAACAAAGGCAAATAATGCCCGACAAACTTCTCTTGAACAAACTTGAGTCTACACCTCAAAAGGAAGCTGCATACTAAATATCAAGTCTCTGCTACTGCTGGTTCTTGAGAAGAAGATTTTTTAAGAATTCGAGCATTTTTGCCCCATCCCTCTGCTCAATATGAGCCGAAACTCAATTTGACAAAAAATCAAAATGCCCTTATATAACCCCTACTCACATGAAATTTCATTAATATGCGGCCAGTGGTTTCGGAGAAAACGGCCCAAACACCACCTTCACGACGGACGCCGGACGAAAAGTGATCAGAAAAGCTCACCGACTTTCAGTCAGGTGAGCTAACAAGAGGCCCCACGGGACCTGAAGCACTCATCTTGAACAGAACATAATATGAACAGAGTTGAAGAATGAGTCTTCAATAAGCAATCCATCTCCATATGATACACTGTCAATCCTTGAGCCCTGCAGGAGTGACAAAAATAATCCGGGAATTATGCCTTTTCTTCAGTTGATCATAATGTAAAATGTAGAGCTCCCCGATGAAACTCCTTGATACAACCTATGTGGATTAATTTTAGTTACACACCTCCAGAGGGTAATGAATACAAAATTTCTAATTCTTCAGCTACATGGCCAATTCCGGCTCCCATTGGGAGCCCAAATATTAACCCAGGACCTCGATTTGAACAAAGTTGAATCTGACTTCCCTAGAGATGTGTCTAAATATGAAATTATTCTCACTGTTGGATCTGAAGAAGAGAAATTTTAAAGAAATTTCTTCATATTGCACTAAGTTAAAATTTGGGCTACCATAGCGACCCCAAATATTAACCTACGAATCCGATTTGAACAAACTTGAATCTGACCCCCCAGAGATGTTGTATACCAAATATGAAAGCATTCTGACTGGTGGATCTGAAGAAGATTTTTGAAGAAATTCCCTCATATTGTACTAAATTTCAGGTTCCCATATGGAGCCCAAATATTAACCCAGGCACTCAAATAGAACAAACTTGAATCGGACCCCCCTCGAGATGTTGTACACCAAATATGAAAGCATTCCGACTGGTGGATCAGAAGAAGATTTTTAAAGAAATTTCATCATATTGCACTAAGTTATAATTTGGGCTACCATTGCGAGCCAAAATATATTCCAAGGGATCCAATTTGAAAAGCTTGAATCTGACCCCCCTAGAGATGTTGCATACCAAATATGGAAGAATTTTGACTGGTGGATCTGAAGAAGATTTTTAAAAATTAGCCCCCATATTGAACTAAGTTAAAATTTGGACTTCCGTACGAAGCCCAAATATTAACCTAGGGACTTGGTTTGAACAATCTTGAATCTAACCCTCATAAAAATAATGTACACCTAACATCAAAAGATTCTAACTGGCGGTGGTTCTGAAGAAGATTTTCAAAGAATATTACCCCAAGTTAAAAATTTGGGCTCCTGTATTGAGCCCAAATATGAACCAATGCGCTTTATTTTACCCAACTTGTATCTGATCCCCCTATGAATGCTGTATTCCGAATATCAAAAGATTCTGATGATTGGTTCTGGAATGAAACAATCCCTGTTAATTGAATACTCCTGTTAATTGAATAATTTTCAATGGCAAAGTGGAACACCCAATTAACAGGGTTCCACTGTACTTTCAAGGCCTTGAAAACACCTTTTTCAATTCAACGACACTGAATGACATCAATGAATCCTGCCAAAAATATTACATTCAAGTTGCCGCCGACCTTACAGATTTTTTACAATTCCATCCGGGACACAATAAGTACAAGAATTCTACCAAATTTTGGTGTATAATCAATGATATATAAAATCTACAAGCCAAATTTGGAGTCAATCACTACAAGGATCCTTAATGTCTTGGGTTGGGAGGGGCATATACAGGCTTATTGTATGTTAGCCTGTGAATTATCACAAATTATCTACCGATAAAAGATATTTCTTGATATCCTTCGACTGGATGGGTAACGAGGAATATCCATCATTAGCTTCCTAAATGATGACACGCTTTGGTGCATCAATTCGTCTTCGATACTGTTACAAGCGATTCAGGGCCAGTTTTGCCAGCAGTACCACAAGGTCATACTATTCCAAGCCATTCTGATGATTCAATGACTGAAAAATTAGATGAAATAATAATAATATAATAAAGGAAGTTAATTAGATGTATAGAAAGTGACTCCGAGAGTGATACTGAATCTTGAACTGGGCAACTTTTCTGAAAAACCTTGTTGATCAATTCGCACAGAATGTTTGTTTTTTTTGGATGAGTCTGCAAACTCAATTCCAAATTCCTTCTTGTAAATTGACATTCAAAATGTTTTAAAAATTAACATTAATGATAAATATGAGAATACACCAAGTAATATGACCAATATATGAGTAGTACTATAATTATTTAATTTCATCTGTGAGTTGAACAACTATTGGTTAAATAAAAGCCCGCTCGGCCACATGTCCCCCGAAAAAAACAAGTCGAAAAAGGGGCATAACTCTAGTAAAAATGATCAGTCCGAACCCATATTCGAACTGGACCTGTATTATTACCCCAGAAAGTCACATACCAAAATTCTTTCCGATCAAATAATCCTAACTGGAGTTATTATCTGGACACCGCAAATCTTTAAATTTCCAATGCGAAAAAGAGGTATAACTCTTAATAAAAATAAAGTGGCCAAACCCATATTCGAACTTGACCTGTGGTTTGGGCTGAGAAGGTCACATACCAAAATTGGTTCCAATCAAATGATCCAAACTGGAGTTATCATGGGGACACCAAGTGGGACAGATGCACAGACGGCCAGACAGGCGGATGCATGGACGGACACAGCTGATTTCTATAGTCACCTGAACTTTTTTCGGGGCACAATTATAGTGGGAAAGTGGGACTATTATTTTTAATGTTGGAGTAATTTGGCTAGTACAGACTTGAAGGAACGAACAGCTGACCTTTGTTATCGTTTTGAAACATACATGTTTGCAGTCGTATTGGGATGAATATTGTGCAGAAAAATGTCACGTAGCATATAATAAAAAGAAAATCTACACTATTTTAGTGAATATTGGGAATTATCTCATTTGTGTGGACCTGAAAATATTACTTTCAGGTCTGCACTCATGAGATAATTTCTGATAATGAGTAAATTTGCGTAGATATCCTCGATATATTTTATTCCCGTCTTGAATTTTTTTCTCTTCACACAATTTCAGCATATGAATCTTCTGAATGGAAACTGCAGATGAAATTCCTTTCAGACTGATAATATGAACCAAAAGAAATTCAGGACTTGACATTATGTGGTGGTGGATTGGGGAAAGAAGAGTTCTGTGATGGTGTTTTAGGTCCTTGTCAGCATCTTTGACATACCATGACAGCAACATAGCTAAGAAGTCAAGTTTAACTAGTAGAGTGCTAAATTATTTTTGGTCATCAGAATTTATTCACATATCTTTGCCGTGTTACAGTATATGGGAGAGTGCCTGTAGGCACTCTCCCGTAAATTGTAACAAGGCAAAGCCTTACAGACTAAAATATAGAACCTTAGTGAGCACGCTCACATACCCCACGTGCCCCGATATTTCAAGCTCTAATCATTTTTTAAAAATAAACATAGATTCTAGGAATACTGCAGAAAACAGTGTTCTGTAGTTTCAACGGTATTGAAAGAATTCAAGCCGAGAAAAAGCCCGGAAAACTGTAATTTTGATGAACTTTTCAAAGTCTATGGGGCCGTAATTTTGGTAAAAATCAGTGGAGCAGAACAAAACCCAAACTTGTTCTGTAGGCCACCATGTTAGACTAACATATCAAAAATCAGCTCAATATCTGGAAGCGTGTAGGAAAAAAGTCCGGAAAACTGTAATTTTGATGAACTTTTCAAAGTTCAAGGGCCGTAATTTCGGTAAAAATCAGTGGAGTGGAACAAAATGCAAACTTGATCTGTAGGCCACCATGTCAGACTAACATACCAAACATCAGCTCAATATCTGGAAGCGTGTAGAAAAAAAGTCTGGAAAACTGTAATTTTAATGCATTTTTCAGAGTCCAAGGGTCGTAATTTCGGTAAAAATCAGTGGAGCGGAACAAAATGCAAACTTGTTCTGTAGGCCACCATGTTAGACTAACATACCAAAAATCATCTCAATATCTGGAAGCGTGTAGGAAAAAAGTCTGCAAAACTGTAATTTTGATGAACTTTTCAAAGTTCAAGGGCCGTAATTTCGGTAAAAATCAGTGGAGCGGAATAAAATGCAAACTTGATCTGTAGGCCACTATGTTAGACTAACATACCAAAAATCAGCTCAATATCTGGAAGCGTGTAGAAAAAAAGTCCGGAAAACTGTAATTTTGATGAATTTTTCAGAGTCCAAGGGCCGTAATTTCGGTAAAAATCAGTGGAGTGGAAAAAAATGCAAACTTGATCTGTAGGCCATCATGTTAGACTCACATACCAAAAATCAGCTCAACATCTGGAAGCGTGTAGAAAAAAAGGTCGGAAAACTGTAATTTTGATGAATTTTTCAGAGTCCAAGGGCCGTAATTTCGGTAAAAATCAGTGGAGCGGGAAAAAATGCAAACTTGATCTGTAGGCCACCATGTTAGACTCACATACCACAAATCAGCTCAATATCTGGAAGCGTGTAGAAAAAAAGTCCAGAAAACAAGTAGGACTGATGGACGGACCAGTCAAAAACATTATACCCCAGCAACTTCGTTGCGTGGGGTATAATAATTTAACTTCAGAGATAATACAAAGCTCATCCTCTGAGTATGAAGCCTTCAAGTTGCAGTATCTTCACCTCAGTATAAAGCCCAAAAATAGGCTTCCAGCACTCTACCAGTTAACCAATTATTAACACCTATGCTGCCCACTCTAGAGGACTTCCACCCTAGGCATTGGTACCAGGTCCTATTTGACTGCAGTAAACAAAAACTGTGCCACTTCCAGGGGTTCCCAGAAGGAAGGGGAAGAAGGTACTCATGGCAATATACTCAGGATCTAATGTCAAGACTCAAATTCTGGATTTGATGAGTCTTCCGAGTAAAGATCATGGTGGTACAGTGGAGCCCACTTAATTGTGTATCTCTTAACTGTATAACCCTGTTAATTGAATATAATTTCCCAACACAAAACCATGTACCATACCTCTAGAACAAATCTGACCTGTTAATTGAATATAGGTTATAGAGTAAACTCCGGTTAATCAAATAAAAAAAATCTTGTAACCTGTCAAGAAATTACCCTGACTCTCCCCAGTTTTCCTTTGTTTATAGACCTATTTGGCCTCAGTACATCCATTACAGGTATTTAATCTTCTATTATATCTTGTTTGACAGAGCTCATGGAGCTCTGTCAAACAAGATGTAATAGAATAAATGCTAAGTTTATCTCTAGAATACAGGAAAGTGACACAATCCCTGTTAATTGAATAATTTTCATTGACAAAGTGGCTATTCAATTAACAGGGTTCCACTGTAAATCATCCATTTGAATGAAGAAAAAAATCCCTCCTTCGAAACTGACAATTCCGAGAATTTTATGAGGGTTTCAGTGGATCTGTAGCAGTCCCCACCTCTCACCATGACTGGCACGTTTTTCAAAAGGCATTTGCTTCTTTAATATCACAAATGGGTATATAAGCAGATTCTGGGAAAATAATTCTGTGATAAAACTAGTGTGGATTAACTAATTTCCTTCCCATTGGGGGATATTCAGTTGGGGAGGGGCAAGATATCATAGTGAAAACTTTCAATGTCCTAAGATTGTTCTTGGCACTAAACTAAAACTACTAAAAATAACATCTACAATCAAACTAATATCATGAGAAATTCAATTTAACCCTTGTTGGAATTTTTTTCATTTTCCTTGCATCACATTTTTCTACCTACAAGGCTTCTGGTCAAGTCTTTGTTCCTTATATAAGATTGACCAGAAGCCACCATTGCAGTAATCTGACTTTTAAAGTGGCGTCTACCAAATATCTTCCAGGCAATGCACTTATTATAAAACAAACAAATTTATCAAAGTAAGACTTTGGGGTTTCAAGGGTTAAGTGCAACTGCATTCTCATTAGAACAAGGCACTGCAAGCTACTCATAACAGATGTGGAACAAAAACAACTAAATATAACAACTAAGGCCTAAAAAAGTAAAAAATCTGTTTCTCAGGTCCTCCCGCATGGTCCTTTTGGTTGCCGCATGCTCTCTTTTTATAACCAATTTAAACTTTAAAAAAATAAAAATTAAATGGTTTATGTCTGATATTTTACCCAAGTTAAAAATATTGATGAATTTGTCCCTTGAGTGCAAGAAGGCTTTGCAATGCTTTAGCATTGCAAAGCCTTCTTGCACTCAAGGGATGAAATACACCACCACCCATGCTATTCTGTAGATTATGAGGCCTAAAACTTGAATCAAGAACATGAACTTTTGATGGCAAAGAAGAAATTACTGAAATAAAAAATAAAATAAAAAACCGCTCGCCCGCATGCAATTTCACAAATAATGGCCTGAGAAACAGAAGATCTACTTTGTGTGGCCTAATATCCAGAAACATTGAGCACAACTAAGGCAAAATAAAAAAAATATGTTTAGTTCTCGAGCAATTAATTTTTCAAATCAATGAGGATGGAAGGCATTTATTTTTGTTATTTATTTTTTCTTTGATAATTGGAAGAGTGCTAAATTATTTTTGGTCGGAAGTTCACACGGTCTTGCCTTGTTTGTTAACTGGTTGAGTGATAGAAGCCACTACCAAGGCTTTCAGAAAAATGAGGGTACCAGAGCAGAAGCCGACATTTTCCTTGCTCATGTTTTTTCATATTCAGTCAAATGCAAATAATATTTTGTTTATATAAATTTTTTTAACCCCTGACCTAACGAATCGCCCGCATCCGCCTGCGTAATATGCAAATTGAGCAGTTGAAAAAATTAAATTTTTCAAAATATTTCAACAAAACCATATCATGTGACCCCTCATTGGAACGAGCTCATTGAGCTTGTTCCAATGAGGGGGTCACAAGATATGGTTTTGTTGAAAAATTGAAAAAAATAATATTTAAAATAATAAATTTTGATATCGTCTGTGTTGGGTAAAGGGTTAAGATAAATTATTGGAGAGTGGCTGTTGGCATTCTCCAATAATTTGAAATAAAACAATTTTTAAATAAATTCAGACCACAAAAAATAATCTAACCCTCATCCAGATAAAATTTATGGGAGAGTCCCATGAATTATAACAGAGCAAATTGATGAGGGCTAAAAAATTTCACCTCACAGATAATATGATGCACATCCACAGAATATGAAACTTTTAAGTTGTGGTACCTGCACTTGAAAAAAAAGCTCAAATTTGGACACGGCACTCAACCAGTTAATGCTCAATGAGGGTCTTCATTTTCAATGAAGGACTGCCGGAGGACCAAAACCATTTTTTTTTGGCCTAAAATTGGAGTATACAAATCAGAACAATGTATTCCAAGTCACTTTGATTGTCCTTGGTTCTGAGATTACTAAACATAATATGTATCCTTGGAGTTAATATAAAAAAAAATTGAGCACAAGTAATAACACAACAAACACATTAGAAAAAGATTACATGGTAATCTGCTTGTTTAGTTGAGCAACAAAATAATTTTCTACAACTATTTCATTAACAGTCCACCCTCCTGAGTCATCACAACACACACACAGATACACACAGATTTAAGTAATAAGACTTCCCCATCCATAGTGCCCCCCCCCCCCCCCCCAAAAAAAAACAAAAAAAAACAAAAAAAACAACAAAAAAACAATATTTCCGGATTGCCATCCCATCTTGGAAAAAAGGCTGACTTGAAATTCTATCAGGTGGATCTACTCCCAATGAAGTAAATCAGACCATGTGTGCGGTCAAATAAACCAATTTCACTGTCAATAAAACACTTCTGGTAACAACAGGCGGTTTAACCTTTTGAACTCAAGTTGTATCTTCCATGCCAGCTCAATGGGAGCAATTAGAAGAGTCCATATTCATTATTTGGAGTAGACCAATCAGTATTTTCAACGTGCTGCCTGGAGCTGCACGTTGAAAAAACTGATTGATCTACCCCCACAATGTTTACTGAACAGCCATCCTAAATAATGACGTCATGACGTACAGTTAAATCTACAAGTCCTGTCATGAAATGCGCACAAATAGCACGTTGATATGCGCATTAATGTACGCGTTATGGCCCAAGTAAAGCTATCAAATTCTGTACATATGGCCTGTGCACAAGCAATGTTTCAGCCAATGGACCTCCGGGTAACCCGGAGGTCCATTGGCAGAAACATTGCATGTGTTTGCTATGAGTAACCAAGAGAACCTGCCGTGCTTTGGATGCCATTCGATATGGCAAGTGCGTGCAATTCCAACGCGCAATTAAGCCTAGATAAGCGCACTATTCGTGACAGGACTTCTAGTTTTAACTGTATCATGTTCCTGGCCAGAAAAATGGCCGCCGAGGTTCAAAGGGTTAATGATGGTGGCATTACTGAAAAACAAATGCAAGTGAGGTGTAGACTAACAGCAGGAGCATAACTAGACAGTCCCTCTAATCATGCAATGTTCTTCTGTGCATCGCCCTCTAACTGGGTGTTTCAAAAAGCCACAATGGGAAGTTATTAACCATTTAGACATATTCCAAACTTTTCACAAATTTTGGGCCATCGAACAGGTGCCCCAGGAATAGAGCTGTAGGTTAACCGAAACCGAACCGAGGTTTTTAGTTTTTTTTAAAAAACCGAAACCGTCTACATTCCGTAATCTAAGGTTTTTCGTTTTTTTTATTAAATACTCTCTTGCTGCAGAAATTCACAGAATTTAGCCATCCCCGAGTAGTGAGAGTACCCAGACACTGCCAATGGCAGTGTCTGGGTACTCTCACTACTCTGGGAAGGCTACATTCTGTGAATTTCCGACATTTCAGTTTAGTTGTGTTTGCAGCTTTCCTTAAGCTGCTGTTGGTGTCAGACTTCGAAAAATGGCCAAGCACAATAAAAGTTCTGTATATTTTGGTAATTATTATATTGGCCTTCCAGATTCTTCATGTATTATAGCTAATTTCGGGCATTCATTGAGTTTCACTCAATTTCGCTGCCATTCAGTTATGACTCCGGACATAAGAATGAGTTTTATTGAATTTTATTTGGCCTCATGAACAAACCGAAAACCGAACCGAACCGAGGTTTTACTCCACCTGAAAAACCAAAACCGAAACCGAACAAGAAATTTAAAAACCTACAGCTCTACCCAGGAAAAATGACCTCCAGAGAATTATCTGGCTATCCTGGTAGTGGTTCCTACATTGGCAGCCAAGACTTGACCAGAAATCACCATCAAACTTCCAGACATACAGGAAAGAGAGTGGTGTAATTCGTCCAAATTTATCTACTCCCCTACATTTATTAGTGTTCAAGGTCACATACTTATGAACAATGGCTAATTGTGACCGTGACAGTTTTATGGGTGGAAGAAGCTGGTGTACCCAGAGAGAACCACAGAGCATCGACGAACAACTGTCAGCTCCTCAACATTCTAACTCTTGTTCAAGCTCCGCTCAAGCAGGGTTACAGTGGTTAAAGACGTGCAGTGCACAGTGTCATTGTAACTCCATTGAGGCAACCAGGATAATCTACTCTCCTAAGGGTTAACAGGGTTCATGCAGGCAAGGAATGATGAAATTCAAGATTGTTTCTCCAACATTTCTTAAGGACCTACAATAGACAAATTCAAGGATTTTTAATGCTCTGCCTTCACTAGTCCTGACAAAGACCCTCACAGTCATTACCCCTATCTTCCACTTTCTTTCAGAGGAAGTGGGAGAAGGTGCAACAACCAGAGGGCCCTAGTTAGGACAACGCCTTCACTAATTCTGGCATATAAACCTATAAAATTAAGATTATCAGGTCTGGCATTTTCAGGAGGGCTATTTATTTGCTTGCCTTAAAATTTTTTAAAGAGGACGAAATCTAGCCCTCCTGGCCTTAGAATATAATGATTACCATAGCAACCTATTCCCCAAACCCACATCTTTTCATATCTCTGCTACGTTAGTGTTCTCTGTAAGGAGGCCACACTGAAACTCCCACATGTCTGGGCCTTGCCAGGGCCTGAAGGATATGGAGAGGCAGTATAGCCATCTCACAGAGACAGCCCTGTTAGTAGCACCAAATAAAATGTACAAAGCCCACTCTGCAGAACTCATTAATAGTAAAATTTCATTTTGCCACTTTTAGCTTTTGTAAGCTTGCTAATCGCTCTCCATAGTGATGCAAGGGGAGCAATTTTTATCCATCCTGCATTTTTAAGAATGCCAGGTCTGCATTAAGCACTTTGTTAGTGTTTTGATTAGGTGAATATTCAAAGCTTTTCAAGACCTCCTGGCCCATTTTCCAGGTTTACAAGGCCATGAAACCTTAGTTAAACTCAGGGCTGTTTCTGGAATTCAAAGCCCTGCAGGAACCCTGTTTAAACTGCTTGATAATTTTCACATCACATCCAGCAAAACCTACTATGTGACAAAGTGTACAATTTCCACCAGATCAGATAGGGAAAGTTGCTTTAAGTTTGAATATAACATGAAAAACTTTATTGGCAGAAATGCACTAGAGTGGAGTTGCATGTAAAATCTTAGCCTTTTTTATAGCATGGAAAATTGGAGACACATGACTGGTGATTCATGAGGAGGCTCATGTGCCTGTACCCACAACTACAGTATGGCTGTCGTGGACTGGTCAGTTTCCAAGGATGGGCAGTAGTATTTACATGGATGCAATAATATTTGATTCCAAACACTAATTATAGGAATAACCATAAAAAATTTAATTAATGAAGCAACCCGGTTCTACATTAATTAAAATTTTGCTGATTATGATTTTTATCTACTTTATACGTAAAAACAGTAACGTTCTATCTTTTATCGTTATCGAAAACTCGCCGTCAATAAAAAATCTTTTATCGTTACTGCAGTAAGAATAAAAGTCACGTGATATCGCAAGAATACAACGTTCACGCTCATCTCATTTGCATGACGTACTATTTCATTCAACACTTTGAATAACTAATTATCGCTGCCGCGGATCGAAACAAATAAAACGGGGCGTATTTATCGAAATGTATTGAATAAAAAAGAAGGCCATTAATTAAACTTACTGAATTATAAAAATAAAATTTGACGGGAAAGAGTAAAAATTAGTAACTTACACTTTTTCAAATGAGATTATTTCACCCTTCGAGACTTTAATTATCCTGACGTTCAAACGTCACTGGGAATTCAGTTTCTTCAACATTTTTCAAAATGTGACGTCAAACGTCGGAAAGTACAAATAACCAGATATTTTTCACATTAGTGATTATCTGGTTGAAGGCTAGATTATTTTTAGTGGTCTGCATTTGTTAATCAAAACTTGTTTTATTACGGGAGTGGGGGAGGTGGGGTGTAGATAAAAGGGTTATATACACATGGTGTTTGTAAAAAATCTTTTATCGCGACTCGAGCGTTTTCGGGGGCTACAGAGCTACTCGTCGCTGCGCGACTCGTAGCTATATATGCCCCCGAAAACGCTCTCGTCGCGATAAAAGATTTTTTACAAACACCATGTGTATATAACCCATATTTATTTCCAGTACTTGGTAAAAGCATGCACGTGGATTACAACCAGTCCACGACGACTGATTTGTATCGTACATATTTTAAATACAGGAATTCACAATACACCTCTCTTTTTCAGTCGGGATATGACTCCATGTCGAATACGTAGGTTATTTCAAATGAATGTAAAACAGGATAAGAAACAAAATATAGAAAAGTTTCCAACTAAGAGAACTTTTAACTCTTTTGGTTATCAAATCAGAAACAAAAATATTCTGTTATTTTCATTTTGGCTGAGTATAGCACATATATTATAAAAGGTTGGCTCTATAATCATCGCGTTTCAATAAGCAGCCAATATTTTTTTAGAACTCTCCTCTCCCTCATCAATACATACACATTCACACTGACCCACAATTTATAATCTCATTTTTGATCTTTTCATAAATTGATTGCAATCACAGTAAGCATGATCAGACTATTTATTTCAATGTCATGAACAAGCCAGAAAATAAGAAGACTGTCATCTGCAGAATGAGGTCCCCACAGGGTGAATTTGGTGATGCTACCCTGCATAGCAGGGTAGCATCACTAAATTTAACCTCTGTGAGCCTCAACCTGAAACAAGGTCTCAAGCCTAAACAGAGTTACACAGAGGATAAATTGGCCCACTGTATGGGATAGCATCAGCAAATTCACCCTCTGGTGACCTCATTCTGCGGATGACAGATTGCTTATTTTCAGGCTTGGTCATGACATAAAATGTAAGAATGGAAATAAGAGTTTGCTGCACCAGGGCTTAAAATCTATCAGAATAGATTCACGTAAATGATTCTTGCAAAAAAAAACAAGGAGAATCAACTTTCATTCGTGTGAAATGTTCATTATTTATTTATTTATTTATTGGTGTTTAAGGTCATATACTTATGCACAATGGCTAATTGTGACTGTGACAGTTTTACGGGTGGAGGCAGCCGGAGCACCCGGAGAGAACCACTGAGCATTGATGAGCAACTGTCAGCTCCTCAGCATTCTAACTCTATTCAAGCTCCGCTCAAGCAGGGTTGCAGCGGTTGAAGACATATGCACCATCGACGTGCAGTCCGCCTTAGTACACGGCATCATCGTGACCCCATGTAGGCAACCGGGATAAGTGCCTTGCCCAAGGACACAACACAGGTTGTCCCGGACAGGGATCGACCTCAGAACCTCTAGCATAGAAGTCCATCAGTCTACCACTGAGCCACCATGCTCCCTGAAATGTTCCATTAGATTCTAAAAGTGGCATCAACAAGCCAGAAGAATTCTTATTCTTTGCATTCTCATAAGTAACAAAACTTCACTTGGTAGTGGTGTCTTGTGAAGTCTTCTCTGCCTTTATAGGCAGCCAAGACTTCATGGGACACCACTGCCATGGTACTGTAATTTCAATCAGTAAAACCACCCAAACCCTGCATGTTGGAACACATGTTCTACACACACATGCATGATAAGCAACTCACCAAAATTGAAACTGGGTCCTTAAAGGTTGAACTTTCTAAGTATATAAATATCACATTTGCTTTTTTACCATTGCACATGTACATGTTGCACTCACAGGGGTATAACAGTACTCTCAAACTCTGAATATTCAAGAACTGAAAATTGATTCTCGCAACAGGAATTCGTAAGAATCAAAACCAATTCTCATGAATTGTGACAAATTTTAAGAAGGCCCATGCATTAAACTGGATACTTTATATATTTATTTATTTATTTATTGGTGTTTAAGGTCACTTATTTTTTCACAACGGCCAATCATGACCACAACATGATTACCAACTCAAGACCAGGGGTTTGTGTTAATAAGCCATGTTGCCCATTTTAGAGAGGGTTTGCATCTCTCCAGCATTGGTGACTGGGTCCTATTTTACCAGTAAAACAAAGCCTGTTTACCACAGTGAACAGGAACTGCTTCACTTCCTGGGGTTCCCGCAGGGAACTTTATATATTGAGCTCTTATGACTCAATAAAAATTTGAAATTTCTGAACCAAGTTCACTAAAATCAACTTCACTTGAGCTTAACCAAGACTCAGATTTATTTGTTTAGTTGGGGGTTTAACAACACTTTCAGCAGCCAGGAACACATCATGTTGGGCAGTTTTGCAGGAGGAGAAAGCCAGAGTACTCCGTGAGCACCACTGAACAACTGTCAGACTCCCCACTGTACAAACTCTGTGAAATCAGAGTTAACCCTTTACCCAACGTAACGGCCAAAACCGGCCAGCGCTATTCACGAAAATGGCCAATTAATTTTCATTGTTTTTATCGTTGGGCTCGTTCCAAAGAGGGGTCATAACCTATGTTTTTGAGACAAAAAATGAAAATGAAAGTGTCAATGACACTGTAGCTAAACTTGACACACTTGAACTTGGTAAGTTATAAGTGAAATGGCAAAATTGAAGATCATTTTGACCAATGTTGGTGAAATTTAAAAATAACAGCATTGTGTGTGCACAAAGTCATGTTAGAGTAATCCATTCCTTTTTAAATGTAAACTGTAAGTCGCCATGGCTAAAGGAAGAATGTTGATACACAAATGCAGTAAGTTGAGAGGCTATAGTAAACAGCAACTTTTTTCACAGAAATGAATGCTAATCAATAGCTCTTATCTAAAGGTCCTAATGAGCACACCAAGTTCAAAAACAATCCTATGATAAATGTGGCCTGTAGGCCATGTCAAAGAATGCTGATGCCCAAATGCAATAAATTCAAAGATTGTTGCGACAGCAAAAGTTTTTGATGGAAATGAAAAGAAAATCGATAGCTCCTATCTTTGTCACCCTGCATTAGCATACAAAGTTTCAAAACAACCTAATAATGAATGTGCCCTCTGAGGCATGCCAAAATCAATAGCTCTTATCTTTGTCACCCTGTATTAGCATACAAAGTGGTTTTTGTTTTTTTTTTATGGAAATTCATAAATATACCCTGCAGAGAGTGCAAAAGGGATAAGCTGATGCACAAATGCAGTTAGTTCAAAGGCTGGTGATAACGACAATTTTTTATGGAAATGAAAAAAAGCAACAGCTCACATCTAGAGGTCATCCCGAACACACATACCAAATTTCAAAGTGATTATAAATGTGCCCTGAAGGGTGTGTTAAAGGGTTAAAGGGAAATATTGAGGTCTGAATAAACTAAGTTCAAAGGTCAGAGGCAACATTTTTCGACAGACATGGAAGAAAATCGACAGCTTCCATATAGATGTCGCCCCAAACAAGCACACCAAGTTTGCAAGGGATCCAATCATAAATGTGCCCTGTAGGGAGTGTCAAGGGAAATATTGATGCTTAACTGCACTAAGTTTTTACTGAGTTCATCGAAGGTCATTGCCAGTGGCAACACTTTTTTGATGGAAATCGACGAAAATCGATAGCTTCCATCTAGAGGTAACCCCAAACAAGCATACAAAGTTTCAAACCGATCTGATCATAAATGTGCCCTGTAGGGCATGCCAAAGGAATATATTGATGCCTGACAAAAGTTCAAAGATTGTTGCCAGATTGTTTTCATGGACGGAAATGGAAGAAAATCGATAGCTCCCATCGAGACGACACCCCAAACAAGCATGCCAGGTTTCAAAGCAATCCAATCATAAATGTGCCCTGTAGGGTGTGCCAACGGGAAATATTGAGATCTGACTAAACTAAGTTCTAAGAACGTTGGCCGTGGCAACATTTTTTGTGGGAAATTGAAGAAAATCGACAGCTCCCATCTAGAGGTCACCCCAAACAAGCATGCCAGGTTTCAAAGCAATCTGATTATAAATGTGCCCTGTAATGTGTGCCAAAAGGAAATATTGAGATCTGACTAAACTAAGTTTTAAGAACGTTGGCCGTGGCAATATTTTTTGATGGAAATGGAAGAAAATCGATAGCTCCCATCTTGAGGTCACCCTAAACAAGCATACCAGGTTTCAATGCAATCCGATCATAAATGTGCCCTGCAGGGTGTGCCAAAGGGAAATATTGAGGTCTTCTGACTAAACGAAGTTCTAAGAACGTTGGCTGCGGCAACATTTTTTGACAGAAATTGAAGAAAATTGATAGCTCCCATCTAGAGGTCACCCTAAATACGCATACTAGGCTACGAATCAATCCAATCATAAATGTGCCCTATAGGGTATGCCAAAGGGAAATATTGTGGTCTGACTAAACTAAGTTCTAAGAACGTTGGCTGCAGCAACATTTTTTGACGGAAATTTAAGAAAATCGATAGCTCCCATCTAGAGGTCACCCCAAACAAGCATACCAAGTTTCAAGGTGATCTGATCATAAATGCGACCTGTGAGGTGTGGCAAAGGAAATTGTGAACGTACGTACACCAACGGACGAGAAGTGATGGCAATAGCTCAGCTTGACTTTGTCAAGTTGAGCTAAAAATCAGTTATTCAAGAATTTTGTTTGCAAGTGTTGTCTGCTTTTCATGTTAGGTAAAGGATTAACAACGATTGAAGGCAAGTGCACCATCGAAATACAGTATGCCTAAGTACATGGCATGACTGTGCCCCCATGTGGGTAAAAAGGGTTTAGCGATTTGAGAGAACGGGTTCAGAAATTTCATATTAAATTGTGACCCAATTTGATATTCTTTTCATCACATAATATTTAATACCTTCATCTAACTCCACAAACTGACCAAGGCTCCGATCAATTTCAGTGCACGAGTTTAAATTTCATATGAAATTGGAGATTCTTTTTACCACATAATATGTGATACCTTCACCTTATGCATAATACCTTCATCTAACGGAACTCTCAAAACCAACCAGCACAACTTACAACAAGCCAAGACCAATACCGGGTCTGGACCTGCGTCGCTGCATGCAACAGATCTGAAAATTAGACACACGATACAACTCATCATTATGAAGCAGCAGACCAAATATAAAATCATTCCCTTTCATAGAAGCCAAGAAAACTTTGACGGAAAACTTTGACGGAAAAAGTGTTTCGGATGGACTGACGGAATCACGGACTGACGGACGGAGTCGAGCGGTTACTAGACCTGCTCTGCTGCTGGCGATGCAGGTAAAAATCACCAACCAATGTTTACATTTTACCAAATGGCTAATTGTCTTGGAGAGAGCTTCTCAAGAAATGATGTCAAGTCTTTGCACAAATTACCCAATTATATGTCATAGAAATACATAAAGTCAAAATATGTTTTCTTCTCGGGTAAGAAACCCCCAAAACACATTTGCTGCAATTTATCAGGCCGGATCGTAGATCATAAACTCTAGGAGTCCATTATTGCCCTTATTCTAGATTAGGAGAGCAATTTTACATTACTTTAGTTGGATTGTGTGTTCCACTGTGCAAATGTTGATGGTGAAAAAATGTTTGCCAGAAGGGCATTTATTACACGCCTGTTCTAGGAAATCCCCATCTATAGCAACACTGAACCATGCAGAAAATGAAAATCAGTTCAGCACATATGTGCGGAACGGAAATCATTGGCAGACTATTTTCAAATAGAAGCAAAAAAATTTCACTGGAATTTTCTACAAATCGTGCACCACAATTACAATTTAAATCGTAAGATAATAACACAGGTTCCCCTCACAAATTTGGTTGGCGATAAAATGTGTTCTTTTTGTTGATAGTTCGTCCCCCGAGTTCCAATGTGTTCTATGTGCCTACTGGCACGTAGAACACACTGGAACTCAGGGGACGGGTTGTCAAATGAATTGCTGAGTGTCCTTATAATAACTGCTTTCAGAGATGTGAAGGTGTGTAATAAACACAGAATGACACAGGTGTGTAAATGGGTTAATCGATATGGCACTTGTGCCATCGTGGAAGGATACAACTCGAGGCCTGCAGCCTCTGTTTTTATCCTTCCATCCTGGCACTCGTGCCATATCGATTAACCCATTCACACGCCTGTGTCATTCTGTGTGTTTATGGCTCTCCTTATATTGCTTTTGCAAGGCTGTGAGGGGTATGGTAATCATCCTCCTGAAAAATTTACAATCCACAGGCTTGATTTATAAGCACACTCCTATGAACCAAAACAGACCAAGGAAATATTTTTCCAAGTACTTTCCAGGATATATCTTTTCCAAGAATGTTCAATTTTCATGCACTTTCAAAGTTATGTAATTTTAATTGCAACAGTGATTAACTAATGAGGATTTGTGACTGTCATCTGCTTGCCAATTAGTTGAGCACACTATCTGTTGATTGTGAGTGCTGATGTCAGATAGTAACTAGAGGTACTGTGAGCAAGCTCACCAAGTGATACCTCCCGGATGTACAAGTTAGATTATCTCCCCTTGGAAATGTCAGAACGGAATTATATTGCTTCATGCACATCTTCATATGGAGTTCTTCCATTGTGTAAAGTTTCATGAAAATTCTTCAAACGGTTTAGGAGGAGTTGCGCTTAAAAGGATGGACAGACGGACGGACAGGGTGATTCCTATATACTTTGTTTGTGGGGGGGGGGGGGGGGGGGGGTATAACAACCTAACGGAGTAGTTTGTTTAAGAATGCATAGAACAGGGTTAATTTTACAGTACAGTCAGGTTGATCGGTTTGTTGACCTCAAGAGTATGTCAGTGTGCGTATTAAAATAAAAATACGACATCAGTGGAAACAAGTTAACAGTGCTGTGTCTTTGATCAACGATCAAAGACGCTGTGCTGTTAACTTGTTTCTGCTGATGTCGCATTTCATTGAATCATCACACAACACGTGACATGTATGTCATGAACAGCAATCAAGGGGAAGGCAGAGCAATCAATGAGATTAGGCCAATCTTGATTCCTGCCAATCATTGTGGCAACTTATTAAGTTTGTTACTGCTTGTATGAGATTGTTAATCCAACGTAAATACAAACAATTTTGATCCAGTGGTGCTCCATGTAACCATCGACATGGACTGATGTTCAAACACCTTTACTGATGGTCAACTGATGGCTTAAAATCTGCTGATGCCAGATTCAATTGCCAAAACATTGGTTAATCACTAAATTGCAAGCACATTCCAGGACCTTATGAAGCCTGTATGCAATTAACCCTTTACCTAACATGAAAGGCAGATGACACATGCAAACAAAATTCTTGAATAACTAATTTTTTGTCTCAAAAACGTAGCTTATAACTCTCTCATTGGAACGAGCTCCTCCCAAAGAGGGGTCCTAGGCTATGTTTTGGACAAAAAAAATAAAAAAAATAATGAAAATTGAATGGTGAAGTTTTCTGATTAGTGCTGGATGGTTTTGACTGTTACTCTGGCTAAAGGGTTAACAAGCCAAATCTGCATCAAAGATATGGTAAATGGTTTGGTGTGTGAATGATATGAAATCAACAGTTTATTCTGTTACACAATGTCCAATGATATGGGCACAGTTGTACAACCAGTCATACAGTACAGATTGTTTGTAATCAAAAGTAAGTTACCCATTGCCCAATAAACTTTTCTCTCACGAAAAAAAAAATTTAAAATACATATGTCACAGGTACAATTACGTTTCCCCCAAATAGGCAAAAGCCTAATGTATACTATTCATTTCCAAAGTAAATAAAGTTATATTATGTGTATTCAGATAACTAATTTTCAATGAAGAATACTTCATGTGGAATGCAAAAAGTGGAGAATAAAAAATACTACTAATTTTGTCAGTTCCGACCAATTACTTTGGTACCCTCTATGTTGAATGTTTTTGTCAGCACATTGGAACCTACAGATCTCTTCTGTCCAGGGAGTTGTCCTCCTACAAATACCTGAACCATACCTGAAAATAAAAATAGAAAATCATTTTTAACCCTTCGAGACTTTATCCTGACGTTCAAACGTCACTGGGAATTCAGCTTCAACGTTTTTCAAAATGCGACATCAAATGTTGGAAAGTACAAATAACAAGATATTTTTCACATTAGAGATTATCTGGTTGAGGGCTAGATTAATTTTGCGGATCTGAATTTATTCGAATTTGTTTTATTACAAATTATTGGAGAGTGCCTACAGGCACTCTCCAATAATTTGTAATAAATTTTTTTTATATAAATAAAATATTATTTGCGTTTGATTGAATACGTAATATAAGTAAGGAAAGTGTTGGCTTGTTCTGGTATCCTTATTTTTTGAAAGCCCTGATTGTGGCTTCTTGCACTCAATCAGTTAATAAGTCTTGACAGCAGGATTATATTAGTATTTTAAGCTGCGTTAACATTTGGCTCAACAGTTGTCACTGATCACTCTTCGGGAGAAAATAGGAATTGAGGTTAAAACTTTAAAAAGAAATCGAAAAATAAAACAAAACAAATGACCACAAAGTATCAAAGCACTGTTTGATTTCGTACGTCATAAGACATACAAAAGTATCAAGGAACTGTTTGATTTCGTACGTCATAAGATGTACAAAAGTATCAAGTCACTGTTTGATTTCGTATGTCATAAGAAGTACAAAAGTATCAGGCCGCTGTTTGATTTCGTACATCATAAGACGTACAAAACTATCAAAGGGTTAAACAATATTATTTGTCATTCCTTATATAATTACCTTGAGCAATGATTCCAGGATTCATACACCTTTTTGAGAATCAAATTCCATGACTTTTCCAAAACGTTTTACCCAGTTTCCATGACCTTTCCCTCATCAGTATGACCACCATGTCCTTTTATGTAGGATGATTTTTGCGAGGAAATGGGGTACTGCATCATTATCATAATCTTAACTTTTCCAGACTATAACGACATTAAATAGGATGATTGTTCAGCAAAAGTGTGGGTAGGACCAATCAATATTTTCAACGTGCAGCCCCGAGGCTGCACATTGAAAATATTGATTAGTCTACCCCAAATAATGAATATGGACTCTTCTATTTGCTGCCATTGAACTGATGTGGAAAGTACCACAAGAGTTCAAAGGGTTAACAAAAACAAGAGGCCCCAAGGGGCCTCAATCACTCACCGACCAAAGTGGTTCAAAGAAGTATTTGGGGTCACATTCAGTTAGACATGGTTCATCAACACTACAAAGAACTGAAGCCATGAGAGGCAAATTTTATGGAAAAACACTGAGGAATGGATTTGAAGAAACCTGAACCTAATATCCCTCCCACCCCACCCCTGCCCATAGAGCCCAAATATTAAGCCAAGGACTCAAATTGAACAAACTTGAATCTGATACCCCTTGAGATGTCATATACCAACTAGGAAAAAATTCTGACTGGTGGATATGAAGAAGGTTTTTAAAGAAATCACCTCACATTGCATTAAGTTAAACTTTGGGCTCAAATAAGGGGCCAAAATATTAACCCAGGGTCCTGATTTGAACAAACTTAAATCTGACCCAACTAGAGATGTTGTATACCAAATATGAAAGGATTCTGATTGGCGGATCTGAAGAAGAAGAGTTTTAAAGAAATTTCCTCATATTTCAGTAAGTTAAAATTTGGGCTCCTACAGGGAGCCCAATTATTAACCCAGCGACTCGATTTGAACAAACTTCAATCTGACTCCCCTACAGATGTTGTATACCAAACATGAAAGGATTCTGACTGGTGGATCTGAAGAAGAAGATTTTTAAAGAAATTTTCTCATATTGCAGGAAGTTAAAATTCAGGCTCCCATAGGGAACCCAAATATTAACCGAGAAACTCGATTTGAGCAAACTTGAATCTGACCCGACCCCCCCCCCCCCCCCCTCCCCCAGAGATGATGTATACCAAATATGAGAGGATTCTGACTGGTGAATCTGAAGAAGAAGATTTTTAAAGAATATTCCACACATTGCACAAAGTTAAAATTTGGGCTTCCATAGGGAGCCCAAATATTAACCCAGCGACTCGATTTGAACAAACTTGAATTTGACCCCCCTATAGATGTTGTATACCAAACATGAAAAGATTCTGACTGGTGGATCTGAAGAAGAAGATTTTTAAAGAAATTTCCTCAAATTGCACCAAGTTAAACCTTGGGCTCCAATAGAGAGCCCAAATACTAACTCCAGTACCTGATTTGAACAAACTTGAATCTGACCCCCCCCCCCCCCTATAGATGTTGTATACTAAACATGAAATGATTCTGACTGGTGGATCTGAAGAAGAAGAAGTTTATTTGTACAAACTTGAATTGACATATGATAAGGGGCATGCACACAAAATTTGGTTAAATTTGGTCAAGTAGTTTGTGAGGAGAAGTTGATAATTTAAAGTTCACGACGGACGATGACGGACGGCAAGTTATAAGTTAAACTCCCTTCGGTGAGATAATAATGAAAGTGTCAATGACACTGCAGCTCAACCTGTCTAAGAAGGGACTGCACTAAATACAAAGATCCAGTAATACTAAGTTATTCAATCAGGTTTCTACAGAGAAGATATCGCACTAAAGCTCCATATGAAATTGAAAAAGATCGGGTGAGAGATGCAGCCAAAAGGGAGTGCCAATGGAATTTTGACAATTTATATGCCAAATTTAAGATGGCCACTGGAGGCAATGTTTTTCAACGTAATTCGGAAAAAAATTTGATAGCTCCCACCTAGACACTGCCCCAAAGCCAGGCAAGAAATTTGGAACTAATCGAGTGAGATGCAGCCTTAAGGTGTGCAATGGAATTGTTGACAATTTACGTGCCAAATCAAAGATGGCTACTGGCAGCAATATTTTTCAACAAAATTCAGAAAAATTTGGTAGCTTCTATCTGGACACTACACCAAAGTAACACATGAAATGTGAAAAAGATCGGGTGAGATATGCGGCCTGTAGGGTGTGCCCATGGAATTGTTGACAATATATATTCCAAACCTAAGATGGCCACTGGTGGTCATGTTTTTCAATGAAATTCTGAAAATTCAATAGCTCTCATCTGGACATTTCCCCAAAGCCATGTGTGAAATTTGGAACAGATCAGATGAAAGCTGCAGCCTGTAGGGTGTGCTAAAGGAATTGTGGGTGGACTGATGTATGGATGGATGGATGGATGAATGAATGGATGGATGGATAGATGGATGGATGGATGGATCACAACCAATCCCAATAGCTCGTATTGACATTGTCAAGCTGAGCTAAAAATTAAACTATTTTCATTTTTCATGAATTTTCCAGGATTCCATGACCCATACAAACCCTGTGATTCCTTGTCCACAGAAGAAAAAAAATGTCTGGAAACTGGAATCTTTTAGATGCCTATATTTTGGAAAATAAAATCTGAAGGGCTTAACCCTTTAACATGATGGCTAAAGCTGTTCAGGACTATTATAATATATATTGGCATTCAAAATTTATTATTTTTTAAAAGTTTTGCCAATAAAAAGCTTATAATCCTTCTTTGGAACAAGCTAATTCAAATTGTTTCAATGAGGGGGTCGTAAGCTCTAGATTTTTTAGGCAAAAAACACCTGAACGTGTTTAGTTATTCAAGAATCTTTTTTAGCAAGTGTCGTCTGATATTCAGATTGGGTAAAAGGTAAAAAAAATAACAGTGTCGAACAACCTTTTGGCTGCATCCTTTATATCTACCGTATTTACTCTATATATTGGGACACTCTATAATTTGGGACACACGTTTTTTCCAGAAAAATATTTTTTTTTTATGCTCCAATGTTTGGGACACTCAGGAGACTTGTTTCCAGTTGGCCCAGTCACCTGAAAACGGTGCAAAATGCTCAATATTAAAACTAAGTTTGTGTTTAATTTTCCTTTTTAAACAATAAAAAATTGATAATACATACTGATTTGTGTTGTTTTTATTTAAATCTGTTCTAAGTTTTAATATTTACAGTCCGGACTGACATGAGGAAGACTATTCAATATTACATTGTGACAGTCTTCAACCCTTTACCGAATGCTAGTGGCAGATGACACTCATACAAAGAATTCTTGTGTAACTAAAAATTTTCATTTTTTGCTTCCAAAACATAGCTTATGACCCCTCATTAGAACGAACGCAAATGCGCTCGTTCCAATGAGGAGCATAAGCTATGTTTTGGAAGCAAAAAATGAAAATCTAAAAAAAGTTAAAAAATTTATAGTAATTTATATATTTTTTATACTTACCAATGACCCAGACATAGCTGGTGCTAACTCTTAAGAATCTAGGGCCAAACACAAATTTTGCCCCCCAATCCCCAAAATTTGCATCTAAAACCAAAGAAATCATGTCCTGAATGGCCCTCCATACTTTGCCTCTACTGCGCATGCGCAGTGTCAAGGAGGTCCCGAAATTGGTGCCAATTATCATTCTTACAAGCAGTGCCTGGTCAGCGCTATGTACTCAGCGGGGAGGTATGAGTTCCCAACTCCTGGGAGGGCCATCCCCGTCTGGGTCATTGGTAAGTATAAAAAATATATAAATTACTATAAATTTTTTAACATTTTTATACTGTACCAAAGACCCAGACATAGCTGAATAGTAAAAAGGCTGGAGGGCCTAGGACATAGAGGAAAATCCAATAAGCTCAACTATATAAAATAGAGTCATCCCCTCGAGGAGAAAAGGAGTATTAGGCTTTACATGTATCTTTCTTATTTATGATAAATTAGAAAGACACAACACCCTCCATAATTGAGCATCATAACATTCATGTTCTCTATTAACATCCAGTATAATCCTTATACTAATTATTTTTAAAGTAAGCCAATAAATAAAGTTAGTCCAGAGAATTGAGACTCTTTATACTCTTTTAAAAGTGTCCGAGGATTGTATATTAACGCCCGTTTGACACGTGACATATACAAATGCTTCACACCGAGCTACACTATAAAAATATGACATGGATGAATTTTTAAACATTAACTTTTCACTTTAAAACCATCCCGGTAACAACTCAGAATTACTGACTCCGGAGGAGGTATCCCCCTGTTTTCACTATAAAACAGGTGACCTAAGGGAAACCCTCCCCCCCCCCCCTTCCCCTTGCCCTGGGTCAAATAGCCCAGAGCGAAGAGGGCAGCAGGACGGAGTCACTGCCTGAACAGAAAGCCTGCATAACTATAGTTGCAACTGTTTAGTGAACGACATTCTGAGCAGCAGATAACGGACCTAAACAATGCAGGTCTCCAGAAATGGACTCAATATTTCTGAGATAAAAATTCGTGAATGTGGATGGCTGAGACCAATATGCAGCCTTCATTAAATCTGTAATAGCAACACTATTTGCATAAGCCCAAGATGTAGAAAGAGTTGTTACTTCATGAGCCGAAATCTTAAGCACCGACTGCAGAGTTGAAGATAGATTATCATAAGCAGTACGGAAAGTTAATTGAATCCTTCTAGCAATAGAATGAACCGTAATGTCCTTTCTATTAGGCATCAGAGACAGAAAGAAGCGTTTACGTCCCTTTCTGATAAACTGAGATCTTGTTTATAAATACATAAAGCTCTAACCGGACAGAGTAAAGGCCTATGCCCGTCTGAAGACGGAAGAGCCTTAATAACAATAGGTTCCAGATATTTATTAGGAGCCTGATTCTTAGCCAAAAATCCAACATTAGTAGTAAAGGTAATAGTGTTCCCGACACTACGATAGTGAGAAACATCCACTGATAGTGCATGAAGCTCACTGACTCTTCAAGCAGAAGAGAAAGCTGAGAGAAATGCTGTCTTATAAGACCAGAATTTGAAATCTACTGTCTCAAGAGGCTCAAATGGTTTTCTTTTAGTTTAAGAAGAACCCAAGCTAAATTCCATTTAGGAATTAATCTAAGGATTCTAGGTCTATTTATCGAAAAGTTTCTAACTAATTTAGATAAAGAGACATTAGATCCAATTGTAAACTATCATGGTGTGCATAGGTATCAGATAACATAGACCTATAACCTTTAAGAGTAACAGGCTGCAGTTGATCTCGTCAAACAAGTATACTAGAAAGTTTGCAATGTCTGGTATGGAGGGATCAAAAATATCAACAGAATGATCCCTACACCAACGACGAAAGACCTTCCACTTAGCCGCATAGTATAGCGAAGAGGAGGTCCTCCTACAGTTAGAAATCGCGTCCACTGCTCGTCCTGTACAATGCTTGCCGTGCAAGAAGGACCGCACAACGGAATACGTGAAGGTTGAGACCTTGCGGGTTGTGATGAAGTTGACACGATTTCCCCTGCGAAAGAAGATCCTCTCGTGGAGGAAGTTTTCGCGGTAAGTCCCACAGCAGACACCTGAGTAGATTTATCCACGGTCTCTGTGGAGACAGAGATGCTACCAACAGAATTGTATTGTGATTGTTTTATCTTTAGCAATATTTGCTGAATCAACGGCACTGGAGGATACGCATATCCTATCATTCCGTCCCACGAGATCGATAGAGCGTCTACTGCATATGCTCGGGGATCCGGACATGGTGACACATACGTCTGCAATTGATTGTTGAGTTGTGTCGCAAACAAGTCTATCATTGGCCGCTCCCATTGGTAGCAAATGTGATTGAATACCTGTTTGTTGAGAGTCCATTCTGACGGCAACAAGCGACCCTTCCGTGAAAGGGAGTCTGCTAATACATTCAGACGACCCGGAATATGACGGACCGAAAGCAGAACTTGGTGTTCTAGAACAAACAGAAGGATTCTTTCCGATAAATTGAATAACGGAACGGAATGAGTGCCTCCCTGGTTCCGGATATACGCAACGACTAGATACTGCGGAACCCAAAGACCCTGGCACTTCGAATCCGTTGGGATCAATGTTGTACCCCAACCTGTTTGACTGGCATCCGTCATAATCGTAAAACTCGGATCCGGCAACTGCAGTGGAACTCCGAGTCAACCACTGAATGTTTGCCCAAGTCTGAATCTCTTGTTATACTTGATTTGACAAGAGAATGTCTATATCAAGCAATTCATAGATTGCTGAAAGCTTGCCGTCAAAAAGAAGCTTCTCCGAGACCGAAGCGACTCTGAGAGAGTTCTTCACCTTACTATCCACACGCGTGGATGTAGCTAGGGCTGCGTCACGTCTAACCAACTCCAGGTTTGCCACTGAAGGGCGGAGTTATATGTGGTAAAGCTACTGCCCTTGAAAGAAATCTCAATGAGGATCATATCCTGGAATTCTTTCCCTTGAAGACGTAATGATAACGCCTTAGTATGGTGGTCTGGGTATGATAAAGCGTCTAAGTTAAGTCTGTTAGACATTATTGTTGTTTCCAACGTCGTGGTTGGAATTGACATAGACGACGGAATAGACAATTCCAAGTCTTCAGCCTCGTCGTCTAGACGCAGAGGAACTCTCGGTATGCCCTGTCCTGCCGTTTCGAATTTATTCCTTGAATTGATGAAAGGCAGATTTAGAGCATTTGCGGACAAGAAACCAGACTTGCCTGTTTTAGTAGCAAGCTTATATATAGCGTCGTTCAATAATTCGAATGTTCTTGTGACATTATTGGACTGTGTCGGCAACTCAGGGACGATGTCCCTGAACCGATCAAAAAAAATTCTGTGTCCAATGACGCTATTAGTCTCTTATCCGGCATCGCAGCATTCTAGTCCGACGGAACAACCTCTGGAAGATAATGCCGGATGAAATCTACGGCAGCTTATGTTGTTCCGAAAGGGAAAGCTCGAAATCCTCCGAATCCCTTTCGCTATCCTGTCGGACCCTATGAAGTGCTCGGTCGTCCGTACCTGATGCTTCAGCGGAGCGTACCGACCCAGCGTCGTCGGATTATTCCTGATCCGACAGAGATTCTGTCGTTTGCTGGGATGCTGCGATAAGTTGTTCTATTTGGGATAGCACGTCCGTCACTGAGGCCTGTGGAGTAGCGGTCTTACGTTGCTTTGCCGCTGGAAGCTCCGTGTACGTTGACCCCTGCATACTTCTATTACGCGAGCGTCCGGAGTCTACAGGCCTCGTGTCCCTTGGCTACCAGATGGCGTGACCTGTTTGCCGTGGAATCCCTGATGGCGAACCTGGCTGGATATCCATGGTCACATAGCCAAGGTGCGGTCGTGTGCGCTGCCGTGAGGATGAGGAAGCCTTATCGACAGTCTCTCGGACTGTCTATATAACGGAGCGTCCCGAGCGGCGGACGTATGCTCCGAATGCGAAACGTTTTGTACCACAACATCTGGTCCCAGATGTTGTTGTACGAGAGAGGGACCTCTCTCGCTCGCAGCCCGGATGGACCTGGACGAACTAGGAACCGGACTAATAGGCTTCCTCCGATCTCTCCTCTGATCCGTCGTCACTGGGTGTGCACTTTTGTCTTATTATAGTGCTCGCATCACCCAAATCTCCTTCCTGGACCGCAACGGACAAACCCGGCCACCGAACCATTCGATGAATGGACGCTATACCGGGTGAGCTAGCAGATGTCAACGCCGTCGATCCTTCTAGGGACCTCTTAGGCGATTGACGTATTTCCATGAGCACTTTGCCGCTAGCTCTTCATTTAACTATGACGACTGAGGCACACTTGGAAGACATCACGGTAACTTTTGCGAACAAGAAACCAGACTTGCTTGTTTAGTAGCAAGCATATATATAGCATCGTTCAATAATTCGAATGTTCCTGTGACATTATTGGACTGTGTCGGAAACTCAGGGACGATGTCCCTGAACTGATCAAAAAAAATTCTTGTGTCCAAAGACGCTATCAGTCTCTTATCCGGCATCGCAGCATTCTGGTCCGACGAAACAACCTCTGGAAGATAATGCCGGATGAAATGTACAGCAGCTTATGTTGTTCCGGAAGGGAAAGCTCGAAATCCTCCGAATCCCTTTCGCCATCCTGTCGAACCCTATGAAGTTTTCGGTCGTCCATACCTGATGCTTCAGCGGAGTGTACCGACCCAGCGTCCTCGGATATTACCTGATCCGACAGAGATTCTGTCGTTTGCTGGGATGCTGTGATAAGTTGTGCTATTTGGGATAACACGTCCGTCACTAAGGCCTGTGGAGTAGCGGTCTTACATTGCTTTGCCGCTGGAAGCTCCGTGTACGTTGACTCCTGCATACTTCTCTTATGCGAACGTCCGGAGTCTACAGGCCTCGTGTCCCTGGCTACCGGATGGCGTGACCTGGTCGCCGTGGATTCTCTGACTGGCAAAGCTGGCTGGATATCTGAGGTCATGTAGCCAAGGTGCGGTCATGTGCGCTGCCGTGAGGATGAGGAAGCCTTATCAACAGTCTCTCCGGACTGTCTATATAATGGAGCGTCCCGAGCGGCGGACGTATGCTCCGAATGCGAAACGTTTTGTACCACAACATCTGGTCCCAGATGTTGTTGTACGAGAGAGGGGCCTCTCTCGCTCACAGCTCGGATGGACCTGGACGAGCTAGGAACCGGACTAACAGGCTTCCTCCGTTCTCTCCTCTGATCCGCCATCACTGGGTGTGCACTTAGTTGATTTATAGTGCTCGCATCACCCAAAACTCCTTTCTGGACCGCGACGGACGAACCCGGCTGCTGAACCATTCGATGAATGGACGCTACACCGGGCGAGCTAGCGGATGTCAACGCCGTCGATCCTACTAGGGACCTCTTAGGCAATTGACGTATTTCCATGAGCACTTTGCCGCTAGCTCTTCATTTAATTGTGACGACGGAGGCACACTTTTGGAAGACATCACGGATACATCACCCTGTTCTTGTTCCTCTGAAATAGAGATTGATAAACTAGAGTGACCCTGCAGAGAAAGGACCGGCATGGCCATTTCCCCGCTAACAACATACCGTGACACATGCTTCCCATGTTTGTCATCCCAATTGACACATACTGAACAGGAGTTAGTGCGAGTACACTGACTACAATTAATACAATGATTATGAAAGTCAGAGGAAGATTTCCTCTTATTACAATTGAACAATATCCTTTCATTGTGAAAAGAATACAAAAAGTCCTAGTACTCGCACCAACCCCTGAAAACAAAGATACATAATAACATGATCCATTAACATAGAAAAAATAATTGAAATCAAAAAAATTTTTTGAAAAAGTTAAAAAATTTATAGTAATTTAATAGACATATTCCATGAGCACTTATTGCCGCTAGCTCTTCATTAACTATGACGACAAAGGCACACTTTTGAAAGACATCTCCATAACTCTTCGAACAAGAAACCAGAAATGCTTGGTTAGCAAGCATAAAATAATAATATATATAGCGTCGTTCAATAATTCGAAAGTTTGTGTGACATTATTGGACTATGTCGGAACTGAGGGACGATGTCCCTGAACCGAACCAAAAATTTCTAAGTCCACCGACGCTATCAGTTTCTTATCCGGCATCGCAGCATTCTGGTCCGACGAAAGAAGCTGTAGAAGACCAAGTCAGATGACATACACAACAGCATATGTTGTTCCGAAAGGGAAAGCTCGAAATCCTCCGAATCCCTTTCGGTATCCCGTCGGGCCGGATGAAACTTTCGGACGTCCGTACCCGCTTCCGCGGAGCATCCCGACCCAGCATCGTCGGATAAAATATATGCGACAGATTCAGTTGATGCTGGGATGCTGCGATAAACTGTGCTATTAAGGAAAGCACGTCCGTTCCCGAGGCCTGTGCAGTAGCGGTCTTACGATGCATTGCCGCCGGAAGCTCCGTGTACGTTGACTCCCGCACACTTCCTATGCGAACGTCCGGAGTCTGCAGGCCTCGTGTCCCTGGCTACCGGATGGTGTGACCTGGTCGCCGAAGAATCCTTGATCGGCGAAGCTGGTAATATATCGGCGGTCATGCAGCCAAGGTGCGGTCGTGTGCGCTGACGAGAAGAGGAAGCCTTAGCAGTCTCCGCGGACTGCCTATATACAACGGAGTGTCCCGAGCGACGGACGTATGCTCCGCTTGCGACACATTTTGTACCACAACATCTGGGGCCAGATGTTGTTGAACGAGAGAGGGACCTCTCTCGCTTGCCGTCCGGATGGACCGGAACGAGCTATGAACCGGACTAAAAGGCTTCCTCCGTTCTCCCTCCGATCCGCCGTCACTGGGTGTGCATTAGGTTAATTTATAGTGCTCGCATCACCCCAAAATTCCTTCTAGACCGCAACGGACGAACCCGGCTGCCGAACCATTCGATGAATGGACGCTACACCGGGCGAGCTAGCGGACGTCAAAGGCCGTCGAACCTACTAGGGTCCTCTTAGGCAATTGGCGTATATACATGAGCACTTTTCCGCTAGCCCTTCATTAATTGTGACGACGGAGGCACACTGTTGGAAGACATCACAGATACATCACCCTAATCTTGATCGTCTGAAATAGAAATTGATAAAGTAGAGTGACCCTGCGGGGAAAGGACCGGAGTGTCCAAATCCCCAATAACATACCGTGACATACGCTTCCCATATTGTCATCGAAATCATACGATACAGAACAGGAGTTAATGCGAGTACACTGACTACATATAGAATGATAATAAAGTCAGAGGAAGACTTCCTCTTAAAACAATTGATCAATATCCTTTCAATGTGAAAAGAAAACAAGTTCTGGTACTCGCACTAACCCCTGGCAATCAAAATACATAATAATAATATGATCCATTAATATAGAAAAAATAATTGAAATCAAAATATTTTGAAAAAATATTTTTTCAAAACAGCCCAAGTTTCTGAAAAGTAACGTTGAGCCCCAATGGATCCCAAGCCTAAGTGTGGACAAAAATTTTAAAAATATTTTAAACAATTTATTCAACACTTACGAACAATAATAATGTATCTAGTTATGATTAAAATAACATCAAGATATTATTTTTTAGAAATCCCCCCCTCACACAGAGGGCTGTTGTAAATGTAAACAATGAGTGTAAAAACACTAAAATAAGACTCCAGGCACCCAGGCCCGAAATCAGTTACCAAAAATACACTATCTGATGCAAAACAGAGACTTCCAGGGAAGAAACTGCAGAACATCAGATGGTAGATGCAGAACACAACGCCTAACCACCCGTAGGTGAAGACGTAAACATGGGGAAAGAACAGAATTCATTCTGTTATTCAGCTAAAACTCCCAAGAAAATTTAGTAATAATAATTACAAAAACTATGCCAAAAGCATGGGAGAATAGCAAGGGGGAACTTAAAGGACAGGGAGAGAGGAAAACACTTAAAAAACAGTGTAACTAAATAATCAGAACGACAACAAAATGGCTGCTGCCTCAAAAATAGGTAACTTAACATAATTTCATTAAAAAATTTTAAGTTACAGCCCTGATAATATTCTGTCACACATTTATTTCCTCTCCTCCTTCTCTATCCTCCTTAGAATCACCATTTCACTAATATTTATGTGTCTGGCATCATTTAAACTGAGATTTATAAGCACAAAGATCAGTCAGATGTTAACTGATGAAGGGCCAAACTTAGAATGATTAATGGCGCCAATTTCGGAACGTCCTTGACACTGCGCATGCGCAGTAGGGGCGAAGTGTGGAGGGCCTTTCAGGACATGTTTTCTTTGGTTTTAGATGCAAATTTTGGGGATTGGGGGGCAAAATTTGTGTTTGGCCCTATATTTTAAGAGTTAGCACCAGCTATGTCTGGGTCATTGGTACAGTATAAAAATATATTTTTTCAGAAAAGCCCAAGTTTCTGAAAAGTAACGTTGAGCCCCAATGGGTCCCAAAACTAAGTGTGGACAAAAATTTTAAAAATATTTTAAAAAATTAATGCAACACTTACGAATAATAATAATGTATCTTGTTATGATTAAACTAACACAAAGACAAGAAATCCCCCTCCACAGAGACTGTTGTCAATGTATACAAGAAGTGTATAAACACCAGAAACATGACTCCAGGCACTGATAACCATGGCCCGAAATCAGTTACCAATAATACACTATCTGATGCAAAACAGAGACTTCCAGGGAAGAAACTGCAGAACGTTAAAAAATTTATAGTAATTTATATATTTTTTATACTTACGAATGACCCAGACATAGCTGTTGGTGCTAACTCTTAAAATATAGGGCCAAACACAAATTTTGCCCCCCCCCCCAATCCCCAAAATTTGCATCTAAAACCAAAGAAAACATGTCCTGAATGGCCCTCCACACTTCACCTCTACTGCACATGCGCAGTGTCAAGGACGTTCCGAAATTGGCGCCATTAATCATTCTTATAACCAGTGCCTGGTAAGCGCTATGTACTCAGCGGGGAGGTATGAGTTCCCAACTCCTGGGAGGGCCATAGAGAATAGAGACTCTTTATACTCCTTAAAAGTGTCCGAGGATTGTATAATAACGTCCGTTGACACGTGCTATATTCAAAAGCTATACTTTAAAAACTAAGACCTGAATGAATTTTAAAACATAAACTTCTCACTAAAAAACCATCCCAATAACAGCTCAGAATTACTAACTCCGGAGGAGGTATCCCCTTGTTTTCATAGTAAAACAGGTGGCCCAAGGGAACACCCTCCCCCCCCCCCCCCTTTTTCTTGCCCTGGGTCAAATAGCCCAGAGCGAAGAGGGCAGCAGAACGGAGTCACTGCCGAAACAGACAGCCTACCTAGCTATAGTAGCAACTTTTAAGTGAATGACATTCTGAGCAGTAGATAATAGACCTAACAATAGAGGCCTCCAGAAATAGACTCGATATTTCTGAGATAAAAATTCATGAATGTGGATGGCTGAGCGCAATGAGCAGCCTTCAAAAATCTATAATAGCGACACTATTAATGTAAGCCCAAGATGTAGAAGAACTCTTACTTCATGAGCCGAAATCTTAAGCACAACTGCTGAGTCAATGATATACCATAAGCAGTATCGATAGTTAATTGAATCCATTAGCAATAGAATGGAGCGTAACGTCCTTCTATTAGGCATCAAAGACAGAAGAAGCTTACGCCCGTAGTAATAAACAGATATCTGTTTATAAATACGTAAACTCTAACCGGACAGAGTAAAGGCCTATGCCCGTACGAAGACGGAAGGACCTTAATAACAATAGGTTCCGGATATTTATTAGGAGCCTGACTCTTATGCAAAAATCCAACCTAAATAGTAAAGGAAGTAGTGATCCCGAAACTACGAAAGTGAGAATCATCCACCGATAGTGCATGAAGCTCACTGACTCTTCAGTAAAAGAGAAGACAACAGAATTACTGTCTAAAAGGTCAGAATTTGAAAACTACTGTTTCCAGAGGCTCGTGTTAAGTCCCACAGTAGACATCTGAGTAAATTTACCCACGGTCTCTGTGAAGACAGAGATGCTATCAACAGAAATGTATTGTGGTTGTTTATATTAGCAATACTTGCTGAAACAACAGCGCAGGAGGATACGCATATCCTATCATTCCATCCTATTAGATCAATAGAGCGTTAACAACATAAGCTCAGAGAACCGGACATGTAAACACATACGTCTGCAATTGATTAGCAAGTTGTGTCATAAATAAATTATCATTGGGCGCTCCCATTGATAGCAAATCTGATTGAATACTTGTTTGTTGAGAGTCCATTCTGACGGCAACAAGCGACCCATAAGTGAAAGGGAGTCCGGTAATACAATCAGACGACCCGGAATATGACGGACCGAAGCAGAACTTGGTGTACTATAACAAACAGAAGGATTCTTTCCATTAAATTGAATAACGGAAACGAATGAGTGCCTCCCTGGTTCCGGAGATACGCCACTACTGTCGTATTATCGTACAGGATTTGGACATGCGTTTCTGAATAATGTTCATCCAATGACATAAAGCAAGACTAAAAAACATTATTCCGTGGAAGATAAGTGCTTGCCTAGAGACTGCGGAACCCAAAGACCCTGGCACTTCGAATCCGTTGGGATCAATATTGTATCCCAACCTGTTTGACTGGCAACCGTCATAACTATAAAACTCGGATCCGGCAACTGCAGTGGCACTCTCCGAGTCAACCACCGAATGTTTGCCCCAGTCTGAATCTCTTGCTACACTAGATAGACAAGAGAACGTGTAAATCGAGCAATTCATGGATTGCTGAAAAGTTGCCGTCGAAGAGAAGCTTCTCCGAGACCGAAGCGACTCTGAGAGAGTTCTTCACCTTACTATCCACGCACGTGGATGTAGCTAGGGGTGCGTCACGTCTAACCAACTCCAGGTAGCCACTGAAGGGCGGAGTTATACGTGAACAAACTACTGCCCTCAAAAGAAATCACACTGAGGATCATATCCCGGAATTCTTTCTCTTGAAGACGTAATGATAATGCCTCAGTAAGGTGGATTACGTATGATAAAGCGTCTAAGTTAAGTCTATTATACATCATTGTCATTTCCAACATTGTGGTTGGAAAAGACATAGATGGCGAAAAAGATAATTTCCAGTCTTTAACCACGCCGTCTAGATGCATATGAACTCTCGGTATGCCCTGTTCTGCCAAAATAAATTATTCCTATAAATGATAAAAGGCAGAATTGAGCATTGCGGACAAGAAACTAAACTATCATGCTTGGTAGCAGGCTTATATATATATATAGCGTCGATAAATAATACACATGTTCTAATGACATTATTGGACTGCGTCGGTAAGTCAGGGACAATGTCCCTGAACCGATTCAAAATTCCGTGTCCAATGACGCTATAAGTCTCTTATCCAACATCGCAGCAATGTAGTCCGAAGGAACAACCACTGGAAGATAATGCCGGAAGAAATGTATGGCAGCTTCCGATGTTCCGAAAGGGAAAACTCGAAATCGTCCGAATCCCTTTCGCCATCCTATCGGACCCTATAAAGCGTTCGGTCGTCCGAACCTGATGCAACCGCGGACCGCACCGACCCAGCGCCGTCGGATAATTCCTGATCCGACCGAGAAACTGTCGATTGCTGGGATGCTGCGAAAAACTGTGCTAACTTGGATAGCACATCCGTCACGGAGGCCTGTGGAGAAGCGGACTTACGATGCATTGCCGCTGGAAGCTCCGTGATCGTTACCCCGTGCATACTACTATTATGCGAGCGAACGGAGTGTAAAGGCCTCGTGTCCCTTGGCTACCGGATGGCGTGACCTGTTCGCCGTGGAATCACTGAATGACGAAACTGGTCGGATACTCGAGGTCACGTAGCCAATGTGCGGTCGTGTGCGCTGCTGTGAGGATGAGGAAGCATTATCGACAGTCTCTCGGACTGTCAATATAACGGAGCGTCCCGAGCGGCGGACATATGCTCCGAATGCAAAATATCTGAACCACAACATGTGGTCCCCTATGTTGTTGGACGAGAGAGGGACCTCTCTCGCTCACAGCCCGGACGGACCTGGACGAGCCAGGAACCGGACTAACAGGCTTCCTCCGATCTGCCCTCAATCCGTCGTCACTGGGTGAGTACTAAAGTTATTATAGTGCTCGCATCACCCAAATCTCCTTCCTAGACCGCAACGGACGAACCCGGCTGCCGAACCATTCGATGAATGTACGCTACACCAGGTGAGCTAGCGAATGTCACTCCGTCGATCCTACAAGGGACCTCTTAGGCGATAGACATATTCCATGAGCACTTATTGCCGCTAGCTCTTCATTGACTATGACGACAGAGGCACACTTTGAAAAACATCTCCGTAACTTTGCGAACAAGAAACCAGAAATGCTTGGTAATAGCAAGCATATAATAATATATATAGCGTCGTTCAATAATTCGAAAGTTTGTGTGACATTATTGGACTATGTCGGAACTGAGGGACGATGTCCCTGAACCGAACCAAAAATTTCTAAGTCCACCGACGCTATCAGTTTCTTATCCGGCATCGCAGCATTCTGGTCCGACGAAAGAACCTGTAGAAGATCAAGTCAGATGACATACACAACAGCATATGTTGTTCCAAAAGGGAAAGCTCGAAATCCTCCAAATCCCTTTCGGTATCCCGTCGGACCGGATGAAATTTTCGGACGTCCGTATCTGCTTCCGCAGAGCGTCCCGACCCAGCATCGTCGGATAATACATTAAGCGACAGATTCAGTTGTTGCTGGGATGCTGCGATAAGCTGTGCTATTTGGGATAGCACGTCCGTCCCCGAGGCCTGTGCAGTAGCGGTCTTACGATGCATTGCCGCCGTGTATGTTGACTCCCGCACTCTTTCTTATGCGAACTTCCGGAGTCTGCAGGCCTCGTGTCCCTGGCTACCGGATGGTATGACCTGGTCGCCGATGATTCTCTGATTGGCGAAGCTGACTGGATATCCGAGGTCAAGTAGCCAAGAGCGGTCGTGTGCGCTGCCATGAGAATGAGGAAGCCTTATTGACAGTCTCTCCGGACTGACTATATGTCGGAGCGTCCCGAGCGGCGGACGTATGCTCCGAATGAGAAACATTTTGTACCACAACATCTGGGGCCAGATGTTGTTGTACGAGAGAGGGGCCTCTCTCGCTCGCCGTTCGGATGGACCTGAACGAGCTAGGAACCGGACTAAAAGGCTTCCTCCGTTCTCCCTCTAATCCGCCGTCACTGGGTGTGCATTTGGTTGATTTATAGTGCTCGCATCACCCCAAAACTCCTTCTAGACCGCAACGGAGGAACCTGGCTGCCGAACCATCCGATGAATGGACGCTACACCGGGCGAGCTAGCGGACGTCAAAGGCCGTCGAACCTACTAGGGTCCTCTTAGGCAATTGGCGTAATTGCATGAGCACTTTTCCGCTAGACCTTCATTAATTGTGACGACGGAGGCACACTGTTGGAAGACATCACGATACATCACCCTAATCTTGATCGTCTGAAATAGAAATTGATAAAGTAGAGTGACCCTGCGGGGAAAGGACCGAAATGTCCAATTCCTCACTAACATACCGTGACACACGCTTCCCATGTTGTCATCAAAATCATCACATACAGAACAGGAGTTAGTGTGAGTACACTGACCACATATACAATGATTATAAAAGTCAGAGGAAGATTTCCTCTTATTACAATTGACCAAAATCCTTTCAATGTGAAAAGAAAACAAAGTCCTAGTACTCGCACCAACCCCTGACAATCAAAATACATAATAATATGATCCATTAACATAAAAAAAAAAATTGAAATCAAAATATTTTGAAAAAATATTTTTTCAGAACAGCCCAAGTTTCTGAAAAGTAACATTGAGCCCCAATGGATCCCATGCCTAAGAGTGGACAAAAATTTTAAAAATATTTTAAACACTTTATGCAATACATACGAACAATAATAATGTATCTAGTTATGATTAAATTAACATCAAGATATTATTTTCAAGAAATTCCCCCTCACACAGAGGGCTGTTGTAAATGTAAACAATAAGTGTAAAAACACTAAAATAAGACTCCAGGCACCCAGGCCCGAAATCAGTTACCAATAATACACTATCTGATGCAAAACAGAGACTTCCAGGGAAGAAACTGCAGAACATAAGATGGTAGATGCAGAACACAACGCCTAACCACCCATAGGTGAAGACGTAAACATGGGGAAAAGAACAGAATTCATTCTGTTATTCAGCTAAAACTCCCAAGAAATTTTAGTAATAATAATTACAGAAACTATGCCAAAAGCATGGGAGAATAGCAAGAGGGGACTTAAAGGAAAGGGAGAGAGGAAAACACTGAAAAATCAGTGTAACTAAATAACAAGAATGACAACAAAATGGCTGCTGCCTTGAAAATAGGTAACTTAACATAATTTCCTTAAAAAATTTTAAGTTACAGCCCTGATAATTTTCTGTCACACATTTTTCCTCTCCTCCTTCTATATCCTCCTTAGAATCACCATTTCACTAATATTTATGTGTCTGGCATCATTTAAACTGAGATTTACAAGCACAAAGATCAGTCAGATGTTAACTGATGAAGGGCCAAACTAAGAATGATTAATGGTGCCAATTTCGGAACGTCCTTGACACTGCACATGCGCAGTAGAGGTGAAGTGTGGAGGGCCATTCAGGACATGTTTTCTTTGGTTTTAGATGCAAATTTTGGGGATTGGTGGGCAAAATTTGTGTTTGGCCCTATATTTTAAGAGTTAGCACCAGCAGCTATGTCTGGGTCATTGGTACAGTATAAAAATATCAGATGGTAGATGCAGAACACTACGCCTAAACACCCATGGGTGAGGACGTAAACATGGGGAAAAGAACAGAATTCATTCTGTTATCCAGCTAAAACTCCCAAGAAATTTTAGTAATAATATTACGGAAAATATGCCAAAAGCATGGGAGAATAGCAAGGGGGAATTAAAGGAAAGGGAGAGAGGAAACACTGAACAAGCAGTGTAACTTAAAGCAAGAATGACAACAACAGGCCCATGCCTCGAAAATAGGTAACTTAACATAATTTCATAAAAAATTTTTAAGTTACAGCCCTGATTATTTTCTGTCACTCATTTTTCCTCTCCTCCTTCTATTTCCTCTTTAGATCCACCATTTCTCTAATATATATTTATGTGTCTGGCATCATTTAAACTGAGATTTACAAGCACAAAGATCAGTCAGATGTGAACTGATGAAGGGCCAAACAAAGAATGATAATTGGCGCCAATTTCGGGACCTCCTTGACACTGCGCATGCGCAGTAGAGGCAAAGTATGGAGGGCCATTCAGGACATGATTTCTTTGGTTTTAGATGCAAATTTTGGGGATTGGGGGGCAAAATTTGTGTTTGGCCCTAGATTTTTAAGAGTTAGCACCAGCTATGTCTGGGTCATTGGTACAGTATAAAAATATTGGATGGCGATTTTCGTATATAGTGATGGAAAACGAATCACACACAACTTGATTCAGCATCAAAACAAGACCAGGTTGTGTTTTTTCCCCCATTTTCTAAGATGTGGGACATCTGTGAAAATATTTATTTTTATCTGTCCCAATACAGAGTAAATACGGTACATAATTTTAACTCTCCAGAGGCAATTAACCATTGTCTGTTCTGAAATAAAATTGTTTAAGTTAAAGACTTAATCAGTTCTCATTCAATCCACAAAACATACCTGGAAAAATCACAAAGCCTTCTTTTTCATCCCACACAGCCATATCACGAGCCTCGATTGTTAACTTGAAGACATGGCTTTCTCCTTGAGGTATGAAAACGCGATCATAACCAACCAACTGTATTCTTGGCTTTGGGAGAGTTACTGCCTTCCACACTATATACACCTGGATTACCTGTAATGATTTCATAGAATGAATAGGCCAGTGCAAATTGAGAAAACAATTGTTTTCATTCATCCATTGATCACCTCACAAAACAGGGTTCAAAATTCTGATGCGAATCAGAATCAATTCACACAAATGATTCTTGCAGGAAAATCAATGAGAATCGGCTTGGATTCACATGAAATGTTAATTTGCTTCTTGCTGCAGATTCTAAAAGTGGCTTTAAAAAGCAAGGATTCTTATTTTTTTCTCCCTCACAAGGTGACAAAACTTCACTTGCAGTTAAAACTTAGAAGTTCTGCCACGAATAGTGTGCTTATCTCGGCTTAACTGCGCGTTGGAATTGCACGCAATTGCCATATCGAATGGCATCCAAAGCACGGCAGGTTCTCTTGGTTACTCATAGCAAACACATGCAATGTTTCTGCCAATGGACCTCCGGGTTACCCGGAGGTCCATTGGCTGAAACATTGCTTGTGCACAGGCCATATGTACAGAATTTGATAGCTTTACTTGGGCCATAATGTGTACATTAACGTGCATATCAACGTGCTATTTGTGCGCATTTCATGACATGACTTCTAGTTTTAACTGTAGCAGTGGTGCCTAGTGAAGTTTTGGCTGCCTACATAGGCAGCCACGACTTCATGAGATACATGTACTGTAATTTTCATCAACAATACCACCAAAAGCCTGCATGTTGGAACACGTGTTCTACACGTACCTGCATGACAAGATGAAAGTGTCAATGACACTGTAGCTTAACTTGTCTGTGTGTTGTGTTTGATGAAAAGGATAATGTTCAATATTTATGAAAGGATTATAAAATAAGACAAGAATTGTGATAATTGGGAATATGTTAATTTCTGTTCCCTGTATGCTATGTTTTCAATAAAAACACTATGAGGTGTAGACTGTGCTAAAGAATTGAGGGGTGGGTTAATGTGGCCCTCACAGTTAATGTATGTGGCCCTCACAGCTGCACGGTATTCGGATTTTAGTACCGGTGACGGTATTGAAAACAATACCGCGGTATACCGTGAAACAGTTCAGATTGAAAACAAAATAAAACTGAAATACATGTACCTCCTTACTTTTCTGAAAGTGCTTGATAAATGTTATGTACAAGGTCCCAGGTGAAAAACAACTCATGTAATTCGGTACATTCTAAGTTTTGAGTTTACTTTGGATGTAAAAGAATTTTGAAGTTCATTAATTCGTTGTTTGTCAGCAATCTAACACAAAAATGTTTCAAATCACACATATTCACAATTACGAAATGTGCAACAATTTTTGTCAAATATGACAGACGTGTGACACAGCCACTGGGAGAAAACATTGTCGTCTGGTGATTGACACCTGCAGACTATCATGAAAGTGAAGGGTGATCACGTCTTGGAGGCATGCTTAATATCAATAGACCGACTGGCCTGACATGTGACAGATGACATTTGACATTGTCATCTGAGGAAGTTTACTGCTGGAAGATAGGAGAAGGGGAGGAGCTACTACTGGCTCTTTGTGTAACCAGGCCCTCGGAATTCCATCAACTGGACACCCGTTGTTTTGATAAAAAAGTTTGTTTGACACTGTTTTTCATGAAGCCACAAATACGCAATTAACACAATGTGACAATTGACTGGCTCAGTAATTAAATGCTTACATGCATCAGTCAAGAGAGGTTGACCATGTTTTTACAGGAATTAAATTGACAAAGACTAATTTACTTGTATCCCAGATTCAGATGAAAGCCAGAAAGCCCATGATAATTTTATGGCTTATTTTCGTATTAAACAAAAGGTTCAATAACTTTGCAGACATAGATTATTGTCGTCTTCCATTCAAATCACTCATTTTCTCAGAGCAGTAAGTGATACTTCTATCTTTTGCTTCAAAAGTTAAAAAATTTATAGTAATTTATATATTTTTTATACTTACCAATGACCCAGACTTAGCTGGTGCTAACTCTAACAAAACCAGGGCCAAACACAAATTTTGCCCCCCAATCCCCAAAATTTGCATCCAAAACAAAAAGAAATCATGTCCTAAAGGACCTCCATACTACGCCTCTACTGCGCATGCGCAGTGACGCAGACGTCCCGAAATTGGCGCCAATTATCATTCTCACTGGCAGTGCCTGGTCAGCGCTATGTACTCAGCGGGGAGGCAAGAGTTCCCAACTCCAGGGAGGGCCATCCCCGTCTGGGTCATTGGTAAGTATAAAAAATATATAAATTACTATAAATTTTTTAACATTTTTATACTGTACCAATGACCCAGACTTAGCTGAATAGTAAACAGGCTGGAGGGCCTAGGACATAGAGGAAAATCCAATAAGCTCAACTATATAGTAAAGAGGTAACCCCTTAAGGAGAAAAGGAGTATTAGGCTTTACATGTATCTTTCTTATTTAATATTAAATTAGAAAGATACACTACCCTTAATAATTGAGCACAATAACATTCATGTTCTCTATTAACATCCAGTATAACCCTTATACTAATTATTTTTAAAGCAAGCCAATAAATAAAGTAGTCCAGAGAATTGAGACTCTTTATAGTCATTTAAAAGTGTCCGAGTATTGTATATTAAAGCCCATTTGACACTTGACATATACAAATGCTTCACACCGAGCTACACTTTAAAAATAAGACATGAATGAAAATTAACATTAATATTACACTTTAAAACCATCCCGGAAGCGACTCAGAAATACTGACTTGGAGGAGGCATTCCCTTGCTTTTCACTATAAAGCAGGTGACCTAAGGGAACACCCGCCCCCCCCCCCCCCTTCCCCTTGCCCTGGGTCAAATAGCCCAGAGCGAAGAGGGCAGCCGGACGGAGTCACTGCCGGAACAGAAAGCCTGCATAACTATAGTTGCAACTGTTTAGTGGACGACATTCTGAGCAACAGATAACGGACCTAAACAATGCAGGTCTCTAGAAATGGACTCAATATTTCTGAGATAAAAATTCGGAAATGTGGATGGCTGAGACCAATAAGCAGCCTTCATTAAATCTGTAATAGCAACACTATTAACATAAGCCCAGGAATTAGAAAGAGCTCTTACTTCATGAGCAGAAATCTTAAGCACAGACTGCTGAGAAGAAGATAAATCTTCATAAGCAGTACGGATAGTTAACTGAATCCATCTAGCAATAGAATGGACTGAAATGTCCTTTCTATTAGGCATCAAAGACAGAAAGAAACGTTTCCGTCCCTTTCTGATAAACTGAGATCTCTGTTTATAGATACGTAATGCTCTAACAGGACAGAGTAAAGGCCTACGCCCGTCTGAAGACGGAAGAGCCTTAATAACAATAGGTTCCGGATATTTATTAGGAGCCTGATTCTTAGCTAAAAAACCCACATTAGTAGTGAAGGTGATAGTGTTCCCAACACTACGATAATGAGAATCATCCATCGATAGTGCATGAAGCTCACTGACTCTTCTAGCAGAAGAGAAAGCTAAGAGAAAAGCTGTCTTATAAGATAAGAATTTGAAATCTACTGTCCCAAGAGGTTCAAATGGCTTTTCCTTCAATTTAAGAAGAACCCAAGCTAAATTCCACTTAGGAATTAATCTAAGAGTTCTGGGTCTATTTATCGAAAAGTTTCTAACCAACTTCGATAAGGAGACATTAGATCCAATTTGTAAACTATCATGATGTGCATAGGTATCAGATAACATAGATCTATAACCCTTTATAGTAACAGGCTGCAGTTTGTTTTCGTCAAACAAGTATACTAGAAAGTTTGCAATGTCTGGTGTAGAGGGATCGAATATATCTACAGAATGATCCCTACACCAACGACGAAAAACCTTCCACTTAGCCGCATAGTTTAGCGAAGAGGAGGTCCTCCTACAGTTAGAAATCGCGTCCACTGCTCGTCCTGTAAAGTGCTTGCCATGCAAGAAGGACCGCACAATGGAAAAACGTGAAGGTTGAGACCTTGTGGGTTGTGATGGAGTTCGCGCGATTTCCCCTGCGAAAGAAGATCCTCCCGTGGAGGAAGCTTCCGCGGTAGGTCCCACAACAGACACCTGAGTAGATTTATCCACGGTCTCTGTGGCGACAGAGATGCTACCAACAGAATCTTGCATTGAGATTGTTTTATCTTTAGCAATACTTGTTGAATTAACGGCGCTGGAGGATACGCATACCCTATCATTCCGTCCCAAGGGATCGACAGAGCGTCTACTGCAAATGCTCTTGGATCCGGACACGGAGACACATACGTCTGCAACTGATTGTTGAGATGTGTCGCAAATAAGTCTATCATTGGCCGTTCCCATTGGTAGCAAATCTGATTGAATACTTGTTTGTTGAGAGTCCACTCCGACGGCAACAAGCGACCCTTTCGTGAAAGGGAGTCTGCTAGCACATTCAGACGACCCGGTATGTGACGGACCGAAAGAAGAACATGATGTTCTAGCGCAAACAGAAGGATTCTTTCCGTTAGATTGAACAACGGAACTGAATGAGTGCCTCCCTGATTCCGTATATACGCCACTACTGTCGTATTGTCGGATAGGATTTGGACATGAGCATCGTGAATAATGTCCATCCAGTGACGTAACGCAAGCCAAATTGACATCATTTCCTTGATGTTTATGTGCTTGCACAGGAATTGCGGATCCCAAAGACCCTGGCATCTCGAATCCGTTGGGAGTTAATGGAGGCTTTCGTTTGAAGGATATCTTTAGACCTTCCGAAGTCACTCCTCTCACCCAAGGGTCGTCCGTAATCGACGCCCATTCTTGTGAAAAGCTCGACAACCTTCCGCCAACCGGAGCGCGATAGAGGTTTAAGCCATCACCTCCTGGACCTGCGAGGCCTGCGGTAGGAGAAACCACGTCTTCCACGACCCGCACCTCGCCCCGTCGACCTCGGGGCGTCCGACCGATTGTCCCGGCCTGAAGGACGTCCCGAACGAGAGTTGCTATCCTGACGGTCTCTCGAATAAGACCAAGAGGACGCACCGGAACCTCTATAGGAACCTCTCTTGGGCGCATTAGACCCAGAAGTGCCTGTCTTATTCATGTCTGCTGTATCCGACTTCTTAGGAGCAGATTTGAACAACAGAGAATCCTTAGCTTTCTTTGTAATTTTATCATAAATAGCGGAAAGCTTGCCGTCAAAGAGAAGTTCTCCCGAGACCGAAGCGACTCTAAGAGAGTTCTTCACCTTAGAATCCACTAGTGTGGATGTAGCTAGGGCTGCGTCACATCTAACCAACTCCAGATTTGCCACTGAAAGGGCGGAGTTACACGTGGAATAAGCTACTGCCCTTGAAAGAAGTCTTAAAGAGGATTGTATATCCTGAAACTCTTTCCCCTGAAGGCGCAGTGATAACGCCTTAGTAAGGTGATCTGCGTAAGATAAGGCATCTAAATTGGCTCTGTTAGACGCAATAGCTGTTTCCAACACCGCGGTTGGAATAGAAGCTGACGACGGTAATGATAGCTCCAAGTCTTCCGCCTCGTCGTCCATACGCAGAGGAACTCTCGGTATACCCTGTCCTGCCGTATCGAATTTATTCCTTGCATTAATGAAAGGCAGGTTGAGAGTATTAGCGGACAAGAAACCTGATTTCCCCGTCCTGGAAGCAAGTTTAAATATAGCGTCGTTCAATAATTCAAATGTTCTTGCAACATTATTGGACTGCGACGGAAACTCGGGAGCGATGTCCCTGAACCGCTCAAAAAATTCAGAGTCCAATGACGCTATAATTCTCTTGTCCGGAAGCGCAGCAGTCTGGCCCGACGGAACAACTTGAGGGAGAAAGTGCCGGATGAAGTCCACGGCAGCTTTATGTTGTTCCAAAAGGGATAGCTCCAAGTCATCCGTATCCCTTTCACCATCCGGTCGGACCTCATGATGTTCCCGGTCGTCCGCCCCCGATGCTTCGGCGGAGCGTACCGACCCAGCGCCGTCGGATAATTCTCGATCCGACACCGTTTTTGTCGGCTGCTGGGATGCTGCGATAAGCTGTGCTATCTGCACAAGAATGTCCGGCGTCGAGACCTGCGGAGGCGGAGTCTTTCGCTGCTTCGCCGAGGGCAGCTCCGCATCAGATGGCTCCCGCATACTTTTCCTATGCGAACGTCCGGAGTCCATCGGTCTCGAATCCCTGGCTGCCGGATGGTGTGACCTGGTCGCCGAAGAATCCTTGATCGGCGAAGCTGGTAATATATCGGCGGTCACGCAGCCAAGGTGCGGTCGTGTGCGCTGACGAGAAGAGGAAGCCTTAACAGTCTCTGCGGACTGCTTATACAACGGAGCGTCCCGAGCGACGGACGTATGCTCCGCTAAAGACACATTTTGTACCACAACATCTGGTCCCAGATGTTGTTGTACGAGAGAGGGGCCTCTCTCACGCGCGGCCCGGCTGGACCTGGACGAGCTAGGAACCGGACTCAAAGGCTTCCTCCGTTCTCGCTTACTATCCGCCGTCACTGGGTGTGCATCTATTATGTTTATAGTGCTCGCATCACCCAAAATTTCCTCTTGGACCGCATCGGACGAACCCGGCTGCCGAACCATTCGGTGAATGGACGCTACACCGGGCGAGCTAGCGGACGACATTTGTCTAATCTCCATGAGCACTTTTGCCGCTAGCTCTGAATTCATTTGTGACGACGGACGCACACTTGAAGAAGATAACATGGAAACATCACCCTGTTCTGGTTCCTCTGAAATAGAAACTGAGAGAGTAGAGTGACCTTGCGGAGAAAGAGCCGGCATCGCTCTTTCTCCAGAAACAACATATCGTGACACACGTTTCCAATGTTTCTCATCCCAATGTTCACATATAGGACAGGGATTAATGCGAGAACACTGACTACAATTAATACAATGATCATGAAAGTCAGAGGAAGATTTCTTCCTATTACAATTTGAACAACGTCCCTTCATTGTGAAAGAACAACAATAAGTCCTAGTTACTCGCAAAAACCCCTGACACAAAGATACATAACAACATGATCCATTAATAAATGAAAAAACAATTGCAAAACAAAATAATTTTGAAAAAATATTTTTTCAGCGAAGCCCAAGTTGCTGAAAAGTAACGTTGAGCCCCGATGGATCCGATGGCAAAGTGTGGTCAAAAATTTTAAATTTATATAAAATAATTAATGAGACACTTACGGATAATATAAATGTATCTTATAGTGAGATAAACTACAGCAAAGGCAAACAGCCCCCCTCAAAAAAGGCTGTTGCCAATGAAAACAAACAGTGTAAAAACACCAGAAAACATGACTCCAGGCACTGAAAAAACTGGCCCGGAGTCAGTCATCAATTACACTCTATCTGATGCAAAACAGAGACTCCCAGGGGAGAATCTGCAGAACATCAGATGGAAGATGCAGAACACAAACGTTATACACCCCTGGGTGAAAACGTAACTATGGGGAAAATAACAGAAAACATTCTGTAACCAAGCAACTCTCCCAGGAAATTTTAGAAATGAAATTTCTCAAAAATATGCCAAAAGCATGGGAGAATTGCGAGGGGGGACTTTAGAAGGCTAGGGGAGAGGAAACACTGAATAAGCAGTGCAACAATTAGCAAGAATGACAACAAGAGGCCCATGCCTCGAAAATAGGCAACTTAACATAATTTCATCAAAAAATTTTAAGTACAGCCCTGATTATTTTATGTCACTTCTTTTTCCTCTCCTCCTTCTATCCTCCTTAGAATCACATTTTCTCCAAAAATTACGTGTCTGGCATCCTTTAAACTGAGATTTACAAGCACAAAGATCAGTGAGATGTTGACTGATGAAGGGCCAAACAGAGAATGATAATTGGCGCCAATTTCGGGACGTCTGCGTCACTGCGCATGCGCAGTAGAGGCGTAGTATGGAGGTCCTTTAGGACATGATTTCTTTTTGTTTTGGATGCAAATTTTGGGGATTGGGGGGCAAAATTTGTGTTTGGCCCTGGTTTTGTTAGAGTTAGCACCAGCTAAGTCTGGGTCATTGGTACAGTATAAAAATATATCTTTTTTATTCATGATAACCCTTACATTTAATATGTGTTTGCCATATTTTCGCGCATTATTTATATTTTTATTTCAAGAAAACGCAAATTTCAAATCATAATACCAGACCCCAAAATTGTATACCGTTACTCATGGTATACCGGTATTCATTTTTGATGGACGGTTTTGAACTGGTGATGATTTCAATACTGGTACCAATCGGTATACCGTAATACCGTGCAGCCCTACCCTCACAGTTAATGTATGTCAACAAAAGTTACCAGTTACAGTGAAATTATTCCAAATGAGTCATCCCATCAAGTTACAATGAAATTCCTTCATAAATACGGCCTGTAGAGTGTGCTAAAGCTTTTCGGGCTTTGGGCCTGTGTAGCTATCACAGTTGACCGATCGCATCCAAAATATGACCTGTAGTCTGTGCTAAAGTTTTTCAGGTTTTGGGCACGGGCAGCCATCATGGTTGAATGATCGCGACCAAAAGGGGATGTTATCATCTGGGCATTATCTGAAGTCATCCTACCAAGTTACAATGAAATCTCTTCATAAATATGACCTGTAGACTGTGCTAAAGGTTTTCGCTCCCTGTAGCCATCTCAGGTGACAAATCGTGACCAAAAGGGGGCGTTCTCATCTAGGCATTATATGAAGTCAACCTACCATGCTACAATGCAATCCCTCCATAAATACAACCTATAGACTGTGCTGAAGGTTTCGGGCAGTTGTCATGGTTGACAGATCACGACCAAATGGGGAAGTTCTCATCCAGACATCATAGAGTCATCCTACCAAGTTACAATGAAATCCCTCCATATTAAATATGACCTGCAGACTGTGCTGAACGTTTTGGGGCTTCTGGCTTGGGCAGCCGTCACAGTTGACAGATCATGACCAAAAGGGGATGTTCTCATCTAGATATTATACAGAGGCACCCTACCAAGTTACAATGAAATACCTTTATAAATACAATCTGTAGAATGTGCGAAAGGTTTTCAGATTTTGGGCTTGGGCAGCCATCATGTTTGACTGATCGCAACCAAGAGGGGACGTTCTCATCTTGACATGACCCCCAAACCTGCATATGAAATTTCATGACGATCGGACAAGAACTACAGGGTGTAGCCTGTGCTAAAGGAAAATGTGAACAGACTTATAGACAAACAAACTCACAGATTAACAGACTTCCGCACGCATGATGGCAATAGCTTATCTTGACTTTGTCAAGTTAAGCTAAAAATAAAATAAACAAGAGGCCCCAGGGGGCCTTAGGTGCTCACCGAATGTTCCATACTGTTAAGACACAAATTTTATCAAAAGCTATTCTTAAGGTTCTACAGAGTAAATCTATACTCTCTGTGGAGCTATAACATCAACAGGACTGAATGGGACAATACTGCTGATCGAATATCAAAAGATTCTGCATGATGGTTCTGAAGAAGATTTTTAAAGAATTTTCCTTGAACTGCACAAACATTCACGCCCCCATACTGAGGCCCAATATTGATCGAGGGACTCAATTTGAACAAACTTGAATCAGAACCTTACTAAGATGCTACATACCAAATATAAAAAAAATTTGCCCACTGGTTCGGGAGAAGAAGATTTTTAAAGAATTTTTTCTTAAATTGCACTAAGTGAAAATTCACGGCCCATAGGGAGCCCCAATATTGATCGAGGGACTCAATGTGAACAAATCTGAATCAGAACCTTTAGTTTGTCTGTGACTTTTAAAATTGAAGTAACACCCATGTAGCATATCCAATCATTTGCAGGCTATTTCCAGGCCTGCTATGCTACTAAACCTTATACGGTCGAACCCTATTAATTGAAGAGCCACTGTGCCAATGAAAATTATTCAAGTAACAGGAGCATTCATCAATTCACAGGGATTTGGTTACTTTCCTGTGTTCTGTTGATAAAATGTGGATTTATTCCATTATATCTTGACCAGGAGAGAACCACCGAACAACTGTCAGACTCCCCAACGAACTAACTCCACAAAAGCAGGGTTAGCACTGGTTGAAGACAAGTGCACCATATGCCTAAGTACACAGTGCCACATGGGCAATCAGGATTAAATGCCTTCCCCAAGGTCACAATGCAGTTACCCATGTCGGGAATCGAACTGTGGACCTTTCAGTTTGAAGTCCAATACCATAACCATCGTGCCACCGTGCTCCCACAGTGTCATTTACTAGTATATACAATGCCACCTTAGGCCTATGTGTTTAACTGGTAGAGTGCTAAATTATTTTTGACCATCAAAATTTGTTCACATGTCATTGCCTTGTTACTATTTATGGGAAGAGTGCCTGTAGGCACTCCCCCATAAATTGTAACAAGGTAAATCTACACAGAGTAAATAATTCACTTCGAAGATAATATGAAGCATATCCACTGAGTATGAGGCCCTTATATTACAGTCCATGCACATCAGAGTAAAGCCCAAATATGGGCTTCCAGCACTCTACCAGTTAAGGCAAATCTACAAATACTAAAATGTAGAACCTTAGTGAGCACGCTCACATACCCCACGCACCCCGATATTTCAAGCTCTAATCGTTTTTTAAAAATAAACATAGATTCTAGGAATACTGCAGAAAACAGTGTTCTGTAGTTTCAATGGTACTGTTCCGTAGGCCACCATGTTAGACTAACATACCAAAAATCAGCTCAATATCTGGAAGCATGTAGGAAAAAAGTCCGCAAAACTGTAATTTTGATGAACTTTTCAAAGTTCAAGGGCCGTAATTTCGGTAAAGATCAGTGGAGTGGAACAAAATGCAAACTTGATCTGTAGGCCACCATGTCAGACTAACATACCAAAAATCAGCTCAATATCTGGAAGCGTGTAGAAAAAAAGTCCGGAAAGTTAAAAAATTTATAGTAATTTATATATTTTTTATACTTACCAATGACCCAGACATAGCTGGTGCTAACTCTTAAAAATCTAGGGCCAAACACAAATTTTGCCCCCCAATCCCCAAAATTTGCATCTAAAACCAAAGAAATCATGTCCTGAATGGCCCTCCATACTTCGCCTCTACTGCGCATGCGCAGTGTCAAGGAGGTCCCGAAATTGGCGCCATTTATCATTCTTACAACCAGTGCCTGGTCAGCGCTATGTACTCAGCGGGGAGGTATGAGTTCCCAACTCCTGGGAGGGCCATCCCCGTCTGGGTCATTGGTAAGTATAAAAAATATATAAATTACTATAAATTTTTTAACATTTTTATACTGTACCAATGACCCAGACATAGCTGAATAGTAAAAAGGCTGGAGGGCCTAGGAAATCCAATAATCTCAACTATATAAAATAGAGTCATCCCCTCGAGGAGAAAAGGAGTATTAGGCTTTACATGTATCTTTCTTATTTATGATAAATTAGAAAGACACAACACCCTCCATAATTGAGCATCATAACATTCATGTTCTCTATTAACATCCAGTATAATCCTTATACTAATTATTTTTAAAGTAAGCCAATAAATAAAGTTAGTCCAGAGAATTGAGACTCTTTATACTCTTTTAAAAGTGTCCGAGGATTGTATATTAACTCCCATTTGACACGTGACATATACAAATGCTACACTTTAAAAATATGACCTGAATGAATTTTTAAAACATAAACTTTTCACTTTAAAACCATCCCGGTAACAACTCAGAATTACTGACTCTGGAGGAGGTATCCCCTTGTTTTCACTATAAAACAGGTGACCCAAGGGAACACCCTCCCCACCCCCCTTCCCCTTGCCCTGGGTCAAATAGCCCAGAGCGAAGAGGGCAGCAGGACAGAGTCACTGCCTGAACAGAAAGCCTGCATAACTATAGTTGCAACTGTTTAGTGAACGACATTCTGAGCAGCAGAAAATGGACCTAAACAAAGCAGGTCTCCAGAAATGGACTCAATATTTCTGAGATAAAAATTCGTGAATGTGGATGGCTGAGACCAATATGCAGCCTTCATTAAATCTGTAATAGCAACACTATTTGCATAAGCCTAAGATGTAGAAAGAGCTGTTACTTAATGAGCCTAAATCTTACGCACAGACTGCTGAGTTGAAGATAGATTATCATAAGCAGTACGGATAGTTAATTGAATCCTTCTAGCCATAGAATGGACCGTAATGTCCTTTCTATTAGGCATCAGAGACAGAAAGAAGCGTTTACGTCCCTTTCTGACAAACTGAGATCTTGTTTATAAATACATAAAGCTCTAACCGGACAGAGTAAAGGCCTGTGCCCGTCTGAAGACGGAAGGGCCTTAATAACAATAGGTTCCGGATATTATTAGGAGCCTGATTCTTAGCCAAAAATCCAACATTAGTAGTAAAGGAAATAGTGTTCCCATCACTACGATAGTGAGAATCGTCCACCGATAGTGCATGAAGCTCACTGACTCTTCAAGCAGAAGAGAAAGCTAAGAGAAATGCTGTCTTATAAGACCAGAATTTGAAATCTACTGTCTCAAGAGGCTCAAATGGTTTTCTTTTAGTTTAAGAAGAACCCAAGCTCAATTCATTTAGGAATTAATCTAAGGGTTCTAGGTCTATTTATCGAAAAGTTTCCAACTAATTTAGATAAAGAGACATTAGATTCAATTGTAAACTATCATGGTGTGCATAGGTATCAGATAACATAGACCTATAACCTTTAATAGTAACAGGCTGCAGTTGATCTCGTCAAACAAGTATACTAGAAAGTTTGCAATGTCTGGTATGGAGGGATCAAAAATATCAACAAAATGATCCCTACACCCATGACGAAAGACCTTCCACTTAACCGCATAGTATAGCGAAGAGGAGGTCCTCCTACAGTTAGAAATCGCATCCACTGCTCGTCCTGTACAATGCTTGCCGTGCAAGAAGGACTGCACAACGGAATACGTGAAGGTTGAGACCTTGCGGGTTGTGATGAAGTTGACACGATTTCCCCAGCGAAAGAAGATCCTCTCGTGGAGGAAGTTTTCGCGGTAAGTCCCACAGCAGACACCTGAGTAGATTTATCAACGGTCTGTGGAGACAGAGATGCTACCAACAGAATTGTATTGAAATTGTTTTATCTTGAGCAATATTTGCTGAATCAACGGCGCTGGAGGATACGCATATCCTATCATTCCGTCCCACGAGATTGATAGAGCTTCTACTGCATATGCTCGGGGATCCGGACATGGTGACAGATACGTCTGCAATTGATTGTTGAGTAGTGTCGCAAATAAGTCTATCATTGGCCGCTCCCAGTGGTAGCAAATCTGATTGAATACCTGTTTGTTGAGAGTCCATTCTGACGGCAACAAGCAACCCTTCCGTGAAAGGGAGTCTACTAATACATTCAGATGACCCGGAATATGACGGACCGAAAGCAGAACTTGGTGTTCTAGAACAAACAAAAGGATTCTTTCCGTTAAATTGAATAACGGAACGGAATGAGTGCCTCCCTGGTTCCGGATATACGCAACTACTGTCGTATTGTCGGACAGGATTTGGACATGCGCTTTCTGAATAATGTTCATCCAATGACGTAGTGCAAGCCAAATTGACATCATTTCTTGGATGTTTATGTGCTTGCCTAGAACCTGCGGAACCCAAAGACCCTGGCACTTCAAATCCGTTGGGATCAATGTTGTACCCCAACCTGTTTGACTGGCATCCGTCATAATCGTAAAACTCGGATCCGGCAACTGCAGTGGAACTCCCTGAGTCAACCACTGAATGTTTGCCCAAGTCTGAATCTCTTGTTACACTTGATTGACAAGAGAATGTCTGTATCGAGCAATTCATAGATTGCTGAAAGGTTGCCGTCGAAGAGAAGCTTCTCCGAGACTGAAGCGATTCTGAGAGAGTTCTTCACCTTACTATCCACGCGCGTGGATGTAGCTAGGGCTGCGTCACGTCAAACCAACTCCAGGTTTGCCACTGAAGGGCGGAGTTATACGTGGAAAAGCTACTGCCCTTGAAAGAAATCTCATTGAGGATCATATCCTGGAATTCTTTCCCTTGAAGACGTAATGATAACGCCTTAGTAAGGTGGTCTGCGTATGATAAAGCATCTAAGTTAAGTCAGTTAGACATTATTGTCGTTTCCAACGTCGTGGTTGGAATTGACATAGACGGCGATATAGACAATTACAAGTCTTCAGCCTCGTCGTCTAGACGCAGAGGAACTCTCGGTATGCCCTGTCCTGCCGTTTCAAATTTATTCCTTGAATTGATGAAAGGCAGATTTAGAGCATTTGCGGACAAGAAACCAGACTTGCCTGTTTTGGTAGCAAGCTTATATATAGCGTTGTTCAATAATTCGAATGTTCTTGTGACATTATTGGACTGTGTCGGCAACTCAGGGACGATGACGTTATTAGTCTCTTATCCAGCATCGCAGCATTCTAGTCCGACGGAACAACCTCTGGAAGATAATGCCGGAAGAAATCTATGGCAGCTTCTGTTGTTCCGAAAGGGAAAGCTCGAAATCCTCCGAATCCCTTTCGCCATCCTGTCGGACCCTATGAAGGGCTCGGTTTGTACCACAACATCTGGTCCCAGATGTTGTTGTACGAGAGAGGGACCTCTCTCGCTCGCAGCCCGGATGGACCTGGACGAGCTAGGAATCGGACGAATAGGCTTCCTCGGATCTCTCATCTGATCCGTCGTCACTGGGTGTGCACTTTTGTCTTATTATAGTGCTCGCATCACCCAAATCTCGTTCCTGGACCGCAACGGACGAACCCGGCCACCGAACCATTCGAGGAATGGACGCTACACCGGGCGAGCTAGCGGATGTCAACGCCGTCGATCCTTCTAGGGACCTCTTAGGCGATTTGACGTATTTCCATGAGCACTTATTGCCGCTAGCTCTTCATTTAACTATGACGACGGAGGCACACTTTTGGAAGACATCACGGTAACTTTTGCAAACAAGAAACCAGACTTGCTTGTTTAATAGCAAGCTTATATATAGCGTCGTTCAATAATTCGAATGTTCTTGTGACATTATTGGACTGTGTCGGCAACTCAGAGACGATGTCCCTGAACCGATCAAAAAAAAAAAAATTCTGTGTCCAATGACGCTATTAGTCTCTTATCCAGCATCGCAGCATTCTAGTCCGACGGAACAACCTCTGGAAGATAATGCCGGAAGAATCTATGGCAACTTCTGTTGTTCCGAAAGGGAAAGCTCGAAATCCTCCGAATCCCTTTCGCCATCCTGTCGGACCCTATGAAGTTTTCGGACGTCCGTACCTGATGCTTCAGCGGAGCATACCGACCTAGCGTCGTCGGATATTACCTGATCCGACAGAGATTCTGTCGTTGCCGGGATGCTGCGATAAGTTGTGCTATTTGGGATAGCATGTCCGTCACCGAGGCCTGTGGAGTAGCGGTCTTACGATGCTTTGCCGCTGGAAGCTCCGTGTACGTTGACTCCTGCATACTTTTCTTATGCGAACGTCCAGACTGTCCCTGGCTACCGAATGGCGTGACCTGGTCGCTGTGGATTCTCTGATTGGCGAAGCTGGCTGGATATCCGAGGTCACGTAGCCAAGGTGCGGTCGTGTGCGCTGCCGTGAGGATGAGGAAGCCTTATTGACAGTCTCTCCGGACTGTCTATATAATGGAGCGTCCCAAGCGGCGGACGTATGCTCCGAATGCGAAACGTTTTGTACCACAACATCTGGTCCCAGATGTTGTTGTGCGAGAGAGGGGCCTCTCTCGCTCGCAGCCCGGATGGACCTGGACGAGCTAGGAACCGGACTAATAGGCTTCCTCCGTTCTCTCCTCTGATCCGCCGTCACTGGGTGTGCACTTAGTTGATTTATAGTGCTCGCATCACCCAAAACTCCTTTCTGGACCGCAACGGATGAACCCGGCTGCCGAACCATTCGATGAATGGACGCTACACTGGGCGAGCTAGCGGACGTCAACGCCGTCGATCCTACTAGGGACCTCTTATGCAATTGACGTATTTCCATGAGCACTTTGCCGCTAGCTCTTCATTTAATTGTGACGACGGAGGCACACTTTTGGAAGACATCACGGATACATCACCCTGTTCTTGTTCCTCTGAAATAGAGATTGATAAACTAGAGTGACCCTGCGGAGAAAGGACCGGCATGGCCATTTCCCCGCTAACAAACCGTGACACATGCTTCCCATGTTTGTCATCCTAATTGACACATACTGAACAGGAGTTAGTGCGAGTACACTGACTACAATTAATACAATGATTATGAAAGTCAGAGGAAGATTTCCTCTTATTACAATTGAACAAAATCCTTTCATTGTGAAAAGAATACAAAAAGTCCTAGTACTCGCACCAACCCCTGAAAACAAACATACATAATAACATGATCCATTAACATAGAAAAAATAACTGAAATCCAAAAAAAATTTTTGAAAAAATATTTTGGAAAAAATATTTTTTCAGAAAAGCCCAAGTTTCTGAAAAGTAACGTTGAGCCGCAATGGATCCCAAGCCAAAGTGTGGACAAAAATTTTAAAAATATTTTTAAAAAATTAATGCAACACTTACGAATAATAATAATGTATCTTGTTATGATTAAACTAACACAAAGACAAGAAATCCCCCCTCCACAGAGACTGTTGTCAATGTAAACAAGAAGTGTAAAAACACCAGAAACATGACTCCAGGCACTGATAACCATGGCCCGAAATCAGTTACCAATAATACACCATCTGATGCAAAACAGAGACTTCCAGGGAAGAAACTGCAGAACATCAGATGGTAGATGCAGAACACTACGCCTAAACACCCATGGGTGAGGACGTAAACATGGGGAAAAGAACAGAATTCATTCTGTTATCCAGCTAAAACTCCCAAGAAATTTTAGTAATAATATTACAGAGAAAAGCCAAAAGCATGGAAGAATAGCAAGGGGGGACTTAAAGGGAAAGGGAGAGAGGAAACACTGAACAAGCAGTGTAACTTATAACAAGAATGACAACAACAGGCCCATGCCTCGAAAATAGGTAACTTAACATAATTTATAAAAAAATTTCAAGTTACAGCCCTGATTATTTTCTGTCACTCATTTTTTCTCTCCTCCTTCTATTTCCTCTTTAGATCCACCATTTCTCTAATATTTATGTGTCTGGCACCATTTAAACTGAGATTTACAAGCACAAAGATCAGTCAGATGTGAACTGATGAAGGGCCAAACAAAGAATGATAAATGGCGCCAATTTCGGGACCTCCTTGACACTGCGCATGTGCAGTAGAGGCGAAGTATGGAGGGCCATTCAGGACATGATTTCTTTGGTTTTAGATTCAAATTTTGGGGATTGGTGGGCAAAATTTGTGTTTGGCCCTAGATTTTTAAGAGTTAGCACCAGCTATGTCTGGGTCATTGGTACAGTATAAAAATACTGTAATTTTGATGAATTTTTCAGAGTCCAAGGGCCGTAATTTTGGTAAAAATCGGTGGAGCGGAACAAAATGCAAACTTGATCTGTAGGCCGCCATGTTAGACTCACATCCCAAAAATCAGCTCAATATCTGGAAGCGTGTAGAAAAAAAGTCCGGAAAACAAGTAGGACTGACTGACGGACGGACCAGTCAAAAACATTATACCCCTGCAACTTCGTTGCGTGGGGTATAATAATTCACTTCGAAGATAATATGAAGCATATCCACTGAGTATGAGGCCCTTAAATTACAGTCCCTGAACATCAGAGTAAAGCCCAAATATGGGCTTCCAGCACTCTACCAGTTAAAGGACTGTGTTTAAGCACTCATAAAATAAAATATCAAAAGTATAATACATCTAATTTCTACATCACACCTCATGCCTACATTGGAAATGCACTAGTGAGCAAATAACCAGACCAGGCAAAACATTTGAAGACTTCATGGATTCCCATTTTCCAAACAATTTCTTTATAACCCCTACAACCCCCCCCGCGAAGTGGAACAAATAACCAACCGTATGAAATCTAAAAATAGTGAAGACTGTGATGGCATCACCACATATCTACTCAAACAGACCATCAGCATATTAACCCAACCACTTGCGCATGTTGTTAATAGTTCATTTGCTAGTGGGACTGTGCCTGATAGAATGAAAGTAGCCAAAGTAACCCCAATCTTTAAAACAGGTGATGATCACAAATTTAATAATTATAGACCTATTAGCATTTTACCAACCTTTTCAAAGGTTATGGAAAAAATAATGGCAAATAGAATGGTCAATTTTCTGAACATGTTTGATATTTTTTATAAACATCAATATGGGTTCAGGAAAAAACACAGCACCTTACATCCTGTAATGCAACTTCTAAGGAACATAGCCATTGGAAACAACAAGCAAAGTAAAGATTTAACCTTAGCCGTATTCATAGTTTTTTCCAAAGCCTTTGATACTGTAAATCACAGTGTATTACTTACAAAATTAGACAGATATGGGTTCAGAGGTATATCTAACGAATGGTTCAAAAGTTATCTTTCCAACAGAACACAATATGTAAAATACGGTGATCATAATTCAGACCAAACCCCTGTTACATGTGGAGTTCCCCAGGGCTCTATACTGGGTCCTATTTTATTTTTACTGTATATAAATGATATTAATCAATCAACTTCGCTAAATCTCCTTTCTTTCGCTGATGACACAACGGCTAATGCATTGGGCCATAGGGTAAGTACATTATCTGCACACATTAATCAAGAACTTGACAAAATAAGTGATTGGTGTTCTGCTAATCAATTGTTATTAAATGCTAGTAAAACCAAATATGTCGTTATAAGTCCATCGGAAACACTTGGAGCTCCGAAGATCTAAATATCCAAATAAAAAAACAACATATTAAACAAATAAGTAACAAAGAAATCGAAAAGTCAATGAAGTTCTTGGGTCTTAATACAGATGAAAACCTTTCTTATCAAGCTCATGTATCATGTGTTCTAAAATAGGACGGGTAAATTATGCTTTAACTGGTAGAGTGCTAAATTATTTTTGATCATCCAAATTTGTCCACGTCTCTTTGCCTTGTTACAATTTATGGAAGAGTGCCTATTGGCACTCTCCCATAAATTATAACAAGGCAAATCTCCACAGATTAAATAATTTTACTTCAAAAATAATGTGAAGCACATTCACAGAATATGAAGCCATTAAGTTGTGGCACCTGCACTTCAGAATAAAGCCCAAATATGGGCTTCCAGCACTCTACCAGTTAAATAAAGTAAAAAAAACTCCTTCCGCATGAGGCAATGAAAACTCTTTATTATGCACTAATACATAGTCATTTAATTTATGAAATACAGATATGGGGGAACTGTAGAGCAACTAGGAAAATACTAACAATGCAAAAACGGTCACACGAGTTATAAGGCCCATACGGATCCATTGTTTGCGGGAGATAAAATCCTCAAAATAAAAGACTTATTTAAAGTCCAAGCTTGCCTTTTTGTATTTGACTGGAAACAAGGAGAACTCCCTTCGTCGTTCAATAATTTTTTTGATGCAACAGGTAATGATTCACAAATAACCACAAGACAGTCTGAGCTATTACGTGTCAGTAGAACCCGTACACGAGCTCTTGATAAGTTACCTGTATACACATTCCCAAGGATATGGAATGAGCTTGACCACAAGCTTAGAAATGTTAAAAAATTTATAGTAATTTATATATTTTTTATACTTACCAATGACCCAGACTTAGCTGGTGCTAACTCTTAAAATTCTAGGGCCAAACACAAATTTTGCCCCCCAATCCCCAAAATTTGCATCTAAAACCAAAAGAAATCATGTCCTGAAGGACCTCCATACTTTGCCCTCACTGCGCATGCGCAGTGTCAAGGACGTCCCGAAATTGGCGCCCAGTGACCGTTGGGAACGGCGAGCGATCGCGCCAGCTCACCATCGCGCACCGCTTTTTCGTATACCGCGAGTAATTAGTCGCGCACGTTTATCTTCCGGTCGTGTTCAAAGCCTTCGTCGGAGAAGTGCAAAGTACAGAAGAACCTGTCATGAGCAGGGGTCAGCCGAGTGGGCGACTTGGGCGAAGAAGTCGCCTTGGCTTACATTGGGGGCGAAATTCAAGTTGCCCTCCCAAACTTCCTTGGGAGACATGGCAGTTTACTGTATTTTCTTATGTTTTATTTTTTAAAAACACACGCTTCCGCAAAAAACAGTAAACACGGTTGCTGTTAAAGTCCGTCACACGGCTATGAAAATAGCCTAAACTAGCCCAATTTTATATTTCTGAAAAGAACTGCAATTGCGTAGTCGTTCGAACAATTCGCCCCAACTGATAGCAACCAGCACAAAATGGCTATTTAAAAACAAAGTACCAGACAACAACGAATCACACAAGACACGCATCGAGTTAATTAGAATTTATTAAAGTTAACCATCGTTTCAAAACAAAAAAAATGTATTGGAGACAGTTCGTCCATATCGAAATTGCTTGCGGTTACGCTCTGTTCCACTGAAAAATTGGCTGCATTGAAATTCGCCCCGCAATTTGCATTGAATGTTTTTCTTTGAAAACTTGTGAAGTTTGTTGGAAGGGGGTTAAATGTAATAAGGCTACAATAGAAATCACAGGTATTTGGATGGATAAGAATGGCAGACCTTCAAAGCACCAACCGCACGTGTCAGTGAAAGATGGTTGGCAGAAATTGTCAGTTTTCTGAACAGTGTATTATTAGTTTACCCAGCGCAGCCGGGAAGGGAGACAACTGAAATGTTTTGTCATTTACCAAAGAAATTAATTAACTCAAATTGTTAATAACGCTTAATTTACGAAGGATATCGAAAACTTTTTTAACTACGCTTTTCAACTCAGTTAGGGTATTCAGAAACCATGAATGACCCAGCTTCTTATATGAACTTGAAATTTATTTTAAACACTTTAAATATTTTTTTAAAAAGAATATACCTTCTGTTACAGAGAAGAACACTCTCACCATGGGTCATACTAAATTTCAAATCCACATCGTTGAGGCAAATACAAAATCAACTGCACGGTAACCTTAGTCATCACTGTTAGGCAAAGAGCCTCTTAGGGCCGAAACGTCTCAAGGCCGAAACGTCATAAAACCAATTATTTTGGAAATCGCGCGTTATTAGGCCTACTGATTTCTCAACAGCAATTACCACCAATCCTCGTTATTCCACCTGGGGGCGAATTGGCCCGAGGCATTATTTTAAAAATCACTCTCCTAAAATTTTTCACTCTCGTAAAATCTAAAAGTGGAGAGTGAATTTCCACTCTCCTGCTCTCCTGCTCCCAACGGTCACTGGGTGCCAATTATCATTCTTACAAGCAGTGCCTGGTGAGCGCTATGTACTCAGCGGGGAGGTATGAGTTCCCAACTCCTGGGAGGGCCATCTCCGTCTGGGTCATTGGTAAGTATAAAAAATATATAAATTACTATAAATTTTTTAACATTTTTATACTGTACCAATGACCCAGACTTAGCTGAATAGTAAAAAGGCTGGAGGGCCTAGGACATAGAGGAAAATCCAATAAGCTCAACTATATAAATAGAGTCAACCCCTCAAGGAGAAAAGGAGTATTAGGCTTTACATGTATCTTTCTTATTTTATGTTAAATTAGAAAGATACAATACCCTTTATAATTGAGCATAATAACATTCATGTTCTCTATTAACATCCAGTATAACCCCATATACTAATTATTTTTAAAGTAAGCCAATAAATAAAGTTAGTCCAGAGAATTGAGACTCTTTATATTCTTTTAAAAGTGTCCGAGGATTGTATATTAACGCCCGTTTGACACTTGACATATACAAATGCTTCACACCGAGCTACACTTTAAAAATAAGACATGAATGAATTTTTAACATTAATATTACACTTTAAAACCATCCCGGTAATGATTCAGAATTACTGACTCCGGAGGAGGAATCCCCTTGCTTTTCACTATAAAGCAGGTGACCTAAGGGAACACCCTCCCCCCCCCCCCCCCCCCCTTCCCCTTGCCCTGGGTCAAATAGCCCAGAGCGAAGAGGGCAGCAGGACAGAGTCACTGCCGGAACAGAAAGCCTGCATAACTATAGTTGCAACTGTTTAGTGGACGACATTCTGAGCAACAGATAACGGACCTAAACAATGCAGGTCTCCAGAAATGGACTCAATATTTCTGAGATAAAAATTCGTGAATGTGGATGGCTGAGACCAATAAGCAGCCTTCATTAAATCTGTAATAGCAACTCTATTTGTGTAAGCCCAAGATGTAGAAAGAGCTCTTACTTCATGAGCCGAAATCTTAAGCACAGACTGCTGAGTAGAAGATATATTATCATAAACAGTACGGATAGTTAATTGAATCCATCTAGCAATAGAATGGACCGAAATGTCCTTTCTATTAGGCATCAGAGACAGAAAGAAGCGCTTCCTTCCCTTTCTGATAAACTGAGATCTTTGTTTATAAATACGTAAAGCTCTAACAGGACAGAGTAAAGGCCTACGCCCGTCTGAAGACGGAAGAGCCTTAATAACAATAGGTTCCAGGTATTTATTAGGAGCCTGATTCTTAGCTAAAAATCCAACATTAGTAGTAAAGGTAATAGTGTTCCCGACACTACGATAGTGAGAATCATCCACCGATAGTGCATGAAGCTCACTGACTCTTATAGCAGAGGAGAAAGCTAAGAGAAAAGCTGTCTTATAAGACAAGAATTTGAAATCTACTGTCCCAAGAGGCTCAAATGGCTTTTCTTTCAGTTTAAGAAGAACCCAAGATAAATTCCATTTAGGAATTAATCTAAGAGTTCTAGGTCTATTTATCGAAAAGTTTCTAACTAACTTAGATAAAGAGACATTAGATCCAATTTGTAAACTATCATGGTGTGCATAGGTATCAGATAACATAGACCTATAACCTTTAATAGTAACAGGCTGCAGTTTGATTTCGTCAAACAAGTAAACTAGAAAGTTTGCAATGTCTGGAATGGAGGGATCAAAAATATCAACAGAATGATCCCTACACCAACGACGAAAGACCTTCCACTTAGCCGCATAATTTAGCGAAGAGGAGGTCCTCCTACAGTTAGAAATCGCGTCCACTGCTCGTCCTGTAAAATGCTTGCCATGCAAGAAGGACCGCACAACGGAAATACGTGAAGGTTGAGACCTTGCAGGTTGTGGTGAAGTTGACGCGATTTCCCCTGCGAAAGAAGATCCTCCCGTGGAGGAAGCTTTCGCGGTAAGTCCCACAGCAGACATCTGAGTAGATTTATCCACGGTCTCTGTGGAGACAGAGATGCTACCAACAGAATCCTGCATTGAGATTGTTTTATCTTTAGCAATACTTGCTGTATTAACGGCGCTGGAGGATACGCATATCCTATCATTCCGTCCCACGAGATCGATAGAGCGTCTACTGCATATGCTCGTGGATCCGGACACGGTGACACATACGTCTGCAACTGATTGTTGAGATGTGTCGCAAATAAGTCTATCATTGGCCGTTCCCATTGGTAGCAAATCTGATTGAATACCTGTTTGTTGAGAGTCCACTCTTACGGCAACAAGCGACCCTTCCGTAAAAGGGAGTCTGCTAGTACATTCAGACGACCCGGTATATGACGGACCGAAAGTAGAACTTGGTGTTCTAGAGCAAACAGAAGGATTCTTTCCGTTAAATTGAATAACGGAACGGAATGAGTGCCTCCCTGGTTCCGGATATACGCCACTACTGTCGTATTGTCGGACAGGATTTGGACATGAGCTTTCTGAATAATGTTCATCCAATGACGTAATGCAAGCTAAATCGACATCATTTCCTTGATGTTTATGTGCTTGCTTAGAAAGTGCGGATCCCAAAGACCCTGGCACTTCGAATCCTTTGGGATCAATGTTGCACCCCAACCTGTTTGACTGGCATCCGTCATAATCGTAAAACCCGGATCCGGCAACTGCAGCGGAACTCCCTGAGTCAACCACTGAATGCAGGGATTTTTCTAGGGGCATTGGGAATGGGGCCAGGGGCCCATACAATTGGGAAAAATGCCATCTTATTGGACCAAATTGGGAATTCTGGTGACACAGCAGAGTGGAGAAAAATGCACATTTCTTCTCTACAGGCACATTAAAAATGAAGAAGTTGGGTTTATTATTTGAAATTATGGTTTTACAGTTCTTTTATCATCATAATAAGGCCTACTTTGACAGTAAATAATCGCAATTATTATGATGAAGTTGACACTGGGTACCAATTGGGAATTTTATGTTAGAAATTGGGAAAAATCATGCCTAAATCTCATTGGGAATGGGGCCTATATTCGGCCCCTGTCGTCACCTAGAAAAATCCCTGGAATGCTTGCCCAAGTCTGAATCTCTTGTTTCACTTGATCTGACAAGAGAACGTCTGAATCGAGCGAATGAATCTTCACACTCCAATTCTGAGTCAAGAAAATTTGGAGAGGACGAGTGCGTAACCGCCCCATCGGAATGAGATCCGCAGCGGCTCCGCACAGACCTATCAGTCTCATGAACTCCCTCGCTGTGACTTTGTCTGCGTGAAGACAATAGCGAGCGTAACAACTGATTAACTTCGCTCTGGTTAACGGCAGACGAAGGAGATTGTTGTGCGTCTCGAAGCTCATTCTCAGATGAGTGAATGACTTGGACGGCACCAGATCCGACTTCTCCTCGTTTATAACAAAACCGAGACGTCGGAGCAATAGAAGCAGATTCTGCACATCGTTCTGAAGCGTTAACTCGTTGCCGTACCTCTGAAGAATGTCGTCCAGGTAGGCCGACGTTACCGCAGACGAATGAGCTCGGAAATGCATCATTACCGAGTTCATTACTCGAGTGAAAGCCCAGGGCGCTAGGTTCAATCCGAAGCACATCGCCTGGAATTGATATACAACTCCTAGGACTGCGAAGCGTAGATACTTTCTGAAAGTCGGATGTACCATGACGTGAAAGTACGCATCTTTGAGATCTATGCTTGTAGCATAATCGTTCACCCGAATACTCACTCTGACCGATCGTAAAGTCTCCGAAAAAAACTTCGGAGCGACGATCAGCTTGTTTATCCAGATCCAGCTCAGATCTATGACTGGACGGAACGAGCCGTCTGGTTTCGGAACCAGAAACAGATGGCTGTAGAAACCCGGTGATTCCTGGTCTTCTACGACCTCTACCGCGTTCTTCATCAAAAGAGACTGTACTTCCGATAACAGAGCGTCTCTTTTCTGCGGATTTGATGGAAGCTGAGTCCATTTTGGACTTCGAGTTAATGGAGGCTTTTGTTTGAAGGATATTCTTAGTCCTTCCGAAATTACCCCTCTTACCCAGGAGTCGTCCGTAATCGACGCCCACTCGTCTGTAAAACTCGATAACCTTCCGCCAATCGGAACAAGATAGAGGTTCAAACCATCACCTCCTGGACCTGCGAGGCCTGTGGAAGGAGAAACCACGTCCTCCATGACCCGCACCTCGACCCGTCGACCTCGGGACGTCAGACCGGTTGTCTCGGCCCAAAGAATGTCCCGTACGTGAGTCGCTGCCTTGACGGTCTCTGGAATAAGATCTAGAGGACGTATAAGAACCTCTATAGGAACCTCTCTTGGGCGTATTTGTCCCAGAAGTACCTGTCTTACTCTTCTCTGCCGTATCCGACTTTTTGGAAGCGGAACTAAAAAGCAGAGAATCCGAAGCTTTCTTAGTTATCTTATCATAGATTGCTGAAAGCTTGCCGTCGAAGAGAAGCTCTCCGGAGACCGAAGCGACTCTGAGAGAGTTCTTCACCTTACTATCCACATGTGTGGATGTAGCTAGGGCTGCGTCACGTCTAACCAACTCCAGGTTTGCCACTGAAAGGGCGGAGTTATACGTGGAATAAGCTACTGCCCTTGAAAGAAGTCTTAATGAGGATTGTATATCCTGGAATTCTTTCCCTTGAAGACGAAATGGTAATGCCTTTGTAAGGTGGTCTGCGTATGATAAAGCGTCTAAGCTTGCTCTGTTAGACGTTATTGTCGTTTCCAATGTCGCGGTTGGAATAGACATAGACGACGGTAATGATAATTCCAAGTCTTCCGCCTCGTCGTCTAGACACAGAGGAACTCTCGGTATTCCATGTCCTGCCGTATCGAATTTATTCCTTGAATTGATGAAAGGCAGGTTGAGAGCATTAGCGGACAAGAAACCAGCTTTGCCTGTTTTGGAAGCAAGCTTATAGATAGCATCGTTCAATAATTCAAATGTTCTTGTGACATTATTGGACTGTGTCGGAAACTCAGGGACGATGTCTCTGAACCGCTCAAAAAATTCAGTGTCCAATGACGCTATCAGTCTCTTATCCGGCATCGCAGCCGTCTGGCCCGACGGAACAACTTGTGGAAGGAAGTGCCGAATGAAATCTACGGCAGCTTTATGTTGCTCCGAAAGGGATAGCTCCAAGTCCTTGGTATCCCTTTCGCCATCCTGTCGGACCTCATGATGATCTCGGTCGTCCGCACCCGATGCTTCAGCGGAGCGTACCGACCCAGCGTCGTCGGATAATTCTTGATCCGATACCGATTCTGTCGGTTGCTGCGATAATTTGTGCTATCTGAGCTAGCACGTCCGTCACCGAGGCCTGCGGAGTAGCGGTCTTACGCTGCTTAGCCGCCGGAAGCTCCGTGTAAACTGACTCCTGCATACTTCTCTTATGCGAACGCCCGGAGTCTGCAGGCCTCTTGTCCCTGGTTACCGGATGGCGTGACCTGGTCGCCGTGGAATCCCTGATCGGCGAAGCTGGCTGGATATCGGCGGTCACATAGCCAAGGTGCGGTCGTGTGCGCTGCTGAGAGGATGAGGAAGCCCTTTTGTACAGTCTCTCCGGACTGTCTATACAACGGAGCGTCCCGATCGGCGGACGTATGCTCCGCTTGCGAAACATTTTGTACCACAACATCTGGTCCCAGATGTTGTTGTACGAGAGAGGGGCCTCTCTCGCTCGCAGCCCGGATGGACCTGGACGAGCTAGGAACCGGACTACTAGGCTTCCTCCACTCTCTCCTCTTATCCGCCGTCACTGGGTGTGCACCTTGAATATTTATAGTGCTCGCAACACCCAAATCTCCATCCTGGACCGCAACGGACGAACCCGGCTGCCGAACCATTCGATGAATGGATGCTACACCGGGCAAGCTAGCGGACGTCAACGCCGTCAATCCTACTAGGGACCTCTCAGGCAATTGGCGTATCTCCATGAGCACTTTTGCAGCTAGCTCTTCATTTGATTGTGACGACGGAGGCGCACTTTTGGAAGATATCACGGAAACATCACCCTGTTCTTGTTCCTCTGAAATAGAAACTGATAAACTAGAGTGACCCTGCGGAGAAAGGACCGGCATAGCCCTTTCCCCGCTAACAACATACCGTGACACACGTTTCCAATGTTTGTCATCCCAAAATTCACATACTGAACAGGGGATAGTGCGAGTACACTGACTACAATTTATACAATGATCATGAAAGTCAGAGGAAGATTTCCTCTCATTACAATTTGAACAATATCCTTTCATTGTGAAAAGAAAACAATAAGTACTAGTACTCGCACAAACCCCTGCAAACAAACATACATAATAACATGATCCATTAACATAGAAAAAATAAATGAAATCAAAAATAATTTTTGAAAAAATATTTTTTCAGCAAAGCCCAAGTTTCTGAAAAGTAACGTTGAGCCCCAATGGATCCCAAGCCTAAGTGTGGACAAAAATTTAAAAATATTTTAAACAATTAATGCAACACTTACGAATAATAATAATGTATCTTATAATGAATTAAACTAGTACAAAGACAAAAAGTCCCCCTCAACAGAGACTGTTGCCAATGTAAACAAGAAGTGTAAAAACACCAGAACCATGACTCCAGGCACTGATAACCATGGCCCGAAATCAGTTACCAATAATACACTATCTGATGCAAAGAATCTGCAGAACATCAGATGGTAGATGCAGAACACTACGCCTAAACACCCATGGGTGAGAACGTAAACATGGGGAAAAGAACAGAATTCATTCTGTTACCTAGCTAAATCTCCCAAGAAATTTTAGTAATAATATTACTCAAAAATATGCCAAAAGCATGGGAGAATAGCAAGGGGGGATCTAAATGACAAGGAGAGAGGAAACACTGAATAAGCAGTGAAACTTCATAGCAAGAATGACAACAACAGGCCCATGCCTCGAAAATAGGCAACTTAACATAATTTCATTAAAAAATTTTAAGTTACAGCCCTGAATATTTTCTGTCACTCATTTTTCCTCTCCTCCTTCTATATGCACTTTATATCCACCATTTCTCTAATATTTGTGTCTGGCATCATTTAAACTGAGATTTACAAGCACAACACAAATATCAGTCAGATGTGAACTGATGAAGGGCCAAACAAAGAATGATAATTGGCGCCAATTTCGGGACGTCCTTGACACTGCGCATGCGCAGTGAGGGCAAAGTATGGAGGTCCTTCAGGACATGATTTCTTTTGGTTTTAGATGCAAATTTTGGGGATTGGGGGGCAAAATTTGTGTTTGGCCCTAGAATTTTAAGAGTTAGCACCAGCTAAGTCTGGGTCATTGGTACAGTATAAAAATATTACAAATAGGAAAAAATTAAAAAAATTATTGACAGAGAAACTTATATCTCAATATCTAACTCACGTGGAATGCGATAACCCATATTGCCCAGACTGTCAAGTTTACACGAATTAGGGATTTAAAGATATAGGTAAAGCATTCCATATCAAGTAGTAGTAAATGACTAAATTACGCCCCGCTCACCCCCAGATCTAACATATTTAATGTCTCAGAATAATCATATTTTTATACTGTACCAATGACCCAGACTTAGCTGGTGCTAACTCTAACAAAACCAGGGCCAAACACAAATTTTGCCCCCCAATCCCCAAAATTTGCATCCAAAACAAAAAGAAATCATGTCCTAAAGGACCTCCATACTACGCCTCTACTGCGCATGCGCAGTGACGCAGTCGTCCCGAAATTGGCGCCAATTATCATTCTCTGTTTGGCCCTTCATCAGTCAACATCTCACTGATCTTTGTGCTTGTAAATCTCAGTTTAAAGGATGCCAGACACGTAATTTTTGGAGAAAATGTGATTCTAAGGAGGATAGAAGGAGGAGAGGAAAAAGAAGTGGCAAAAAATAATCAGGGCTGTACTTAAAATTTTTTGATGAAATTATGTTAAGTTGCCTATTTTCGAGGCATGGGCCTCTTGTTGTCATTCTTGCTAATTGTTGCACTGCTTATTCAGTGTTTCCTCTCCCCTAGCCTTCTAAAGTCCCCCCTGGCAATTCTCCCATGCTTTTGGCATATTTCTGAGAAATTTCATTTCTAAAATTTCCTGGGAGAGTTGCTTGGTTACAGAATGTTTTCTGTTATTTTCCCCATAGTTATGTTTTCACCCATGGGTGTATAACGTTTGTGTTCTGCATCTTCCATCTGATGTTCTACAGATTCTCCCCTGGGAGTCTCTGTTTTGCATCAGATAGAGTGTAATTGATGACTGATTCCGGGCCAGTTTTTTCAGTGCCTGGAGTCATGTTTTCTAGTGTGTTTACACTGTTTGTTTTCATTGGCAACAGCCTTTTTTGAGGGGGGCTGTTTGCCTTTGTGGTAGTTTATCTCATTATAAAATACATTTATATTATCCGAAAGTGTCTCATTAATTATTTTATATAAATTTAAAATTTTTGACCACACTTTGCCATCGGATCCATCGGGGCTCAACGTTACTTTTCAGCAACTTGGGTTTCGCTGAAAAAATATTTTTTCAAAATTATTTTGTTTTGCAATTGTTTTTTCATTTATTAATGGATCATGTTATTATGTATCTTTGTGTCAGGGGTTTTTGCGAGTAACTAGGACTTATTGTTGTTCTTTCACAATGAAGGGACGTTGTTCAAATTGTAATAGGAAGAAATCTTCCTCTGACTTTCATGATCATTGTATTAATTGTAGTCAGTGTTCTCGCATTAATCCCTGTCCTTTATGTGAACATTGGGACGAGAAACATTGGAAACGTGTGTCACGATATGTTGTTTCTGGAGAAAGAGCGATGCCGGCTCTTTCTCCGCAAGGTCACTCTACTCTCTCAGTTTCTATTTCAGAGGAACCAGAACAGGGTGATGTTTCCATGTTATCTTCTTCAAGTGTGCGTCCGTCGTCACAAATGAATTCAGAGCTAGCGGCAAAAGTGCTCATGGAGATTAGACAAATGTCGTCCGCTAGCTCGCCCGGTGTAGCATCCATTCACCGAATGGTTCGGCAGCCGGGTTCGTCCGATGCGGACCAAGAGGAAATTTTGGGTGATGCGAGCACTATAAACATAATAGATGCACACCCAGTGACGGCGGATAGTAAGCGAGAATGGAGGAAGCCTTTTAGTCCGGTTCCTAGCTCGTCCAGGTCCAGCCGGGCCACGAGCGAGAGAGGTCCCTCTCTCGTACAACAACATCTGGGACCAGATGTTGTGGTACAAAATGTGTCTTTAGCGGAGCATACGTCCGTCGCTCGGGACGCTCCGTTGTATAAGCAGTCCGCAGAGACTGTTAAGGCTTCCTCTTCTCGTCAGCGCACACGACCGCACCTTGGCTGCGTGACCGCCGATATATTACCACCTTCGCCGATGAAGGATTCTTCGGTGACCAGGTCACACCATCCGGCAGCCAGGGATTCGAGACCGATGGACTCTGGACGTTCGCATAGGAAAAGTATGCGGGAGCCATCTGATGCGGAGCTGCCCTCGGCGAAGCAGCGAAAGACTGCGCCTCCGCAGGTCTCAACGCCGGACATTCTTGTGCAGATAGCACAGCTTATCGCAGCATCCCAGCAGCCGACAAAAACGGTGTCGGATCGAGAATTATCCGACGGCGCTGGGTCGGTACGCTCCGCCGAAGCATCGGGGGCGGACGACCGGGAACATCGTGAGGTCCGACCGGATGGTGAAAGGGATACGGATGACTTGGAGCTATCCCTTTCGGAACAACATAAAGCTGCCGTGGACTTCATCCGGCACTTTCTCCCTGAAGTTGTTCCGTCGGGCCAGACTGCTGCGCTTCCGGACAAGAGAATTATAGCGTCATTGGACTCTGAATTTTTTGAGCGGTTCAGGGACATCGCTCCCGAGTTTCCGTCGCAGTCCAATAATGTTGCTAGAACATTTGAATTATTGAACGACGCTATATTTAAACTTGCTTCCAGGACGGGGAAAGCAGGTTTCTTGTCCGCTAATACTCTCAACCTGCCTTTCATTAATGCAAGGAATAATTCGATACGGCAGGACAGGGTATACCGAGAGTTCCTCTGCGTATGGACGACGAGGCGGAAGACTTAGAGCTATCATTACCGTCGTCAGCTTCTATTCTAACCGCGGTGTTGGAAACAGCTATTGCGTCTAACAGAGCCAATTTAGATGCCTTATCTTACGCAGATCACCTTACTAAGGCGTTATCACTGTGCCTTCAAGGGGAAGAGTTTCAGGATATACAATCCTCTTTAAGACTTCTTTCAAGGGCAGTAGCTTATTCCACGTGTAACTCCGCCCTTTCAGTGGCAAATCTGGAGTTGGTTAGACGTGACACAGCCCTAGCTACATCCACACTGGTGGATTCTAAGGTGAAGAACTCTCTTAGAGTCGCTTCGGTCTCAGGAGAACTTCTCTTTGACGGCAAGCTTTCCGTTATTTATGATAAAATTAAAAAGAAAGCTAATGATTCTCTGTTGTTCAGATCGGCTCCCAAGAAGTCGGATACAGCAGACACGAATAAGACAGGCACTTCTGGGTCTAATGCGCCCAAGAGAGGTTCCTATAGAGGTTCCGGTGCGTCCTCTTGGTCTTATTCGAGAGATCGTCAGGATAGCGACTCTCGTTCGGGACGTCCTTCAGGCCGGGACAATCGGTCGGACGCCCCGAGGTCGACGAGGCGAGGTGCGGGTCGTGGAAGACGTGGTTTCTCCTACCGCAGGCCTCGCAGGTCCAGGAGGTGATGGCTTAAACCTCTATCGCGTTCCGGTTGGCGGAAGGTTGTCGAGTTTTTCACAAGAGTGGGCATCGATTACGGACGACCCTTGGGTGAGAGGAGTGACTTCGGAAGGTCTAAAGATATCCTTCAAACGAAAGCCTCCATTAACTCGAAGTCCAAAGTGGACTCATCTTCCGTCAAATCCACAGAAAAGAGACGCTCTGTTATCAGAGGTGCAGTCTCTTTTAATGAAGAACGCGGTAGAGGTCGTAGAAAACCAGGAATCTCTGGGATTCTACAGCCATCTGTTTCTGGTTCCGAAACCAGACGGCTCGTTCCGTCCAGTCATAGATTTGAGCTGGATAAACAAGCTGATCGTCGCTCCGAAGTTTTATATGGAGACGATTCGATCGGTCAGAGCGAGTATTCGGGTGAACGATTATGCAACGAGCATAGATCTCAAAGATGCGTACTTTCACGTCATGGTACATCCGACATTCCGAAAGTATCTACGCTTTGCAGTCCTGGGAGTGGTGTATCAATTCCGGGCGATGTGCTTCGGATTGAATCTAGCACCCTGGGCTTTCACTCGGGTAATGAACTCGATAATGATCTACTTCCGAGCTCATTCGTCTGCGGTAACGTCGGCCTACCTGGACGACATTCTTCAGAGGTACGGCAACGAGTTAACGCTTCAGAGCGATGTTCAGAATCTTCTTCTATTGCTCCGACGTCTCGGTTTTATAGTAAACGAGGAGAAGTCGGATCTGGTGCCGTCCAAGTCATTCCCTCATCTGGGAATGAGCTTCGAGACGCACAACAATCTCGTTCGTCTGCCGTTAACCAGAGCGAAATTAGTCAGTTGTTACGCTCGCTATTGTCTGCACGCAGACAAAGTCACGGCGAGAGAATTTATGAGACTGATAGGTCTGTGCGGAGCCGCCGCGGATCTCATTCCGATGGGGCGGCTACGCAGACGTCCTCTTCAAATTTTCCTGACTCAGAATTGGAGTGTGAAAATTCATTCGCTCGATGTAGACATTCTCTTGTCAGATCAAGTGAAACAAGAGATTCAGACTTGGGCAAACATTCAGTGGTTAACTGAGGGAGTTCCGCTGCAGTTGCCGGATCCGAGTTTTACCATTATGACGGATGCCAGTCAAACAGGTTGGGGTGCATCATTAATCCCAACGGATTCGAGATGCCAGGGTCTTTGGGATCCGCAATTCCTGTGCAAGCACATAAACATCAAGGAAATGATGTCAATTTGGCTTGCGTTACGTCACTGGATGGACATTATTCACGATGCTCATGTCCAAATCCTATCCGACAATACGACAGTAGTGGCGTATATACGGAATCAGGGAGGCACTCATTCAGTTCCGTTGTTCAATCTAACGGAAAGAATCCTTCTGTTTGCGTTAGAACATCACGTTCTTCTTTCGGTCCGTCACATACCGGGTCGTCTGAATGTGCTAGCAGACTCCCTTTCACGAAAGGGTCGTTTGTTGCCGTCGGAGTGGACTCTCAACAAACAAGTATTCAATCAGATTTGCTACCAATGGGAACGGCCAATGATAGACTTATTTGCGACACATCTCAACAATATCTATAAACAGAGATCTCTGTTTATCAGAAAGGGACGGAAACGTTTCTTTCTGTCTTTGATGCCTAATAGAAAGGACATTTCAGTCCATTCTATTGCTAGATGGATTCAGTTAACTATCCGTACTGCTTATGAAGATTTATCTTCTTCTCAGCAGTCTGTGCTTAAGATTTCTGCTCATGAAGTAAGAGCTCTTTCTACTTCCTGGGCTTATGCTAATAGTGTTGCTATTACAGATTTAATGAAGGCTGCTTATTGGTCTCAGCCATCCACATTTACGAATTTTTATCTCAGAAATATTGAGTCCATTTCTGGAGACCTGCATTGTTTAGGTCCGTTATCTGTTGCTCAGAGTGTCTTCAACTAAACAGTTGCAACTATAGTTATGCAGGCTTTCTGTTCCGGCAGTGACTCCGTCCGGCTGCCCTCTTCGCTCTGGGCTATTTGACCCAGGGCAAGGGGAAGGGGGGGGGGGGGGCGGGTGTTCCCTTAGGTCACCTGCTTTATAGTGAAAAGCAAGGGAATGCCTCCTCCAAGTCAGTATTTCTGAGTCGCTTCCGGGATGGTTTTAAAGTGTAATATTAATGTTTAAATTCATTCATGTCTTATTTTTAAAGTGTAGCTCGGTGTGAAGCATTTGCATATGTCAAGTGTCAAACGGGCTTTAATATACAATACTCAGACACTTTTAAATGATTATAAAGAGTCTCAATTCTCTGGACTACTTTATTTATTGGCTTGCTTTAAATATTAAAAAATTTATAGTAATTTATATATTTTTTATACTTACCAATGACCCAGACATAGCTGGTGCTAACTCTTAAAATATAGGGCCAAACACAAATTTTGCCCCCCAATCCCCAAAATTTGCATCTAAAACTAAAGAAAACATGTCCTGAAAGGCCCTCCACACTTCGCCCCTACTGCGCATGCGCAGTGTCAAGGACGTTCCGAAATTGGCGCCATTAATCATTCTAATAACCAGTGCCTGGTAAGCGCTATGTACTCAGCGGGGAGGCAAGAGTTCCCAACTCCTGGGAGGGCCATCCCCGTCTGGGTCATTGGTAAGTATAATAAATATATAAATTACTATAAATTTTTTAACATTTTTATACTGTACCAATGACCCAGACATAGCTGAATAGTAAAAAGGCTGGAGGGCCAAGGACATAGAGCAAAATGGAATACGCTCAATAAAATAAAATAGAGTCATCCCCTGTAGGGAAAAGAAGTAATAGGCCTTACATGTATCTTTCTTATTTATGATAAATTAGAAAGATACAACACCTTCCAAAATTGAGCTTCATACATCCATGTACTCTATTAATATCCAATATAATCCTTATACTAATAATTTTTAAAGTAAGCCAATAAATAAAGTAAGTCTAGAGAATAGAGACTCTTATACTCCTAAAAGTGTCTGAGGATTGCATAATCATGTCCGTTGACATATGCAATATTCAAAAGCTATACTTTAAAAACTAAGACTTGAATGAATTTTAAAAACCTAAACTTCTCACTAAACAACCATCCCAATAACAGCTCAGAATTACTAACTCCGGAGGAGGTATCCCCTTGTTTTCATAGTAAAACAGGTGACCCAAGGGAACACCCTCCCCCCCCCCCCCCCCCCCCCTTTTCTTGCCCTGGGTCAAATAGCCCAGAGCGAAGAGGGCAGCCGAACGGAGACACTGCCGAAACAGACAGCCTACCTAGCTATAGTAGCAACTGTTAAGTGAATGACATTCTGAGCAGTAGATAATAGACCTAACAATAGAGGCCTCCAGAAATGGACTCGATATTTCTGAGATAAAATTCATGAATGTGGATAGCTGAGCGCAATGAGCGGCCTTCAAAAATCTATAATAGCGACACTATTAATGTAAGCCCAAGAAGTAGAAGAACTCTTACTTCATGAGCCGAAATCTTAAGCACAACTGCTAAGTCAATGATATACTATAAGCAGTACCGATAGTTAATAGAATCCATTAACAATAAAATGGAGCGTAACGTCCTTCTACTAGACATCAAAGACAGAAGAAGCTTACGCCCATAGTAATAAACAGAAATCTGTTTATAAATACATAAACTGTACCCGGAAAGAGTAAAGGCCTATGCCCATACGAAGACGGAAGGACCTTAAAATAATAGGTTCCGGATAATAGGAGCCTAACTCTTATGCAACAATCCAACCTAAATAGTAACGGAAGTATTGATTCCGAAACTGTGAAAGTGAAAATCATCCATCGATAGTGCATGAAACTCACTGACTCTACAGTAAAAGAGAAACCAACAGAATTACTGTCTAAAAGGTCAGAATTTGAAAACTACTGTTTCCAGAGGCTCAAATGATTACTTAGCTAAATAAGAACCGAAGTTAAAATCCGTATAGGAATTTAATCTAAAGATTCTAAGTCTATTTATCAAAAAGTTACTAACTGACTTAGATAAAGAGACAAAAGACTCAATTGTAAACTATCGTAGAGTGCATAGGTATGAGGTAACATAAACCTATAACCTAAATAATAACAGGCTGCAGTAGATCTTGTGAAACAAGTATACTAAACAAGAGGCCCCACGTGGCCTTAATCGCTCACCTGACAAAGTGACTCTAAGAAGTATTTTAGGTCACCTTCACCATGTCATGCCTCATCAACATTAACTGGTTGAGTGATAGATTTTGTTTGAAGTTCAACATTTGTTACCTAAAATTAGTTTTATTTAAAATCATTGGTGTGTGGCCAATCTCCAATGATTTTTAATAAAGCAAATTTATCTCTGCAGACAAACTGGTTTAGCATGAAGCACAAACAAGGAATGTGAAGAGATAGCCTTGGACATCTCTCCCCAACTGTGGATATCTTCCATGTGCTACATGTATATATTTGCATGCAAGAAAACAAAAATTTTCACAAATTTTATTTTTTTTTATCATCATTGGAACAAGCTCAAACAGCTTATTCCAATAGGGGTATGGGAAGATCAGGTATATTTTTGAGACAGAAATGTGAATATATAAATAATGGTGTTTTTTTGTGAATGATGCTGGAGAATTTTGCGTAAAGATATGGTAAATGGTTTGTTCTAGATACAGAATGATGCAAAAGTATTTAAATTTGATTAGGCAAGTTGTTCCTATAATGCATTTAAAAATTGAAGTAACTGTTTTTTTGCTGACGAACTTTTAGGTGTGTGTGTCTGTGTTTGTGTGTGTGTGTGTGTGTTTGTGTGTGTGTGTTTGTGGGGGGGGGGGGGGGGGGTAAGAGTGTTCTTGCAAACAAAATTCCTGAATAAATGGAAAATTTTATTTTTTGTGTGAAAGACATAGTGCGTGAATGTTGATTGGAACAAGCTTAGAGAGCTCATTTTAATGTGAAGTCATAAAGCTGTGTTTTACGTACGAAATTCTGGAATAACTAAAAAAATTGCTTTTTTGACTCAAAAAGCATGGTGTGCGACCTCTCATTGGAATGAGCTCAAAAAGCTCATTCCAATGGGGTATTTACAAGCGATAAGTACATGTATGTTTAAGAGACAAAAATTAAAATTTGAATAGCGATTTTTGCGAAGAATGCTGACAAGTTTTGGCAGTTATGCTGGTAAAAAGGTAAGATATGCAAAGTGGTTGTTTTTTAGAGGCGACATTTAATTAAGGGGAATTAACCCTTGATTACTGAGGTAACTTCTAAAAGTACTGAAATTTCATGAAGCAATGTGAATAACAGACAACAGTTGCCTAAAAATTTCATGAATAACTAAAATTTTTATTCCTTTGTCTCGAAAACATGGCATATGACCTTTGTTGGAATGAGCTGAATGCGTGTGTTCCAATGAGGGGTCATAAAATTTGAACGAAGATTTGTGTGAATAATGCATTAGTACTGCTAGATTTGGGTAAACGGTTCACCCTGGATACCACCCCTTCTATAGTAGATCTTTTCTGCAAATTTTGTCTAAGATTCTATCAACTTTACAAATAAATACGTTCATGAATCACAATCAGATCCACCCTACAATGTTGCATACCAAATATCAAAAGATTCTGCCTGCTGGATCTGGAGAAGAAGATTTTTTAAGAAATATGCCTGAAACGCACTAAGTTAAAATTTGGGCTCCTATACGGAGCCCAAATATAAACCCAGGGGGCCGATTTGAACAAACTTGAATCAGATCCACCCCACAATGTTGCTTACCAAATATGAAAAGATTCTGAAGCTGGATCTGGAGAAGAAGATTTTTTAAGAAATTTGCCTGAAATGCACTAAGTTCGAATTCGAGCTTCTATAGTGAGCCCAAATATGAAACTAGGAAGCCGATTTGAACAAACTTGAATCAGATCCACCCCACAATGTTGCATACCAAATATCAAAAGATTCTGCCTGCTGGATCTGGAGAAGAAGATTTTTTAATAAATTTGCCCGAAATGCACTAAGTGCGAATTCGGGCTTCTATATTAAGCCCAAATATGAATCCAGGGGGCCAATTTGAACAAACTTGAATCAGATCCACCCCTCAATGTTGCATACCAAATATCAAAAGATTCTGCCTGCTGGATCTGGAGAAGAAGATTTTTGAAGAAATTTGCCTGAAATGCACTAAGTGCGAATTCGGGCTTCTATATTAAGCCCAAATATGAATCCAGGGGGCCGATTTGAACAAACTTGAATCAGATCCACCCCGCAATGTTGCATACCAAATATCAAAAGATTCTGCCTGCTGGATCTGGAGAAGAAGATTTTTGAAGAAATTTGCCCGAAATGCACTAAGTTTGAATTCGAGCTTCTATAGTGAGCCCAAATATGAATCCAGGGGGCCGATTTGAACAAACTTGAATCAGATCCACCCCGCAATGTTGCATACCAAATATCAAAAGATTCTGCCTGCTGGATCTGGAGAAGATGATTTTTTAAGAAATTTGCCTGAAATGCACTAAGTTCGAATTCGAGCTTCTATAGTGAGCCCAAATATGAATCTAGGAAGCCGATTTGAACAAACTTGAATCAGATCCACCCCACAATGTTGCATACCAAATATCAAAAGATTCTGCCTGCTGGATCTGGAGAAGAAGATTTTGTAATAAATTTGCTTGAAATGCACTAAGTTCAAATTTGGGCTCCTATACTGAGCCCAAATATAAACCCAGGGGGCCGATTTGAACAAACTTGAATCAGATCCACCCCACAATGTTGCTTACCAAATATGAAAAGATTCTGCCTGCTGGATCTGGAGAAGAAGATTTTTTAAGAAATTTGCCTGAAATGCACTAAGTTCAAATTCGAGCTTCTATAGTGAGCCCAAATATGAATCTAGGAAGCCGATTTGAACAAACTTGAATCAGATCCACCCCACAATGTTGCATACCAAATATCAAAAGATTCTGCCTTCTGGATCTGGAGAAGAAGATTTTTTAAGAAATTTGCCTAAATGCACTAAGTTCGAAATCGGGCTCCTATACTGAGCCCAAATATGAACCCAGGGGGCCGATTTGAACAAACTTGAATCAGATCCACCCTACAATGTTGCATACCAAATATCAAAAGATTCTGCCTGCTGGATCTGGAGAAGAAGATTTTTTAAGAAATTTGCCTGAAATGCACTAAGTTCGAAATCGGGCTCCTATACTGAGCCCAAATATTAACCCAGGGGGCCGATTTGAACAATCTTGAATCAGATCCACCCCGCAATGTTGCTTACCAAATATGAAAAGATTCTGCCTGCTGGATCTGGAGAAGAAGATTTTTTAAGAAATTTGCCTGAAATGCACTAAGTTCGAATTCGGGCTTCTATAGTAAGCCCAAATATGTATCCAGGGGGCCGATTTGAACAAACTTGAATCAGATCTACCCCGCAACATTGCATACCAAATATCAAAAGATTCTGCCTGCTGGATCTGGAGAAGAAGATTTTTGAAGAAATTTGCCTGAAATGCACTAAATTCGAATTCGAGCTCCTATAGTGAGCCCAAATATGAATCTAGGGAGCCGATTTGAACAAACTTGAATCAGATCCACCCTACAATGTTGCATACCAAATATCAAAAGATTCTGCCTGCTGGATCTGGAGAAGAAGATTTTCAAAGAAATTTGCCTGAAATGCAGTAAGTTCAAATTTGGGCTCCTATACTGAACCCAAATATAAACCCAGGGGGCCGATTTGAACAAACTTGAATCAGATCCACCCCACAATGTTGCATACCAAATATCAAAAGATTCTGCCTGCTGGATCTGGAGAAGAAGATTTTTTAAGAAATTTGCCTGAAATGCACTAAGTTCGAAATCGGGCTCCTATACTGAGCCCAAATATGAACCCAGGGGGCCGATTTGAACAAACTTGAATCAGATCCACCCTACAATGTTGCATACCAAATATCAAAAGATTCTGCCTGCTGGATCTGGAGAAGAAGATTTTTTAATGTTTTTCCCATTGCCTACAGTGTTAAAAAGTGCTGACTCAGCACTTTTTCAAAGTCCCGAAACTGTACCCTATGATAAAACCGATGGCAATTTTTTTTTACCAATCCTTTCTGTTGGTCCTAAGGAAGCTGCACACCAAATAAAAATTCTCAGTGCCGTGCAGTTTTGGAGATATGGGCGTTTTAAATTTTTTCTATTTTTAGCTCCTGCGGTTCCCACGGGGCTGCGGGAAAATTTTTTTTTGCATAAATCAAGTACTCATGACCCAATAAGCCCTCACATAAAATTTGGTTCAAATCAGCCTCTCGGTTTGGAAAATAGAAATTTTGGGCGGGGCAAAAAATTTTGCCCCTCTCATAACAACGTCAAGTATAGCCCCACAAACTTCTCTTGAACAAATCTGAGTCTACACCTCAAAAGGAAGCTGCACACCAAATATCAAGTCTCTGCTACTGCTGGTTCATGAGAAGAAGATTTACAAAGATTTTGGTGCCCCTTGGGGGTGTGGCACCACCCAGGAGGAGGGGCAACTTCATTTGAACAAATCTGAATTGGCATTAGGTAATAAACATTTAGCCAACATTTGAATAAAATTGGGCTAGTGGTTTAGGAGGAGAAGTCGATAATGTAAAGTTAACGCCGGACGGACGACGGACGGACAGAAAGTGATTAGTTAAGCTCCCCTTGAGCTTCGCTCAGGTGAGCTAAAAATAGCAATGAGTAGTATGGAGGGATCAACAATATGAACATAATGATCCCTACACCCCGACGGAAGAGCCTCCACTTTAGCCGCATAGAATAGCGAAGAAGAGGATCTCCTATAGTAAGAAATCGTGTCCAAAGCTCGTCCAGTACAGTGCTTACAATGCAATACGGACCACACAACGGAATACATGAAGGTTGCGACCTTGCAGGTTGTGATAAAGATGACACGATTTACCCAGTGAAAAAGATCCTCACATAGAGGAAGATTTCACGTTAAAACCCACAGTAGACAAGAGAGAAAATTACTCATGATCTCTGTGAAGATAGAGATGCTATCAACAGAAATGTATTGTGGTTGTTTATCTTAGCAATACCTGCTAAAACAACAGCGCCGGAGGATACGCGTATCCTATCATTCCGTCCTATAGATCAATAGAGCGTTAAGAATATTAGCTCAGAGATCTGGACAAGCCAACACATACGTCTGCAATTGATTAGCAAGCTGTGTCATAAATAAATCATCATTGGGCGCTCCCATAGATAGCAAATCTGATTGAATACTTGTTTGTTGAGAGTCCATTCTGACAGCAACAAGCGACCCGTAAGAGAACGGGAGTCCGATAAAACAATCAGACGACCCGGAATATGACGGACCAAAACTGAACTTGGTGTACTATAACCAACAGACGGATTCTTTCCATTAAATTGAATAACGGAAACGAAAGAGTGCCTCCCTGGTTCCGGAGATACGCCACTACTGTCGAATTAAAGGACAGGAATTTGGGCATGCGTTTCTGAATAATGTTCATGCAATGACATAAAGCAAGCCTAAAAAACATTATTCCACGGAAGAAAACTGATTGCTAAAAGACTGCGGAACCCAAAGACCCTGGCACTTCGAATCCGTAGGGATCAGTATTATATCCCAATCTGTATGACTGGCAACCGTCATAACAGCCACACTCGGGTCCGGCAACTGCGGCGGCACTCTCTGAGTCAACCACCGAATGTTTGCCCCAGTCTGAATCTCTTGTAACACTAGATAGACAAGAGAACGTGTAAATCGAGCAATTCATGGATTGCCGAAAAGTTGCCGTCGAAGAGAAGCTCCTCCGAGAACGAAGCGACTCTGAGAGAGTTCTTAACCTTACTATCCACGCGAGTGGATGTAGCTAGGGCTGCGTCACGTCTAACTAACTCCAATCAGCCACTGAAGGGCGGAGTTATACGTGAACAAACTACTGCCCTCAAAAGAAATTACATTGAGAATAATATCCCGTAAATCTTCTCTTGAAGACGTAATGATAACGCCTCAGTAAGGCGGATTACGTATAATAAAGCGTCTAAGTTAAGTCTACTATACATAATGTCGTTCCCAACATTGAAATTGGAAAAGACATAAACGGCGAAAAAGAATATATGCAGTTTTTAATCACACCGTCTAGACGCATATGAACTCTCGGTATGCCCTGCTCTGCCAAAATAAACTATTTGTATAAATGATAAAATGGCAGAAATGAGCAACGCGGACAAGAAACTAAACTATCATGCTTAGTAGCAGGCTTGTAAATATATATAGCGTCGAAAAATAAAACACATGTTGTAATGACAATATTGGACTACGTCGGTAAGTCAGGGACAATGTCCCCGAACCGATCGAAAAATCCGAGTCCAATGACGCTATAAGTCTCTTATCCAAGATCGCAGCAATGAAGTCCGAAATAATAATCACTGGAAGATAATGCCAAAAGATATGAAAGGCATCTTCCAATACTACTAAAGGGAAAACTCGAAATCTTTCGAATCCCTTTCGCCATCCTGTCGGACCCTATAAAGCGTTCGGTCATCCGTACCTGATGCAACTGCGGACCGCACCGACCCAGCGCCGTCGGATAATTCCTGATTCGACCGAGAAACTGTCAAATGCTGGGATGCTGCGAAACAACTGTGCTAACTCGGATAGCACGTCCGTCACTGAGGCCTGAGGAGAAGCGGTCTTACGATGCATTGCCGCTGGAAGCTCCGTGATCGCTACCCCGTGCATACTACCAATATGCGAGCGAACGGAGTGTATAGGCCTCGTGTCCCTTGGCTACCGGATGGCGCAACCTATTCGCCGTGGAATCACTGAATGCCGAAACTGATCGGATACTCGAGGTCACGTAGCCAATGTGCGGTCGTGTGCCCTGGTGTGAGGATGAGGAAGCATTAAAGACAGTCTCTCGGACTGTCAATATAACGGAGCGTCCCGACCAACGGACATATGCTCCGAATGTAAAATATCTGAACCACAACATGCGGTCCCCTATGTTGTTGGGCGAGAGAGGGACCTCTCTCGCTCACAGCCCGGACGGACCTGGACCAGCCAGGAACCGGACTAACAGGCTTCCTCCGATCTGTCCTCAATCTGCCGTCACTGGGTGAGTACTAAAGTAATTAAAGTGCTCGCATCACCCAAATCTCCTTCCTAGACCGCAACGGACGAACCCGGCAGCCGAACCATTCGATGAATGTACGCTACACCGGGTGAGCTAGCGAATGTCACTCCGTAGGCGATAGACATATTCCATGAGCACTTATTGCCGCTAACTCTTCATTAACTATGACGACAGAGGCACACTTTTGAAAGACATCTCCATAACTCTTGGAACAAGAAACCAGAAATGCTTGGTTAGCAAGCATAAAATAATAATATATATAGCGTCGTTCAATAATTCAAAAGTTTGTGTGACATTATTGGACTATGTCGGAACTGAGGGACGATGTCCCTGAACCGAACCAAAAATTTCTAAGTCCACCGACGCTATCAGTTTCTTATCCGGCATCGCAGCATTCTGGTCCGACGAAAGAAGCTGGAGAAGACCAAGTCAGATGACATACACAACAGCATATGTTGTTCCGAAAGGGAAAGCTCGAAATCCTCCGAATCCCTTTCGGTATCCCGTCGGACCGGATGAAACTTTCGGACGTCCGTACCCGCTTCCCGCGGAGCGTCCCGACCCAGCATCGTCGGATAAAATATATGCGACAGATTCAGTTGATGCTGGGATGCTGCGATAAACTGTGCTATTAAGGAAAGCACGTCCGTTCCCGAGGCCTGTGCAGTAGCGGTCTTACGATGCATTGCCGTCGGAAGCTCCGTGTACGTTGACTCCCGCACACTTCCTATGCGAACGTCCGGAGTCAGCAGGCCTCGTGTCCCTGGCTACCGGATGGTGTGACCTGGTCGCCGAAGAATCCTTGATCGGCGAAGCTGGTAATATATCGGCGGTCACGCAGCCAAGGTGCGGTCGTGTGCGCTGACGAGAAGAGGAAGCCTTAGCACTCTCAGCGGACTGCCTATACAACGGAGCGTCCCGAGCGACGGACGTATGCTCCACTTACGACACATTTTGTACCACAACATTTTGTACCACAACATTGTTGAACGAGAGAGGGGCCTCTCTCGCTAGCCGTCCGGATGGACCGGAACGAGCTATGAACCGGACTAAAAGGCTTCCTACGTTCTCCCTCCGATCCGCCGTCACTGGGTGTGCATTAGGTTAGTTTATAGTGCTCGCATCACCCCAAAATTCCTTCTAGACCGCAACGGACGAACCCGGCTGCCGAACCATTCGGTGAATGGACGCTACACCGGGCGAGCTAGCGGACGTCAAAGGCCGTCGAACCTACTAGGGTCCTCTTAGGCAATTGGCGTATTTACATGAGCACTTTTCCGCTAGCCCTACATTAATTGTGACGACGGAGGCACACTGTTGGAAGACATCACAGATACATCACCCTAATCTTGATCGTCTGAAATAGAAATTGATAAAGTAGAGTGACCCTGCGGGGAAAGGACCGGAGTGTCCAAATCCCCAACAACATACCGTGACATACGCTTCCCATATTGTCATCGAAATCATACGATACAGAACAGGAGTTAATGCGAGTACAATGACCACATATAGAATGATAATAAAGTCAGAGGAAGACTTCCTCTTAAAACAATTGATCAATGTCCTTTCAATGTGAAAAGAAAACAAGTCCTGGTACTCGCACTAACCCCTGGCAATCAAAATACATAATAATAATATGATCCATTGATATAGAAAAAATAATTGAAATCAAAATATTTTGAAAAAATATTTTTTCAGAACAGCCCAAGTTTCTGAAAAGTAACGTTGAGCCCCAATGGATCCCAAGCCTAAGTGTGGACAAAAATTTTAAAAATATTTTAAACAATTTATTCAACACTTGCGAACAATAATAATGTATCTAGTATATGATTAAAATAACATCAAGATATTATTTTTTAGAAATCCCCCCCTCACACAGAGGGCTGTTGAAAATGTAAACAATGAGTGTAAAAACACTAAAATAAGACTCCAGGCACCCAGGCCCGAAATCAGTTACCAAAAATACACTATCTGATGCAAAACAGAGACTTCCAGGGAAGAAACTGCAGAACATCAGATGGTAGATGCAGAACACAACGCCTAACCACCCCTAGGTGAAGACGTAAACATGGGGAAAGAACAGAATTCATTCTGTTATTCAGCTAAAACTCCCAAGAAAATTTAGTAATAATAACTACAAAAACTATGCCAAAAGCATGGGAGAATAGCAAGGGGGGACTTAAAGGACAGGGAGAGAGGAAAACACTTAAAAAAACAGTGTAACTAAATAATCAGAATGACAACAAAATGGCTGCTGCCTTGAAAATAGGTAACTTAACATAATTTCATTAAAAAATTTTAAGTTACAGCCCTGATAATATTCTGTCACACATTCTTTTCCTCTCCTCCTTCTCTATCCTCCTTAGAATCACCATTTCACTAATATTTATGTGTCTGGCATCATTTAAACTGAGATTTATAAGCACAAAGATCAGTCAGATGTTAACTGATGAAGGGCCAAACTTAGAATGATTAATGGCGCCAATTTCGGAACGTCCTTGACACTGCGCATGCACAGTAGGGGCGAAGTGTGGAGGGCCTTTCAGGACATGTTTTCTTTAGTTTTAGATGCAAATTTTGGGGATTGGGGGGCAAAATTTGTGTTTGGCCCTATATTTTAAGAGTTAGCACCAGCTATGTCTGGGTCATTGGTACAGTATAAAAATATAATTAGTATAAGGGTTATACTGGATGTTAATAGAGAACATGAATGTTATTGTGCTCAATTATTAAGGGTAGTGTATCTTTCTAATTTAATATTAAATAAGAAAGATACATGTAAAGCCTAATACTCCTTTTCTCCTTAAGGGGTTACCTCTTTACTATATAGTTGAGCTTATTGGATTTTCCTCTATGTCCTAGGCCCTCCAGCCTGTTTACTATTCAGCTAAGTCTGGGTCATTGGTACAGTATAAAAATGTTAAAAAATTTATAGTAATTTATATATTTTTTATACTTACCAATGACCCAGACGAGGATGGCCCTCCCTGGAGTTGGGAACTCTTGCCTCCCCGCTGAGTACATAGCGCTGACCAGGCACTGCCAGTAAGAATAATTGGCGCCAATTTCGGGACGACTGCGTCACTGCGCATGTGCAGTAGAGGCGTAGTATGGAGGTCCTTTAGGACATGATTTCTTTTTGTTTTGGATGCAAATTTTGGGGATTGGGGGCAAAATTTGTGTTTGGCCCTGGTTTTGTTAGAGTTAGCACCAGCTAAGTCTGGGTCATTGGTAAGTATAAAAAATATATAAATTACTATAAATTTTTTAACTTTTTATTGACTGTTATCTCGTCCATCAAAATTTTATCCTAACTGCCAAGTCCAGTCCATGTGCACATTAACCTTGATATCAGGGCAATAAAAATAGTTATCCACCGACATGAAGAAATGACATGAACAATCCGTATACAGAGCTGGTTCGTACATCCGTGTTTTGGGGAGATGAAAGGTAGACAGCCAATCTGGCTATGTTATCTCCCTACGGTATAGACCTGTATTCCTCCTGTATTTGTGACACTGTCTTCATCTTTTTGTCACTTGAAGATGCCATCATATGTATTGTAATAGACTATCTATACCGTTAAATAAAATAATCTAATCTACATTGGCTTGAGTTATATTCAGCTGCTTATAATTTAGAATTGTGACAAAAAGTTTACCTCAATCGCCAAAAATGTATATCATAGATGTAGAAGTGTGATAGTGCTCCTCTGAAATTAAGTGTTACCTCTATAGGCAGCTAAGACATGAGGAGAAACCAATGTTTCTGCAGGTAAGGACTGACAAAATTTAAGGCTATCAAAGCCTGTTTCTCAACATTTTTCAAGACCCTACAAAAGTCAAATTCAAGATTTTTCAATGCCCCCCCCCAACTTCACTAATCCTAAGTAAGTCCCTCCAGTCATTACCCCTTCCTCCCATGTCCCCTTGAAGGGAAGAGGGGGGAAGGTGTAAAGATTTCAGGGTCCTAGTTAGGATTACATATAAAACTGCATAGCCATAATTACACACTTCCTTCACGTTTTTATTTCATGAATATTCAAGGCTTTTTTAAGGCTTGCCGGCCCATTTTTCTGGATTTCAATGCCATGAATGACCCTTACTCAAATTGAAGGCCATTCCTTGATTCCAAGGCTCACAGGAACCCTGCACTGGTAATAGTCACAATGTCAGCCACCCATACATTTACGTGAGACATTCTGCCAATTTGGGATGGACAATGACTGCGTACAGATGTAACTTTAAAACTTTGCTTGAGCTTATCATAATAATTCTTTGGCCTTATGCTTATTTTTCACGGTCCTCTTTCAAGAAGCACTACATCAACCCAGTTCCCCACCGGGTTATTCCTCCCAGACTCTCCTTCCTAATCTCCCAGCAATCAGTCAAAAATTATTGTTCCATAATTTCACATTGGCGCTTTCTCGATCTCCCCAACTACTCAAAGTTTGTTAAGCACCAAATATTTGGCACATATTTGTGAAATTTTCTTGTGACATATTTGCGATATTTTTGGTGGATATGACTGAGGGATGTATTGAGATGGCCCCCAGTGTTTACATTAGCTCTCTTGACAGGCAGACTTTTCGTGACAGTCATGGAAAGCATGTACCCCTTGATTTTCAAGATGTTTTCGTGTACTGTCTACATGTACATGAGATGTGCAGGGTATTCAATCTTCATTTCAACACAAACCCTTGTGATTTAATGATTGAATATAGCAAATGTAAGACATCTGTCTAAGCAGAAATGTGGTGGGCTGTAGGGATAATGGAGCAAGGGGCTACCCATTGTCAGGTTGGTGAAGCACTTGGTGTGCACCATACGGTGATCACCAGAGCCTGGGAAAGATTTCAGCAGTATGGCACACCAGAAAGACGGCATGGTGGTGGCAAAGACAGGGCAACATCTGCAGCTGAAGACCGGGTTTTGATCATTCAGGCGCCTAGGAACCACTTTGCCACAGCAACTCAGCTTCGCAGTGACCTTCAGAATGACCTTCAGAATGCATCCGGGGTAAATGTTTTCGACGCAGACTATCCGGGCCAGGTTGCATGAAGGTAGTCTCCAATCGAGAAGACCATGTATTCGCATCCCACTGTCCCAGAACCACCGCCAGGCACGATATGAATGGGCCATGGACCACGTTGGATGGACCAGAGAAGATTGGCGACCTGTCCTTTTTACAGATGAGTCAAGGTACCGCCTAGACTACACAGACAGGCGTTCTTGGGTATGGAGAAGACCAGGAGAGCGATTCCATGCAGCCAACATTGCTGAGCATGACCGCAATGTTGGAGGGTCAATCATGATCTGGGGCGGCATCAGCAGGGATGGACATACAGAGCTCTGTGTCCTTGAACGTGGTACATTGACTGCACAGCGGTATATTTATGAGATCCTGGATGTCCACGTTAGATTGTATACAGGTGCAGTTCGTAATAGATTCATTCTGATGGACGATAATGCCTGTCTTCATGTTGCCCATGCTGTCGGTGAGTACCGACAGAGGGAGGGGATTGAGTGTATGGACTGGCCAGCAAGATCCCCCGACCTCAATCCAATCGAACATGTCCAGACAAGAAGTGTTCAGGAGCTTGGTGCCATGCAGGTCCAAGAATGGAACAACATCCCACAAAGGACCATCAGGAACCTGACTGGGAGCATGAGAAGGCATTGTCAAGCTGTAATTAACAGTAATGGGTCTCATATTCGATATTGAACCCATACAGTTCGCTCCGTCAACTTTTTGGCAAATTGAAAAATGTCTCTTTTACCAAAAATATCCATTTTCCACGGTTATCATATTCAAAAGGTAAAAAATAATGTCAAACACAAATAAAATCTTATTTTCTGTACTTAAATCATTAAAGATATAATTAAATAAAAATATACTACTCAAAGTTTTGCTAAGCACCAAGTATATCCAACTACCTGTTTTACGTTTTAGTTGAAATATTGTGATGAAAAGTGTATATATTTTTTATTTATGGTGGAGGGTCAATCATTATTTTTTACATTTTGAATATGATAAACTTTGAGTAGTATATTTTCATCCTATTTTTTCCATTAGTTTTCTAAGGAGTCCAGGGTCGATTTAATTTGAAAATTTTGATTAGCATTTTGCTAGTCATAATTGGGAATTGATTAGCAATTTAGTCAATTTGATTAACATTTTTGCATTGAGTTTGAAAAGATGAAAAAACTGCAGAAAACACCCTGGTTCATCAAAAAGAACCAATCCAAATTGCAATGCATGTGACAGGTGTTCAAAGCAATTTGCACTGGTTCTTTATGAGATTTGAGAATAATGTTATGTATAATTCAATCATGTTTTAAAACACATTTTGGTCACTGATGTATTTCTGAGATTTCTGTACATCATGTTTTCATTACATCACTTGGCATCTGCTTTCAATTGTCTGGGACCCAGCGGAAGACTGCAATTTCTTCCTCTTCAGCCAGGATGAGGAAAGATGAAAAGTTTTTAGAAACATGTGCTTTCAACACATTTGGGATTTGAGAAGACAAAATCCACAAACATTATGTTGTACAAGCCTTAAATAATGGCAATAATTAAAGAGTCTCATAAATAAATCCATATAATGCAGTATAGACCAAGCACCATCAACGGAACAGGGCAATTATTGCTTCGAATCAACACACTCACAGACACAGTGCACTGAACTGCAATAAAATTCCCTTACATTAAAAATAAATCGAACGACAATGAGGTCAGCACTCGCAGATGGCTGTTGACAGGTTTCACAAAAATTAACACTATCAAAGCATATCGGATTCAGCATTTTATTTTACTAATTTCCTCCGACATCTGCAGTGTACGGAGGACAGGTTCGAAAATCAAAAACAGTAAATACAGGAAGAACTGTGGAGATGATACTCGCCATTATTTCAGTTTACCCCAGCGCCTGCTTCATATTTTGGGGAGGGCGAGGGCACTGGTACGCGGCACAAACTGAGAAATGCAAAAAAAAAATATCTGACAGTATTTTTGGATCGATGCCAATGTGCACCCATAATGGTATATAAATATTAACGTTAATATTTATATACCATTATGGGGCATGTCAGCATCGATCCAAAAATGCTGTCAGATATCATTTTTCCATTTCTCAGCTTGTGTCGAGTAACTGTGTGTGTGTGTGTGTGGAGGATGCTGAATAAATTAGCCACTCGTTTAAGCATATTCGTCTTTATGACATATAGCAATTGCCAATTGCAAAACTTTCACTCCACATCTGGGGGGACTGTGTGTGTGAGGGGACTGGGGAATAATATGTATTCCGGTATTCGTCTTTCTAAATAATACCATTCAGAAGGGTGAGGGTTGGTGCTAAATAAAATAAACCTGTTCGCTGTGCGATTCGTGCAGCTTTCCACATGGGGGAGAGGGGGATTTTTTTCATGCTCTTTTTTACTGATTTCCCCCTTTAGGGCAAGCCTGAAATTAAGCAGACTGTTTTTTGCAGAATGAGGACCCCAGAGGGTGAAATTGGTGATACTAGCAGGGGTAGCATCACTAAATTTACCCTCTGTGAACATTATTCTGAATCAAGGTCTCAAGCCTAAACATCAAGAGGTATCCAGAGGATGAACTGGTACACTGTATGTGATACCATCAGCAAATTCACCCTCTGGGGACCTCATTTTGCAAATGACAGATAGCATATTTTCAGACTTGCTTTAGGGGCTGCAAAAGAGCAAGGCAGATCAATCTGAGTAAAATTATATTGTAAGGTTACAGGGAACATATGACCCAACTTCAGTTAAATTTAACAGGGAAGTATAGTAGTCGGCCAATGATGCAACGGACATGACATAATCTTATAAGAGGTATAACAAGAGAAATGCTTACCTCATCTCCATCATGTGGTCCAACATTCTGAACTTTACCACTTACAACCTGATCATATCCTGCTGTAATGTTAGGAAATAGAGACATGTCCACATATTCAAATTTGGTGTAGGACAAACCATAACCAAAGGAAAACAGTGGATCACCTGAAAAATATCTGTAAGTCTTGTTCACCATTGAACAATTTGTTATTGGGGCAACCTGAAATAAAAAAATCAGTAATTTGTAAATAAAAGTTTTATTTATTTATTTATTTGTTCTACCGTATTTACTCTATGTATTGGGACAGCTAAAAATAATTATTTTCACAGGTGTCCCAATTGTTAGAAAATGGGGAAAGAACACAGCCTGGCCTTGATTTGATGCTGAATAAAGTTGTGATTCGTTTTCCATCACTATTTTCGAAAATCGCTGTCCAATTTTTTTTATATTTTCATTTTTTGTTTCCAAAACATAGCTTATGATCAATCATTGGAATTGCGCTCGTTCCAATGAAGGATCATAAGCTATGTTTTGGAAGCAAAAAATGAAAATTTTTAGTTACTCAAGAATTTTTTTTATGAGTGTCGTCTACTGCTACTAGTGACGGGCCAACTGGAAACAAATCTCCTGAATGTCCCAAACTTTGGAGCATAAAAAAAATTTAGTTTTCTGGAAAAACTGTGTGTCCCAAAATACATAGAGTAAATACAGTACTCTGAAAATCGCGAAAGACTTGATCAAAATGCATGTTTTTCAACTGTGGAAAACTAACACTGTAAAATGCAATGATCTTTTCAGATTTGAACTTTTTGTCAGCTATTTTTGGTTAACGTTCTGTTGTATGATCTGTTTTTAGCCAATGGTGGGAATATTCTCCAAATTTAAAATTAGAGCATTTTGAGATTCCCTCTGCAGAGTAATTTGATTGACATGATGCCAATACCGCAAGGTACATTATACACCACTAAGCTCTACTGGAGTTCAATCCAACTCCACCCACACAAACCTTGTCATAACATTAACACAAAGCAAGGTCTAACAGCTAAAATAGTACTTATCTTTCACAAGTTTGGCTGGCTAAAAGAAGTCGAGTAAATCTGAACTGTTGTGTTAACCCTTTAACCAATGTAATGGCAAAAACTGGCCAGAGCTATTCATAAAAATCGCCAATTAACTTTCATTATTTTTTTTTCATTTTTTATCTCCAAAACTAGGTTATTACCCCTCTTTGGAATGTGCTTGTCGATCTCATTCCAAAGAGGGGTCATAATCTATGTTTTTGAGACAAAAAATGAAAAAATCAGTTATTCAAGAATTTTGTTTTGCAAGTGGCATCTGCTTTTCATGCTAGGTAAAGGGTTAATTGAATAGCCTTTGCCGTTGAAAAATATTCACTTAAATAAAGTTCAATAACACTGCTGTAAAATGCATAAATGATAAATATGGGTTATATACACATGGTGTTTGTAAAAAATCTTTTATCGCGACGAGAGCGTTTTCGGGGGCATATATAGCTACGAGTCGCACAGCGACGAGTAGCTATGTAGCCCCCGAAAACGCTCGAGTCGCGATAAAAGATTTTTTACAAACACCATGTGTATATAACCCTTTTATCTACACCCCCACCTCCCCCACTCCCGTAATAAAACAAGTTTTGATTAACAAATGCAGACCACTAAAAATAATCTAGCCTTCAACCAGATAATCACTAATGTGAAAAATATCTGGTTATTTGTACTTTCCGACGTTTGACGTCACATTTTGAAAAATGTTGAAGAAACTGAATTCCCAGTGACGTTTGAACGTCAGGATAATTAAAGTCTCGAAGGGTGAAATAATCTCATTTGAAAAAGTGTAAGTTACTAATTTTTACTCTTTTCCATCAAATTTTATTTTTACAATTCAGTAAGTTTAATTAATGGCCTTCTTTTTTATTCAATACATTTCGATAAATACGCCCCGTTTTATTTGTTTCGATCCGCGGCAGCGATAATTAGTTATTCAAAGTGTTGAATGAAATAGTACGTCATGCAAATGAGATGGGCGTGAACGTTGTATTCTTGCGATATCACGTGACTTTTATTCTTACTGCAGTAACGATAAAAGATTTTTTATTGACGGCGAGTTTTCGATAACGATAAAAGATAAAACGTTACTGTTTTTACGTATAAAGTAGATAAAAACTTTTAAGTGACCTTTACCTTTGACCTATACAAAATGTATCAACACAGCTTAGGTTAAAAAAAATATAACGAACATGAAAAATCAGATGACAACAATGGCTATTCTACCACTCTTTGACATTATTATTTGGTTGGGTTTTTAGCCTCCATGTAAAAAATTGAAAGCATATTGTTGAGAATCATGCTTCGATGGATTATCGTAAAAATTCTAGCAATTTTTACAGCCTTAGCCAGCATATATTTTCATATAGTCTGTGATATGGCAGCCTATCAACTAATCCTATACAATGCCTATCGCTAGTCAGTGTAAGTTAGCTTACCAATTAACTCTGTGCAATGCACAGGGTTAGTCATTCTTTTTCTTTTTGGTTATAATATCATCTCTATTATGTGACTAACCCTGTGTATTGCATAGAGAGTAATCGCTCGACTGGACTAGTTACATGAAATAATTCATGAGAGGTGAGGGACGTTGTACAAACACGAGTGCACAAATGCGCAAGACTGTTTTACAATATAGTCCCTTGCTTCGAATGAATTATTTCACATAATCAGTCCAGTCAAGCGATTACTCTGTTTATTACTTTTCATTATTAACGATAATTATATTATTTAACCCTTTACCTAACGTAACGGCCAAAACCACCCAGCTCTATTCTAAAAAATCGCCAATTAATTTTCATTATTTTTCAATTTTTTGTCTCTAAAACATAGGTTATGACCCCTCATTGGAACGAGCTCGTCGAGCTCGTTCCAATGAGGAGTCATAACCTATGTTTTTGAGACAAAAAATTGGTTATTCAAAAATTTTTTTTGCAAGTGTCGTTGGTTTTTCATGTTAGGTAAAGGGTTACCCCCCCCCCCCCCCCCCCCCCACCTCAAAAAAAACAAAACAAAAACAATGACGTCCCCATTACACCCACGACAAAGCGTCTTCGTTTGCACGCACAGATACATGACACAATTGTTGATTGCATAATTCACTTGTGAAGTTATCGTTTATAATCAAACCCGGAAATCCCAGTAAACCACATGTTGGAAAGTAATAAACAGCATTAGTGAGTGTACTTTTTCGGGTGTATATGATATGGCAGTTACCAATCTTATATAATCATAAAGTGTGACTAACCCTGTGTACTGAATAGGGTTAGTCACTCTTTCTGGTTATAAAACATTTTCATTATTAACTGAGTAACTAACCCTGAGCACTGTTCAGCCTTAGTGTAAATATCATTTATATCAACTCTTTACCCAAAGTGACCACCAAAACCATCCAGTACTATTCCCCAAAAGCTTTCAAAGTCAACTTACCCCCCGTATTTACTCTATGTATTGGGACACTCTATGATTTGGGACACACATTTGTTCCAGAAAACTATATTTTTTTTATGCTCCAAAGTTTGGGACATTCAGGAGATTTGTTTCCAGTTGGCCCGTCACTAGTAGCAGACGACAATCATAAAAAAAAATTCTTGAGTAACTAAAAATTTTCATTTTTTGATTCCAAAACATAGCTTATGATCCCGCAATGCGCTCGTTCCAATGAGGGGTCATAAGCTATGTTTTGGAAGCAAAAAATGAAATTATAAAAAAAAGTTAAAAAATTTATAGTAATTTATATATTTTTTATACTTACCAATGACCCAGACTTAGCTGGTGCTAACTCTAACAAAACCAGGGCCAAACACAAATTTTGCCCCCCAATCCCCAAAATTTGCATCCAAAACCAAAAGAAATCATGTCCTATAGGACCTCCATACTTCGCCCCTACTGCGCATGCGCAGTGTCAAGGACGTTCCGAAATTGGCGCCAATTATCATTCTTACTGGCAGTGCCTGGTCAGCGCTATGTATTCAGCGGGGAGGCAAGAGTTCCCAACTCCTGGGAGGGCCATCCCCGTCTGGGTCATTGGTAAGTATAAAAAATATATAAATTACTATAAATTTTTTAACATTTTTATACTGTACCAATGACCCAGACTTAGCTGAATAGTAAAAAGGCTGGAGGGCCTAGGACATAGAGGAAAATCCAATAAGCTCAACTATATAATATAGAGGCAACCCCTTAAGGAGAAAAGGAGTATTAGGCTTTACATGTATCTTTCTTATTTAATATTAAATTAGAAAGATACAATACCCTTTATAATTGAGCACAATAACATTCATGTTCTCTATTAACATCCAGTATAACCCTTATACTAATTATTTTTAAAGTAAGCCAATAAATAAAGTTAGTCCAGAGAATTGAGACTCTTTATAATCTTTTAAAAGTGTCCGAGTATTGTATATTAAAGCCTGTTTGACACTTGACATATACAAATGCTTCACACCGAGCTACACTTTAAAAATATGACATGAATGAATTTTAACATTAATATTACACTTTAAAACCATCCCGGAAGCGACTCAGAAATACTGACTTTGGAGGAGGCATTCCCTTGCTTTTCACTATAAAGCAGGTGACTTAAGGGAACACCCCCCCCCCCTAACCCCCCCTTCCCCTTGCCCTGGGTCAAATAGCCCAGAGCGAAGAGGGCAGCCGGACGGAGTCACTGCCGGAACAGAAAGCCTGCATAACTATAGTTGCAACTGTTTAGTGGACGACATTCTGAGCAACAGATAACGGACCTAAACAATGCAGGTCTCCAGAAATGGACTCAATATTTCTGAGATAAAAATTCGTGAATGTGGATGGCTGAGACCAATAAGCAGCCTTCATTAAATCTGTTATAGCAATACTATTAGCATAAGCCCAAGAAGTAGCAAGAGCTCTTACTTCATGAGCGGAAATCTTAAGCACAGACTGCTGAGAAGAAGATAAACTCTCATAAGCAGTACGGATAGTTAATTGAATCCATCTAGCAATAGAATGGACCGAAATGTCCCTTCTATTAGGCATCAAAGACAGAAAGAAACGTTTTCGTCCCTTTCTGATAAACTGAGATCTCTGTTTATAGATACGTAACGCTCTAACAGGACAGAGTGAAGACGGAAGAGCCTTAATAACAATAGGTTCCGGATATTTATTAGGAGCCTGATTCTTAGCTAAAAAACCCACATTAGTAGTGAAGGTGATAGTGTTCCCGACACTACGATAGTGAGAATCATCGACCGACAGTGCATGAAGCTCACTGACTCTTCTAGCAGAAGAGAAAGCTAAGAGAAAAGCTGTCTTATAAGATAAGAATTTGAAATCTACTGTCCCAAGAGGTTCAAATGGCTTTTCTTTCAATTTAAGAAGAACCCAAGCTAAATTCCATTTAGGAATTAATCTAAGAGTTCTGGGTCTATTTATCGAGAAGTTTCTTACCAACTTAGATAAAGAGACATTAGATCCAATTTGTAAACTATCATGATGTGCATAGGTATCAGATAACATAGACCTATAACCCTTAATAGTAACAGGCTGCAGTTTGATTTCGTCAAACAAGTATACTAGAAAGTTTGCAATGTCTGGTATAGAGGGATCGAATATATCTACAGAATGATCCCTACACCAACGACGAAAAACCTTCCACTTAGCCGCATAGTTTAGCGAAGAGGAGGTCCTCCTACAGTTAGAAATCGCGTCCACTGCTCGTCCTGTAAAGTGCTTGCCATGCAAGAAGGACCGCACAACGGAAAAACGTGAAGGTTGAGACCCTGCGGGTTGTGATGGAGTTGGCGCGATTTCCCCTGCGAAAGAAGATCCTCCCGTGGAGGAAGCTTTCGCGGTAGGTCCCACAACAGACACCTGAGTAGATTTATCCACGGTCTCTGTGGCGACAGAGATGCTACCAACAGAATCTTGCATTGAGATTGTTTTATCTTTAGCAATACTTGTTGAATTAACGGTGCTGGAGGATACGCATATCCTATCATTCCGTCCCAAGGGATCGACAGAGCATCTACTGCAAATGCTCTTGGATCCGGACACGGAGACACATACGTCTGCAACTGATTGTTGAGATGTGTCGCAAATAAGTCTATCATTGGCCGTTCCCATTGGTAGCAAATCTGATTGAATACTTGTTTGTTGAGAGTCCACTCCGACGGCAACAAGCGACCCTTTCGTGAAAGGGAGTCTGCTAGCACATTCAGACGACCCGGTATGTGACGGACCGAAAGAAGAACGTGATGTTCTAGCGCAAACAGAAGGATTCTTTCCGTTAGATTGAACAACGGAACTGAAAGAGTGCCTCCCTGATTCCGTATATACGCCACTACTGTTGTATTGTCGGATAGGATTTGGACATGAGCATTGTGAATAATGTCCATCCAATGACGTAACACAAGCCAAATTGACATCATTTCCTTGATGTTTATGTGCTTGCACAGGAATTGCGGATCCCAAAGACCCTGGCATCTCGAATCCGTTGGGATTAATGATGCACCCCAACCTGTTTGACTGGCATCCGTCATAATGGTAAAACTCGGATCCGGCAACTGCAGCGGAACTCCCTGAGTTAACCACTGAATGTTTGCCCAAGTCTGAATCTCTTGTTTCACTTGATCTGACAAGAGAACGTCTACGTCGAGCGAATGAATTTTCACACTCCAATTTTGAGTCAAGAAAATTTGGAGAGGACGTGTGCGTAACCGCCCCATTGGAATGAGATCCGCAGCGGCTCCGCACAGACCTATCAGTCTCATAAATTCTCTCGCTGTGACTTTGTCTGCGTGCAGACAATAGAGAGCGTAACAACTGACTAATTTCGCTCTGGTTAATGGCAGACGAACAAGATTGTTGTGCGTCTCGAAGCTCATTCCCAGATGAGTGAATGACTTGGACGGCACCAGATCCGACTTCTCCTCGTTTACTATAAAACCGAGACGTCGGAGCAATAGAAGTAGATTCTGAACATCGTTCTGAAGCGTTAACTCGTTGCCGTACCTCTGAAGAATGTCGTCCAGGTAGGCCGACATTACCGCAGACGAATGAGCTCGGAAATAGATCATTACCGAGTTCATTACCCGAGTGAAAGCCCAGGGTGCTAGATTCAATCCGAAGCACATCGCCCGGAATTGATACACCACTCCTAGGACTGCGAAGCGTAGATACTTTCTGAATGTCGGATGTACCATGACATGAAAGTACGCATCTTTGAGATCTATGCTTGTTGCATAATCGTTCACCCGAATACTCGCTCTGACCGACCGAATCGTCTCCATATAAAACTTCGGAGCGACGATCAGCTTGTTTATCCAGCTCAAATCTATGACTGGACAGAACGAGCCGTCTGGTTTCGGAACCAGAAACAGATGGCTGTAGAATCCCGGAGTCTCCTGGTTTTCTACGACCTCTACCGCATTCTTCATTAAAAGAGACTGCACCTCTGATAATAGAGCGTCTCTTTTCTGCGGATTTGACGGAAGTTGAGTCCACTTTGGACTTCGAGTTAATGGAGGCTTTCGTTTGAAGGATATCTTTAGACCTTCCGAAGTCACTCCTCTCACCCAAGGGCCGTCCGTAATCGACGCCCATTCTTGTGAAAAGCTCGACAACCTTCCGCCAACCGGTACGCGATAGAGGTTTAAGCCATCACCTCCTGGACCTGCGAGGCCTGCGGTAGGAGAAACCACACCCTCCACGACCCGCACCTCGTCCCATCCAACCGGTTGTCCCGGCCTGAAGGACGTCCCGAACGTGAATCGCTACCTTGACGGTCTCTCGAATAAGACCAAGAGGACGCACCGGAACCTCTATAGGAACCTCTCTTGGGCGCATTAGACCCAGAAGTGCCTGTCTTATTCTTGTCTGCCGTATCCGACTTCTTAGAAGCAGATTTGAACAACAGAGAATCCGAAGCTTTCTTTGTAATTTTATCATAAATAGCAGAAAGCTTGCCATCAAAGAGAAGTTCTCCGGAGACCGAAGCGACTCTGAGAGAGTTCTTCACCTTAGTATCCACGAGTGTGGATGTAGCTAGGGCTGCGTCACGTCTAACCAACTCCAGGTTTGTCACTGAAAGGGCGGAGTTACACGTGGAATAAGCTACTGCCCTTGAAAGAAGTCTTAAAGAGGATTGTATATCCTGAAATTCTTTCCCTTGAAGGCACAGTGATAACGCCTTAGTAAGGTGATCTGCGTAAGATAAGGCATCTAAACTGGCTCTGTTAGACGAAATAGCTGTTTCCAACACGGCGGTTGGAATAGAAGCCGACGACGGTAATGATAGCTCTAAGTCTTCCGCCTCGTCATCCATACGCAGAGGAACTCTCGGAATACTCTGTCCTGCCGTGTCAAATTTATTCCTTGCATTAAGGAAAGGCAGGTTGAGAGTATTGGCGGACAAGAAACCTGCTTTCCCTGTTTTGGAAGCAAGTTTAAATATAGCGTTGCAACATTATTGGACTGCGACGGAAACTCGGGAGCGTTGTCCCAGAACCGCTCGAAAAATTCAGAGTCCAATGACGCTATAATCCTCTTGTCCGGAACCACAGCAGTCTGGCCCGACGGAACAACTTGAGGGAGAAAGTTCCGGATGAAGTCCACGGCAGCTTTATGTTGTTCCGAAAGGGATAGCTCCAAATCATCCGTATCCCTTTCACCATCCGGTCGGACCTCATGATGCTCCCGGTCGTCCGCCCCCGATGCTTCGGCGGAGCGTACCGACCCAGCACCGTCGGATAATTCCCGATCCGACACTGTTTCTGTCGGCTGCTGGGATGCTGCGATAAGTTGTGCTATCTGCACAAGTACGTCCGGCATCGAGACCTGCGGAGGCGCAGTCTTTCGCTGCTTCGCCGAGGGCAGCTCCGCATCTGATGGCTCCCGCATACTTTTTCTATGCGAACGTCCAGAGTCCATCGGCCTCGTGTCCCTGGCTGCCGGATGGTGTGACCTGGTCGCCGAAGAATCCCTGATCGGCGAAGCTGGTAAGATTTTGGCGGTCACGCAGCCAAGGTGCGGTCGTGTGCGCTGACGAGAAGAAGAAGCCTGAGCAGTCTCCGCGGACTGCCTATACAACGGAGCGTCCCGAGCAATGGACATATGCTCCGCTTGCGACACATTTTGTACCACAACATCTGGTCCCAGATGTTGTTGTACGAGAGAGGGGCCTCTCTCGCTCGCGGTCTGGCTGGACCTGGACGAGGTAGGAACTGGACTCAAAGGCTTCCTCCGATCTCGCCTACTATCCGCCGTCACTGGGTGTACACGTTGAATGTTTATAGTGCTCGCATCACCCAACATTTCCTCCTGGACCGCATCGGACGAACCCGGCTGCCGAACCATTCGGTGAATGGACGCTACACCGGGGCGAGATAGCGGACGACATTTGTTTAATCTCCATGAGCACTTTTGCCGCTAGCTCTGTATTCATTTGTGACGACGGAAGCGCACTTGTGGAAGATAACATGGAAAAATCACCCTGTTCTTGTTCCTCTGAAATAGAAACTGAGAGAGTAGAGTGACCATGCAGAGAAAGAGCCAGCATCGCCCTTTCTCCAGTAACAACATACCGTGACACACGTTTCCTATGTTTGTCATCCCAATATTGACATATAGAACAGGGATTAGAGCGGGAACACTGACTACAATTAATACAATGATCATGAAAGTCAGAGGAAGATTTCTTCCCATTACAATTTGAACAATATCCTTTCATTGTGAAAAGTCAACAACAAGTCCTAGTTACTCGCACAAAGATACATAATAACATGATCCATTAATAATGAAAAAACAATTGCAAATCAAAATAATTTTTGAAAAATATTTTTTCAGCGAAGCCCAAGTTTCTGAAAAGTAACGTTGAGCCCCGATGGATCCGATGGCTAAGTGTGGTCAAAAATTTTAAATTTATATTAAATAATTAATGCGACACTTATGGATAATAGAAATGAATCTTATAGTGAGATAAACTACACCAAAGGCAAACAGCCCCCCTCAAAAAAGGCTGTTGCCAATGTAAACAAACAGTGTAAAACACCAGAAAACATGACTCCAGGCACTGAAAAAACTGGCCCGAAATCAGTCATCAAAATTACACTCAATCTGATGCAAGACAGAGACTCCCAGGGGAGAATCTGCAGAACATCAGATGGAAGATGCAGAACACAACGTTTATACACCCATGGGTGAAAACGTAACTATGGGGAAAATAACAGAAAACATTCTGTAACCAAGCAACTCTCCCAAGAGAATTTTAGAAATTAACTTTCTCAAAAATATGCCAAAAACATGGGAGAATTGCAAGGGGGGACTTAGAAGGCCAGGGGAGAGGAAACACTGAATAAGCAGTGCAACATTTTAGCAAAAATGACAACAAGAGACCCATGCCTCGAAAATAGGCAACTTAACATAATTTCATAAAAAATTTTAAGTACAGCCCTGATTATTTTTTGTCACTCCTTTTTCCTCTCCTCCTTCTATATCCTCCTTAGAATCACCATTTCTCCAATAATTACGTGTCTGGCATCCTTTAAACTGAGATTTACAAGCACAAAAATCAGTGAGATGTTGACTGATGAAGGGCCAAACAGAGAATGATAATTGGCGCCAATTTCAGAACGTCCTTGACACTGCGCATGCGCAGTAGGGGCGAAGTATGGAGGTCCTATAGGACATGATTTCTTTTGGTTTTGGATGCAAATTTTGGGGATTGGGGGGCAAAATTTGTGTTTGGCCCTGGTTTTGTTAGATTTAGCACCAGCTAAGTCTGGGTCATTGGTACAGTATAAAAATATTGGACGGCAATTTTCGTATATAGTGATGGAAAACGAATCACACACAACTTTATTCAGCATCAAATCAAGACCAGGATGTGTTCTTTCCCCATTTTCTAAGAATTGGGACACCTGTGAAAATAATTATTTTTAGCTGTCCCAATACATAGAGAAAATACGGTATGACCCTTCTTTGGAATGAATTGAGGAAAGTTTTTATTTAGTGAATTTCAAAAATGAAAACATATTCTATTTTCAGTTAACAGATTGTTTAAATGCAAAAACTGTCATTATTTATTTATTTATTGGTGTTTAAAGTCACATATTTCTGCACAATGCCTAATCATGACCATGACAGTTTTACGGGTGGAGGAAGCTGGAGTACCCGGAGAGAACTACTGCGCAACGGCGAGAAACTGTTAGTTCCCCAACATACCAACTCCACACAAGCAGGGTTAGCATTGGTTGAAGACAGGTGCACCATCGACACGCAGTACGCCTTAGTACACAATGCCACCATGCCCCCATGTGGGCAATGGGGGTGAAGTGTCTTACCCAAGGACACAACGTGGTTGGCGTAGGTGGGATTCGAACCGAGGACCTCTCGGCTTGCAGCCTGCACCTCTACCTACTGAGCCACCATGCCCCAAAACTGCATTAACATTTATTATATTTTTAATTTTTGTTTCCAAACAAGTTTATGACATATCACTATGAAAGTGTCAGTGACACTGCAGCTTAACTTGACTGCAAATTATAATGAAATCACTTCATAAATACCACCTGTAGACTGTGCTAAAAGGTTTTTGGGCCTGCACAGCCGTCATATTTGACTGACTGCGACCAAAATGGGATGTTCTCATCTAGCCATGACCTCGAATCCGCATATGAAATTTGGTGATGACCGGACAAGAACTACGGGTGTAGCCTGTGCTAAAGAAAATTTGAACAGACTCACAGACATCCTCACGTTTGATGCAATAGCTTAACTTGACTTTGTCAAGTTAAGCCAAAAATGAGTTAGATGGCCAACAAATTGTTTTTCAATAAATGAAAGTGTCAATGACACTGTAGCTCAACTTGACAAACTTGAACTTGGTAAGTTCTAAATGAAATGGCAAAATTGAAGATCATTGGTACCAATGTCATTTTTTTTGCCAGAGGCAACATTTTTTTTGACAGAAACCGAAGAAAATCGATAGCTCCCATCTAGAGGCCTCCCCGAACAAGCATGCCAGGTTTCAAAGCCCTGTAGAGTGTACAAAAGGGAAATATTGTGGTCTGACTAGACTAAATACTAAGAACGTTGGCCGTGGCAACAATTTTTGACGGAAATGGAAGAAAATCGATAGCTCTCATCTAGAGGTCACCGTAAATAAGCATACCAGGTTCAAAGCAATCTAGTCATAAATGTGCCCTGTAGGGTGAGCCAAAGGGAAATATTGTGGTCTGACTAAACTAAGTTCTAAGAATGTTGGCTGCGGCAACATTTTTTGATGGAAATTGAAGAAAATCGAAAGCTCCCATCTAGAGGTCACCCCAAACAAGCAGGCCAGGTTTCAAAGCCCTGTAGGGTGTACAAAAGGGAAATATTGTGGTCTGACTAGACTAAATTCTAAGAACGTTGGCCGTGGCAACATTTTTTGACGAAAATGGAAGAAAATCGATAGCTCTCATCTAGAGGTCACCGTAAATAAGCATACCAGGTTTCAAAGCAATCTAGTCATAAATGTGCCCTGTAGGGTGAGCCAAAGGGAAATATTATGGTCTGACTAAACTAAGTTCTAAGAATGTTGGCTGCGGCAACATTTTTTTGATGGAAATTGAAGAAAATCGACAGCTCCCATCTAGAGGTCACCCCAAACAAGCATGCCAGGTTTCAAAGCAATCCGATCATAAATGTGCCCTGTAAGGTGTGCCAAAGGGAAATATTGAGTCTTCTGACTAAACTAAGTTCTAAGAACGTTGGCCGCGGCAACATTTTTTGACGGAAATTGAAGAAAATCGATAGCTCCCATCTAGAGGTCTCCCCAAACAAGCATATCAGGTTTCAAAGCAACCAAATCATAAATGTGCCCTGTAGGGTGTGCCAAAGGGAAATATTGTGGTCTGACTAAACTGAGTTCTAAAAACGTTGGCCGCAGCAACATTTTTTGACGGAAATTGAAGAAAATCGATAGCTCCCATCTAGAGGTCACCCCAAACAAGTATGCCAGGTTTCAAAGCAATCCAATCATAAATGTACCCTGTAGGGTGTGCCAAAGGGAAATATTGAGTCTTCTGACTAAACTAAGTTAACGTTGGCCACGGCAACATTTTTTGACAGAAATTGAAGAAAATCGATAGCTCCCATCTAGAGGTCTCCCCAAACAAGCATACCAGGTTTCAAAGCAATCAAATCATAAATGGGCCCTGTAGGGTGTGCCAAAGGGAAATATTGTGGTTTGACTAAACTAAGTTCTAAGAATGTTGGCCTCGGCAACATTTTTTGACGGAAATCGACGAAAATAGATAGCTCCCATCTAGAGGTCACCCCAAACAAGCATGCCAGGTTTCAAAGCAATCCGATCATAAATGTACCCTGAAGAGTGTGACGAAGGGAAATATTGAGTCTTCTGACTAAACTAAGTTCTAAGAACGTTGGCCGCAGCAACATTTTTTGACAGAAATTGAAGAAAATCGATAGCTCCCATCTAGAGGTCTCCCCAAACAAGCATACCAGGTTTCAAAGCAATTTGATCATAAATGTGCCCTGTAGGGTGTGCCAAAGGGAAATATTGAGGTCTGACTAAACTAAGTTCTACGAACGTTGGCCGTGGCAACATTTTTTTCCGGAAATTGAAGAAAATCGATAGCTCCCATCTAGAGGTCACCCTAAATAAGCATACCAGGTTTCAGAGCAATCAAATCATAAATGTGCCCTGTAGGGTGTGCCAAAGGGAAATATTGTGGTTTGACTAAACTAAGTTCTAAGAACGTTGGCCGCGGCAACATTTTTTGACGGAAATTGAAGAAAATCGACAGCTCCCATCTAGAGGTCACCCCAAACAAGTATGCCAGGTTTCAAAGCAATCCAATCATAAATGTACACTGTAGGGTGTGCCAAAGGGAAATATTGAGTCTTCTGACTAAACTAAGTTCTAAGAACGTTGGCTGCGGCAACATTTTTTGACAGAAATTGAAGAAAATCGATAGCTCCCATCTAGAGGTCTCCCCAAACAAGCATACCAGGTTTCAAAGCAATCAAATCATAAATGGGCCCTGTAGGGTGTGCCAATGGGAAATATTGTGGCTTGACTAAACTAAGTTCTAAGAATGTTGGCCGCGGCAACATTTTTTGACGGAAATTGACGAAAGTTAAAAAATTTATAGTAATTTATATATTTTTTATACTTACCAATGACCCAGACATAGCTGGTGCTAACTCTTAAAATATAGGGCCAAACACAAATTTTGCCCCCCAATCCCCAAAATTTGCATCTAAAACCAAAGAAAACATGTCCTGAATGGACCTCCACACTTCACCTCCACTGCGCATGTGCAGTGTCAAGGACGTTCCGAAATTGGCGCCATTAATCATTCTTATAACCAGTGGCTGGTAAGCGCTATGTACTCAGCGGGGAGGTATGAGTTCCCAACTCCTGGAAGGGCCATCCCTGTCTGGGTCATTGGTAAGTATAAAAAATATATAAATTACTATAAATTTTTTAACATTTTTATACTGTACCAATGACCCAGACATAGCTGAATAGTAAAAAGGCTGGAGGGCCTAGGACATAGAGCAAGTTGGAATACGCTCAATATATAAAATAGAGTCATCCCCTCTAGGGAAAAAGAAGTATTAGGCCTTACATGTATCTTTCATATTTATGATAAATTAGAAAGATACAACACCTTCCAAAATTGAGCATCATACATCCATGTACTCTATTAATATCTAGTATAATCCTTATACTAATAATTTTTAAAGTAAGCCAATAAATAAAGTAAGTCTAGAGAATAGAGACTCTTTATACTTCTAAAAAGTGTCTGAGGATTGTATAATAACGTCCGTTGACACGTGCTATATTCAAAAGCTATACTTTAAAAACTAAGACCTGAATGAATTTTAAAAACATAAACTTCTCACTAAAAAACCATCCCAATAACAGCTCAGAATTACTAACTCCAGAGGAGGTATCCCCTTGTTTTCAAAGTAAAACAGGTGACCCAAGGGAACACCCTCCCCCCCCCCCTTTTCTTGCCCTGGGTCAAATAGCCCAGAGCGAAGAGGGCAGCAGAACAGAGTCACTGCCGAAACAGACAGCCTACCTAGCTATAGTAGCAACTGTTAAGTGAATGACATTCTGAGCAGTAGATAATAGACCTAACAATAGAGGCCTCCAGAAATGGAATCGATATTTCTGAGATAAAAATTCATGAATGTGGATGGCTGAGCGCAATGAGCAGCCTTCAAAAATCTATAATAGCGACACTATTAATGTAAGCCCAAGATGTAGAAGAACTCTTACTTCATGAGCCGAAATCTCAAGCACAACTGCTGAGTCAATGATATACTATAAGCAGTATCGATAGTTAATTGAATCCATTAGCAATAGAATGGAGCGTAACGTCCTTCTATTAGGCATCAAAGTCAGAAGAAGCTTACGCCCGTAGTAATAAACAGATATCTGTTTATAAATACATAAACTCTAACCGGACAGAGTAAAGGCCTATGCCCGTACGAAGACAGAAGGACCTTAATAACAATAGGTTCCGGATATTTAATAGGAGCCTGACTCTTATGCAAAAATCCAACCTAAATAGTAAAGGAAGTAGTGATTCCAAAACTACGAAAGTGAGAATCATCCACCGATAGTGCATGAAGCTCACTGACTCTTCAGTAAAAGAGAAGCTAACAGAATTACTGTCTAAAAGGTCAGAATTTGAAAACTACTGTTTCCAGAGGCTCAAATGATTACTTAGCTAAATAAGAATCGAAGTTAAATTCCATATAGAAATTTAATCTAATGATTCTAAGTCTATTTATCGAAAAGTTAATAACTGACTTAGATAAAGAGACATAAAACTCAATTGTAAACTATCATAGAGTGCATAGGTATGAGATAACATAAACCTATAACCCTAATAGTAACAGGCTGCAGTAGATCTTGTCAAACAAGTATACTAGAAAATTGCAATGACTAGTATGGAGGGATCAACAACATCAACATAGTGATCCCTACTCCAACGACGGAAGAGCCTCCACTTTAGCCACATAGTATAGCGAAGAAGAGGTTCTCCTACAGTAAGAAATCGCGTCCAAAGCTCGTCCAGTACAATGCTTACAATGCAATAAGGACCACACAACGGAATACGTGAAGGTTGAGACCTTGCGGGTTGTGATGAAGATGACACGATTTTTCCCAGCGAAAAAAGATCCTCTCATGGAGGAAGTTTTCGCGTTAAGCCCCACAGTAGACCTCAAGAGTAAATTTACCCACGGTCTCTGTGAAGACAGAGATGCTATCAACAGAAATGTATTGTGGTTGTTTATCTTAGCAATACTTGCTGAAACAACAGCGCAGGAGGATACGCATATCCTATCATTCCGTCCTAATAGATCAATAGAGCGTTAACAACATAAGCTCAGAGATCCGGACATGTAAACACATACGTCTGCAATTGATTAGCAAGTTGTGTCGTAAATAAATTATCATTGGGCGCTCCCATTGATAGCAAATCTGATTGAATACTTGTTTGTTGAGAGTCCATTCTGACGGCAACAAGCGACCCATAAGTGAAAGGGAGTCCGGTAATACAATCAGACGACCCGGAATATGACGGACCGAAGCAGAACTTGGTGTACTATAACAAACAGAAGGATTCTTTCCATTAAATTGAATAACGGAAACGAATGAGTGCCTCCCTGGTTCCGGAGATACGCCACTACTGTCGTATTATCGGACAGGATTGGACATGCGTTTCTGAATAATGTTCATCGAATGACATAAAGCAAGCCTAAAAAACATTATTCCGTGGAAGATAAGTGCTTGCCTAGAGACTGCGGAACCCAAAGACCCTGGCACTTCGAATCCGTTGGGATCAATATTGCATCCCAACCTGTTTGACTGGCAACCGTCATAATTATAAAACTCGGATCCGGCAACCGCAGTGGCACTCTCTGAGTCAACCACCGAATGTTTGCCCCAGTCTGAATCTCTTGCTACACTAGATAGACAAGAGAACATGTAAATCGAGCAATTCATGGATTGCTGAAAAGTTGCCGTCGAAGAGAAGCTTCTCCGAGACCGAAGCGACTCTGAGAGAGTTCTTCACTTTACTATCCACGCACGTGGATGTATCTAGGGCTGCGTCACGTCTAACCAACTCCAGGTAGCCACTGAAGGGCGGAGTTATACGTGAACAAACTACTGCCCTCAAAAGAAATCACATTGAGAATCATATCCCGGAACTCTTTCTCTTGAAGACGTAATGATAACGCCTCAGTAAGGTGGATTACGTATGATAAAGCGTCTAAGTTAAGTCTATTAGACATCATTGTCGTTTCCAACATTGTGGTTGGAAAAGACATAAACGGCGAAAAAGATAATTTGCAGTCTTTAACCACGCCGTCTAGACGCATATGAACTCTCGGTATGCCCTGTTCTGCCAAAATAAATTATTCCTATAAATGATAAAAGGCAGAATTGAGCATTGCAGACAAGAAACTAAACTATCATGCTTGGTAGCAAGCTTATATATATATATAGCGTTGATAAATAATACACATGTTCTAATGACATTATTGGACTGTGTCGGTAAGTCAGGGACAATGTCCCTGAACCGATCCAAAATTCCGTGTCCAATGACGCTATAAGTCTCTTATCCAACATCGCAGCAATGTAGTCCGAAGGAACAACCACTGGAAGATAATGCCAGAAGAAATGTATGGCAGCTTCCGATGTTCCGAAAGGGAAAAACTCGAAATCGTCCGAATCCCTTTCGCCATCCTGTCGGACCCTATAAAGCGTTCGGTTGTCCGAACCTAATGCAACCGCGGACCACACCGACCCAGCGCCATCAGATAATTCCTGATCCGACCGAGAAACTGTCGATTGCTGGGATGCTGCGAAAAACTGTGCTAACTTGGATAGCACGTCCGTCGCTGAGGCCTGTGGAGAAGCGGTCTTACGATGCATTGCCGCTGGAAGCTCTGTGATCGTTACCCCATGCATACTACTATTATGCGAGCGAACGGAGTGCATAGGCCTCGTGTCCCTTGGCTACCGGATGGCGTGACCTGTTCGCCGTGGAATCACTGAATGACGAAACTGGTCGGATACTCGAGGTCACGTAGCCAATGTGCGGTCGTGTGCACTGCTGTGAGGATGAGGAAGCATTATCGACAGTCTCACGGACTGTCAATATAACAGAGCGTCCCGAGCGGCGGACATATGCTCCGAATGTAAAAAATCTGAACCACAACATGCGGTCCCCTATGTTGTTGGACGAGAGAGGGACCTCTCTCGCTCACAGCTCGGACGGACCTGGACGAGCCAGGAACCGGACTAACAGGCTTCCTCCGATCTGTCCTCAATCCGCCGTCACTGGGTGAGTACTAAAGTTATTATAGTGCTCGCATCACCCAAATCTCCTTCCTAGACCGCAACGGACGAACCCGGCAGCCGAACCATTCGATGAATGTACGCTACACTGGGTTAGCTAGCGAATGTCACTCCGTCGATCCTACAAGGGACCTCTTAGGCGATAGACATAATCCATGAGCACTTATTGCCGCTAGCTCTTCATTAACTATGACGACAGAGGCACACTTTTGAAAGACATCTCCGTAACTTTGCGAACAAGAAACCAGAAATGCTTGGTAATAGCAAGCATATAATAATAAATATATAGCGTCGTTCAATAATTCGAAAGTTTGTGTGACATTATTGGACTATGTCGGAACTGAGGGACGATGTCCCTGAACCGAACCAAAAATTTCTAAGTCCACCGACGCTATCAGTTTCTTATCCGGCATCGCAGCATTCTGGTCCGACAAAAGAACCTGTAGAAGATCAAGTCAGATGACATACACAACAGCATATGTTGTTCCGAAAGGGAAAGCTCGAAATCCTCCAAATCCCTTTCGGTATCCCGTCGGACCGGATGAAATTTTCGGACGTCCGTACCCGCTTCCGCGGAGCATCCCGACCCAGCATCGTCGGATAATACATTATGCGACAGATTCAGTTGTTGCTGGGATGCTGCGATAAGCTGTGCTATTTAGGATAGCACGTCCGTTCCCGAGGCCTGTGCAGTAGCGGTCTTACGATGCATTGCCGCCGGAAGCTCCGTGTACGTTGACTCCCGCACACTTTCCTATGCGAACGTCCGGAGTCTGCAGGCCTTGTGTCCCTGGCTACCGGATGGTGTGACCTGGTCGCCGATGATTCTCTGACTGGCGAAGCTGACTGGATATCCAAGGTCATGTAGCCAAGAGCGGTCGTGTGCGCTACCATGAGAATGAGGAAGCCTTATTGACAGTCTCTCCGGACTGACTATATGTCGGAGCGTCCCGAGCGGCGGACGTATGCTCCGAATGCGAAACATTTGTACCACAACATCTGGGGCCAGATGTTGTTGTACGAGAGAGGGGCCTCTCTCGCTCGCCGTCCGGATGGACCTGAACGAGCTAGGAACCGGACTAAAAGGCTTCCTCCGTTCTCCCTCTAATCCGCCGTCACTGGGTGTGCATTTGGTTGATTTATAGTACTCGCATCACCCCAAAACTCCTTCTAGACCACAACGGACGAACCCGGCTGCCGAACCATTCGATGAATGGACGCTACACCGGGCGAGCTAGCGGACGTCAAAGGCCGTCGAACCTGCTAGGGTCCTCTTAGGCAATTGACGTATTTACATGAGCACTTTTCCGCTAGCTCTTCATTAATTGTGACGACGGAGGCACACTTTTGGAAGACATCACGGATACATCACCCTGTTCTTGATCGTCTGAAATAGAGATTGATAAAGTAGAGTGACCCTGTGGGGAAAGGACCGGACTGTCCAATTCCCCACTAACATACCGTGACATATGCTTCCCATGTTATCATCGCAATCATCACATACAGAACAGGAGTTAGTGCGAGTACACTGACTACATATAGAATGATTATAAAAGTCCGAGGAAGACTTCCTCTTATTACAATTGATCAAAATCCTTTCAATGTGAAAAGAAAACAAAGTCCTGGTACTCGCACCAACCCCTGACAATCAAAATACATAATAATAATATGATCCATTAACATAGAAAAAATAATTGAAATCAAAATATTTTGAAAAAATATTTTTTCAGAACAGCCCAAGTTTCTGAAAAGTAACATTGAGCCCCAATGGATCCCAAGCCTAAGTGTGGACAAAAAAATTTAAAAATATTTTAAACAATTTATGCAACACTTACGAACAATAATAATGTATCTAGTTATGATTAAATTAACATCAAGATATTATTTTCAAGAAATCCCCCCTCACACAGAGGGCTGTTGAAAATGTAAACAATAAGTGTAAAAACACTAAAATAAGACTCCAGGCACCCAGGCCCAAAATCAGTTACCAGTAAAACACTATCTGATGCAAAACAGAGACTTCCAGGGAAGAAACTGCAGAACATCAGATGGTAGATGCAGAACACAACGCCTAACCACCCATAGGTGAAGACATAAACATGGGGAAAAGAACAGAATTCATTCTGTTATTCAGCTAAAACTCCCAAGAAATTTTAGTAATAATAATTACAGAAAATATGCCAAAAGCATGGGAGAATAGCAAGAGGGGACTTAAAGGAAAGGGAGAGAGGAAAACACTGAAAAATCAGTGTAACTTGATAACAAGAATGACAACAAAATGGCTGCTGCCTCGAAAATAGGTAACTTAACATAATTTCATTAAAAAATTTTAAGTTACAGCCCTGATAATTTTCTGTCACACATTTTTCCTCTCCTCCTTCTATATCCTCCTTAGAATCACCATTTCACTAATATTTATGTGTCTGGCATCATTTAAACTGAGATTTACAAGCACAAAGATCAGTCAGATGTTAACTGATGAAGGGCCAAACTAAGAATGATTAATGGCGCCAATTTCGGAACGTCCTTGACACTGCGCATGCGCAGTGGAGGTGAAGTGTGGAGGGCCATTCAGGACATGTTTTCTTTGGTTTTAGATGCAAATTTTGGGGATTGGGGGGCAAAATTTGTGTTTGGCCCTATATTTTAAGAGTTAGCACCAGCTATGTGTGGGTCATTGGTACAGTATAAAAATATCGATAGCTCCCATCTAGAGGTCACCCCAAACAAGCATGCCAGGTTTCAAAGCAATCCGATCATAAATGTACCCTGAAGGGTGTGACAAAGGGAAATATTGAGTCTTCTGACTAAACTAAGTTCTAAGAACGTTGGCCACAGCAACATTTTTCGACAGAAATTGAAGAAAATCGATAGCTCCCATCTAGAGGTCTCCCCAAACAAGCATACCAGGTTTCAAAGCAATCTGATCATACATGTGCCCTGTAGGGTGTGCCAAAGGGAAATATTGAGGTCTGACTAAACTAAGTTCTACGAACGTTGGCCGTGGCAACATTTTTTTCCGGAAATTGAAGAAAATCGATAGCTCCCATCTAGAGGTCACCCTAAATAAGCATACCAGGTTTCAGAGCAATCAAATCATAAATGTGCCCTGTAGGGTGTGCCAAAGGGAAATGTTGTGGTTTGACTCAACTAAGTTCGAAGAACGTTGGCCGCAGCAACATTTTTTGACGGAAATTGAAGAAAATCGATAGCTCCCATCTAGAGGTCACCCCAAACAAGCATACCAAGTTTCAAAGTAATCTGATCATAAATGCGACCTGTGAGGTGTGCCAAAGGAAATTGTGGACGTACGTACTAACGTACGCTGACGGACGAGAAGTGATGGCAATAGCTCAGCCTGACTTTGTCAAGTTGAGCTAAAAATGAATTTTTCCACTTATTAAGGAAAATGAAAGTGTCAATGACACTGTAGCTCAACTTGTCAAGACAAAGACAAAGACATGTACATGTATAGTATGTGACATAGCAATGACAAACATCTAGGTAATGACCTGATAACAAAGGTACATATAAAGTATGTACATAAATACTGACCGTTGCCTGCAACAAATGTATAGGTAAAGTATTGTAAAGGTGGGTGACAGTCAGATGCTAAATTAGAAAAAAATCTTTGAGTCCCAGAGTGGGTCTGACTGAACCCCAAAATATTTGTTCTCATAGCACAGTGATAACAAAGGCACCCCAAAACACACTCATTCCTGTCCCAAGGTGAAAACAAAGGTACCCAAGAAGTTTCGTGAAGATCAGTTCACAAATATGAGCTGTGTAGAAGTTGTGACAAAAAACTGATTGGACCTAATTTTGGTACAAAATGGCCACTGGCAGCCATCTTGAATTTTGGACCGCACTCAGAAACACTCGTTCTCGTCCCAAGGTGATAACAAAGATACCCAAGAAGTTTTGTGAAGATCAGTTCATAAATACAGCCTCTAGCCCGAGCCGTATTGATATGTGCACTTACAGTGTATAAGTTGCACTGAATAAATCAAAGTTCATCTAATTTGCATAATTTCTGCACGAGAAAAAAACCTGTACTATATGTGATGTATTCCATGTTACTAAACATTCATACAAAAATTTATTCAAATCAGAACTTTCATACAGAAGTTTTGTGCAAACAACTGATTGCACTAATTTTGTAACAAAATGGCTGCTGGTGGCAATCTTGAATTTTGGACCACACCCAAAAACACTCGTTCTCATCCCACAGTGATAACAAAGGTACCCAAGAAGTTTCGTAAAGATTGGTTCATAAATACGGCCTCTAGCCTGAGCCGTATAGAAGTTGTGTACAAAAAACTGATTAGACCTAATTTCGGTACAAAATGGCCACTGGCAGCCATCTTGAATTGTGGACCGCACCCAGAAACACTCGTTCTCGTCCCAAGGTGATAACAAAGGTACCCCAAGATGTTTCGTGAAGATTGGTTCATAAATACAGACTCTAGCCCGAGCCGTATTGACATGTGTACTTACTGTGTGTAAGTAGCACTGAAAAATCAAAGTTCAACTACTTTGCATAATTTCTGCACAAGAAAAAAACCCATATTATATGTGATGTATCCCATGGTACTAAACATTCACACAAAAAATTATTCAAATCAGAGCTTTCATATGGAAGTTCTGTGCAAAAATCTGATTGCACCAAATTTTGTACAAAATGGCTGCCATCGGCCATCTTGAATTTCGGACCGGACCCCAAAACACTCGTTCTCGTCCCACATTGATAACAAAGGTAACCAAGGAGTTTCGTAAAGATCGGTTCATAAATACGGCCTCTAGCCTGAGCCGTATAGAAGTTGTGTACAAAAAACTGATTAGACCTAATTTCGGTACAAAATGGCCACTGGCAGCCATCTTGAAATTTGGACCGCACCCAGAAACACTCGTTCTCGTCCCAAGGTGATAACAAAGGTACCCAAGACGTTTCGTGAAGATCGGTTCATAAATACAGAATCTAGCCCGAGCCGTATTGACATGTGTACTTACTGTGTGTAAGTAGCACTGAAAAAAATCAAAGTTCATCTAATTTGCATAATTTCTGCACGAGAAAAAAACCCGTATTATATGTGATGTATCCCATGGTACTAAACATTCACACAAAAAATTATTCAAATCAGCGCTTTCATATGGAAGTTCTGTGCAAAAATTTGATTGCACCAAATTTTGTACAAAATGGCTGCCATCGGCCATCTTGAATTTCGGACCGGACCCAAAAACACTCGTTCTCGTCCCACGGTGATAACAAAGGTACCCAAGGAGTTTCGTAAAGATCGGTTCATAAATACGGCCTCTAGCCCGAGCCGTATTGGCATTTGCACTTACAGTGCTGAAAGTAACACCAAAAAACATCAAAGTTAGTCAAATTTGCATAATTTACGCACGAGAAAAAAACCTGTATTATATGTGATGTATCCCATGGTACTAAACATTCATACAAAAAATTATTCAAATCAGAGCTTTCATATGGAAGTTCTGTACAAAAAACAGATTTCTGCATCGCCGGTACAAAATGGCGGCTGGCAGCCATCTTAAATTTCGGACCGCACCCAAAAACACTCGTTCTCGTCTCACAGTCATAACAAAGGTACCCAAGAAGTTTCGTAAAGATCGGTTCATAAATACGGCCTCTAGTATCCAATTGTTGACTGACAGATGGACAGACGGACGACGGGCCATGGCATAAGCTCAAATTTGGCTTCGCCAAAGTTGAGCTAAAAATCAGAAAGTGTTGTTTGTGGTGGTATCAGGTGACAGACTGATACAAAAAAATGAGACTTTAGATTGGTCTAATTTAGGGACATTTGGGACATTGATGACTTGCCAAGCCAGCTGCCATTCAGCCCTACAGAAGAGCATTTTTTAATATTGATTTGTCTGAAATACTCTTTTGGGCTTCCCATGGTTTTACTGGTGCCTCAGAAAGTCTATTAACCTTGCAGGAAATAATTCCAATTTTAATAATTTTTTTTACTGCAAGAGAACAGGTGCCCCAAGATGCAGCTTCTAGGTAAACTTGAAGTTACATGAGCGGTACCTGTGCAGTTGTTTCAAGGCAAGTCTTGGCTGCCTATAATTGCAGCTGCAAAGCAACAGATTGTAAACTGTCAATGATTGGATAGCAAAAAGGTAATTAAATCACTTCTTTTCTAAATTGGGAGAAAAAAACATAAAAAAAGAAATCAAACAAAAGCTGGGACACAACCCAGTGCATACCCCCACCACTGCATACTCCCTTGCCACATACCAAATTTCGTTGAACTCCATCCATTCAGAGCTGAAATATAGATCTGGATAGATGGATGGATGGATGTATGCCCTTAAAATTGTCATTTGAGTGTTTTTTTTCTTTTTGTGCAAACACAATCCCCAACTACTTAAGGACAGAGGAATTACCACTTAAGGAAACAATACCTTGTACTTAAGACAATGGAAATCTTTTGTGTCAGGATGGGTGGATGGGTAGACATGCAGAGAGACAGAGACAGATGGATGGATGGATGGTCAGATGGACGGATGGACAGAAGCATGCATGTAATCCAGTCTCCCCCCCCCCCCAAATCTTTTCGGGAGTGGGGGTATAAACTATCTGTCATGTCATCTAATTTTGGAAGATTCCTGTAATTTGGGAACACAAGGTACCACGGTGAGTTTGGTAGATTGTAAAGACCTGAAATAAAGTATGTAATTCCATAATAACCCTTTACCCAACGTAACGGCCAAAAACGGCCAGCGCTATTCTCAAAAATCGCCAATTAATTTTCATTACTTTTTCATTTTTTGTCTCAAAAACATAGGTTATGACCTCTCATTGGAACGAGCTCGTCAAGCTCGTTCCAACGAGGGGTCATAACCTATGTTTTTGAGACAAAAAATGAAAAAAATTAGTTATTCAAGAGTTTTTTTTGCAAGTGTCGTCTGCTTTTCATGTTAGGTAAAGGGTTAAATTTTCACTTTCAGTACCTGTGATTCATCTAGTGGCCATGTGAATGGTATTCTCGCTGCAGGATTGGCATCTGGACCTTCATTGAGTAACACTTTTCGCAATGCTTCTCCTGCCATCTGAGCTGGGAAAAAGCAATCAATAATGGCACTGATGTTTTCACTTTCATATAACTCTGTGATGTAGGGTGGTCCGGCATTAAACAGAATTAAAACAATGGGTGCTCCTTTTCCTGGAAGAAACAGAAAGCATCACCTATATTCAACTTATTTATTAAGTATTATTCATGCGATAACATTTTCTCCCCTAGAATTGCCCATTTTCAAGCTTGACTGAAATGACTTCAAACTCAGATAATATGGACCAAGCCAGAGCTGTTTCTCTTGTTGCATTGTTACTATGCACAATCAATTTGTTAACAATGAAATCATTCACTGATATTCATTGCACACAATCAGGAAAATGGGCGTTACCAGGCATAATGGAGTAGTTTGAAGCCAAGTTTTTGTATGGTAATGAATTAATGATAGCAATAAGTAAGGATTAGCTGAATGAGAGAAGGTACAGTGGAACCTTTTTAATTGAATAGCCACCTTGCCAATGAAAATTATTCAATTAACAGGAGTATTCAATTAACAGGGACTGTGTCACTTTCCTGTATCCTAGAGATAAACTTAGCATTTATTCTATTATATCTTGTTTGACAGAGCTCCTGGAGCTCTGTCAAACAAGATATAATAGGTTAAATGCTTGCACTGGAAGTACTGAGGCCAAATAGGTCTATAAACAAAGGAAAACCGGGGAGACTCTGGGTAATTTCTTGACAGGTTACAAGAATTTTTATTCAATTAACATGAGTTTACTCTATTACCTACATTCAATTAACTGATCAAATTTGTACTGGTGGTATAGTAAATGGTTTTGTGTTTGGAAATTATATTCAATTAACAGGGTTATTCAGTTAAGAGATATCTAATTAAGTGGGCTCCAATGTAGTGCAGACTAAATTCAATGCAAACTAAGATTCCAAGTCACAAGTGGAGATTCCTTCAAGTCGAAGAAGAGGTAGTTCAGTGTCAGGCTGATATGAAGCTACACTACAAGTCAGAAGTAGCTATAGAGAAACTGCAATTATCTCACAGTTTTATGCATGGTCATAAACGATATAATAAATGTGAGGTACATTTCTGGATTGAGCTAAAAATGATAAATGGGTTGCCGATTGTTTGTAAATGGAATGGGATATGCAAATAATTGGCAGGCCTTCACGTATATCTTTTCATGTTGGAGGTTTGAGAAATGCTTTTGGGGAGTTTTTTTAATTGTTTTGTACTTGGTTGTTTGTATCGAAGTCTTGCCACAGTACCACTCTCATCAACATTCAACAGAAATGGTCTAAGACTTTTAAAAGCATTGTTATGAGAATGGAAATGTTCAGCCTGTATACTGATATAATTTGTAATTTCACTTTAAAACGAAAATAAAATTATCGCAACAGACATGCAGAGGCTGCCTATTCCCGATGTTCCAAATCACCGACATGAGTTCATCGTAATTCAGAATAAAACACTCTGTAACCTCCCCCCCCCCACCCCCACCCACAATTCAACAAACAGGAAATGAAATATATTATGTTAAGTCTCAACTCTATATGTGCAAGATTATAAGATCTTTTATTCAATTAACAGGAGTTTACTCTATAATCTCTGCAATTAACAGGTCAAATTGTATTAAAAGTATGGAAATTGCATTTGTGCTTGGAAGTTATATTCAATTAACAGAGGTTTTCAAGCAAGAGATATCAAATTAAGTAAGATCCACTGTATTTGCATACTAAAAATGGTATTTAAGAAGAGGGGAGAAGGCTGGTGAGGATAAAAATGTTCCTGTCCAGTTCTTGAATTGCTGCCAGCAGTCATTTTTAAAATTGACACATCCTTGGTTCTGATTTGGTAGGTTATCAATAAAAGGTGTGCAAAATCCAGGCACTTCCAAGATCTTCAAGCACATGTGCAAACCCTGCTGATCCAGGCCTGGCATTCTGAAAAATGCAGGAGGGCAAAAAATCGCTTTCCTCAATCAGCAATTACCTTTACACGGCATTTTAAGTATCCAGTTGAATGAACTCATTGAAACTGAAACCAACAGACTACATCAGTGATTTTATTAACTTTACTAAGGTAAAGCGAAATCTCTAAGACATCTAGATGTCTCACTCAACAACCGAACACACACTTGACAAGACCTGTGTGTACCCAGACCTGTTGTCCAAGAAAGTCATACGCCCACCACTACCACCTTCAACCCCCCCAAGGGGGGGTTGAAGGTGGTAGTGGTAGGCGTATGACTTTCTTGAACAACAGGTCTGCTTGAATCTACAGTCACATCCTGGTGGAAGTGCTTCAATGGTAGTATATTATAGTGTCAATATTCCTTGAATAATTACCCCTCAAACTGTGATGTCAGTTGTTGAACTTGAAACTGACAGAAAAAAAAATATTGCTGTGACCCATTTTGCTTCAAATGATTGTAACTGTGTTTGGGTATGGTTGCAGCCATTACCTTTTACCACTAAACCACTTTCAAAATAAAATTACGTGATGTTATGTGACTTCGAAGTTAAATTACATTTTTGCTTTACAACAAAAATTTAATGTGAGCATAGTACATGTAATCTCAATCATCCCAGACCAAAATATTTAGGAGGGCAATTTTTCGCTCTCCTTAATTCTTTCAGGAGGGCAGTAAGGAGAGCTAAAAAATCGCTCTCCTGAAATTGCCAAGCCTGCTGATCACAACAAAATGAATGTGTACCCTGAATGGTCAATGGTTTACTCACCATAAAAAGCTACATCAGAAAGGAGCTTCATTTGATTAGCTGGTAAGGAGAGGCTCCTTCTATCATTACCTTCTTCTTCCAGCACCTGTCCTGGAATTTACAAAACATTTGGTAATAATAAATCTTTGGCCTTCTGCTAATTTGTCACGGTCCACTAACAAGGAAGCCTACATTAACCCAGTGCCTCCTCACCGTGGTATTTCTTCCCTACTCTCCCTCCTAATCTCCCAGCATTCAATCAAAAACTGTTTCATAATTCCCCCCATTGGTGCCTGTCCTGGAATTCACAAAACATTTGGTCATTGCAAGTTGAAGTTTGTTCTCATACAGTGCTGTTTGGTATTGAGGTGTATTGGTTTTAAATAGCAGATAAGGTGCCCAATACAACACTGCTCATTTATTCAACTGGTTGATAGCTAGAAGCCACTATCATGGCTCTATTGAAAAGTCCTAGAAGCCACTTTACTGGCTTCACACCAAACCATTAGCTTGATGTTTGCTCAGCAGTAGAATTTTTTTTATATAATGTTCCAATAAGAGTAAAATCCTTGCCCTCTGATTGGATGAGAGCTGGGGTTGTTTCTTTTATGTTTACGGCTTCAGTAGCAAATGTTACCGTCTAGAAATATTTGAAATGACATCTCCCGTTTTGTAATTGTTTCATCAACAAAGTGACTAGCAAGCCGCTTTATTTTTCTGGATTTTTCACATGTGTAACAGACAGTGTTTTCCGAATGAAGTGTTGTTTAAATTACAAACAAACAAATTTACAATTTGAACTGTTTGTTTGTTTGTTTGTTTGTTGGTGGTTAACGTCACATATTTATGCACCATGGCTAATCGTGACACAACATGGAGATGAAGTCAAGTTTAGTCAATCGTTGATCAACATGTTGCCCATTTTAGAGGGCTTTCACCCCAAGCATTGGTGACTGGGTCCTATTTTACTAGTAAAGCGGAACTGGTTTACCACAGTAAACAAGTGCTGCTTACTTCCCGGGGTTCCCACGGGGAACAATTTGAACTAAGATGGAATGAGTTTATCTGATTTATTGATTATTTATTTACTGCTGTCGTGGGGTACACATGAGGTTTTTTTTACTAAACTGGTGATCGTTGAAGGTTGCCTTGAACAAGGCAACTTTTAACGACCACAAGTTCAGAAAATAAGCCCCTTGTGTTTCACGATGTAGGTTTTGGACTGTGGGTAGGGTAATCGCTCACCTGGAACTACATATAAAAATCGCTACATCGACGCTGTAGCTGCGACGGGTGATGCAATCTACAAGTCCAAAAAATATTCTCAGGGGCAATTTACAGGTGATGGTGAAAAAAAAAACAAGAAAAATATTTGGAACAACATTTGCATCGGACATGGGCTAGACATGAATGAGATACACTTGCATATCAAATATGAAGTCATCCCACCAGGTAGTTTGAAAGTTATTCTTTTAGAAACTCGTTAGTCACAAAATTCTAAGTTCATCAAGGGCCATAACTCCAAGAAAAATATTTGGAACAACACATGCATTGAACAGTGGCTAGACATCAATAAGATACACTTACATGCCAAATATAAAGTCATTCCATCAAGTATTTCAAAAGTTATTGAGTTTTGAAACTCGTTGGTCACAGACAGATCAACAGACCGACCGACCGACCGATAGACAGACCGACAGACATTGCCACTTATAGAGCTGCTAGTCGCAGCTAAAAATGTGATTTTCCATAGGCTTTCCATGGTAACTATGAGCTGCAATGGTGACCATGTTTGCAACATTACATCAACATTACATGAGGATCATTGGTAGGTGTCCCAGTCCTCAATCACGTGAAGTTTCAAAATTTTGAATCCATCAAACAGAATCATAGAATGTCTCTGGTGGCCATATTTTTCAACCAACGTGAACAAAAAGAGGATCGTTTGTGGAGGGCCTCCTATAGACCATTCCTGCCAGTTTTTGGTTCACGTCGGCTCAGTAATTCCAGAGAGAAGATGAAAATGGGATTTCCCATAGGGTTTTTCTATAGTAACTATAAACCGCAATTGTGGCTATTCTGCCTCGAACATAGTGGGACACAAGTCTTGCAGATAGTTTTAACCATTATAATTCATAACAAAATATTGTGCATTTCGCTACAAAAGTTATCACAAATCCGTGACGCGGTAAAAAAGACTGGTGATTTGGCCACTTTAAAAACATGCCGCTGATCAGCTACGGCCATCAATCAACAACACAGGGGAGATAAATCTATCCAGTTTATCGAGTATGACTGTTACGAAAAATGAAACTTAATGCCGGAACGGCACACTCCCTGTCTGATATCTTTTGATATCACAATAAACTTACATTTAAATTTAATTATTTTTATGAAAATTGTGTTTGATTTCGCATACCACCCTTGACTGATATGAAAAATGAAACACAATGCCGGATACGGCTCAAGTCCAAAATGGAAAATTGAAAATAAAAATAGCCAACTGCAAAATGAGAGATTGTTCTTGATTGAGATTTAACCTAGTCCACAAGAAGAACCATTTCGGTTATAGGTCTAGTGTAAGTAAAGTTTTTGCCATCCTTGTGTACACGAACACAAGCCTTTCTAACTTTTCCATCGTCACTCTCGATGGCTTTCACTACCACACCAATCGGCCATTCAAATCTTGGTAACTGTTTTTCTACGATTATTTATTTATTGGTGTTTAAGGTCACATACTTATGCACAATGGCTAATCGTGACCGTGACAGTTTTACAGGTGGAGGAAGCCGGAGTACCCGGAGAGAACCACCGAGCAACGACGAGCAGCTGTCAGCTCTCCAACATCGTAACTCTGAACTCTGCACCGCAGCACAGGCAGGGTTAGATTGGTTGAAGACATGCTCACCATCGACGTGCAGTACGCCTCAGTACACAGCGTCATCGTGCCCCCATGTAGGCAATCGGGGTGAAGTGTCTTGCCCAAGGACACAACGCGGTTGCCGCAGGTGGGATTCAAACCGAGGACCTCTCGGCTTGCAGCCTGCACCTCTACCAACTGAGCCACTGCGCCCCCTTTTCTACGATTAAAACTACATCTCCAGTTTTAATATCATTACAAGTTAAAGCCCACTTGCGACAGGTTTGCAAGGAATGTAAATACTGACAACGCCACTGTTTCCAAAACAGATCAGACAACACTTGTACGTGCTTCCACTGAGCACAATACATGTCCTTCATACTAGAACTTTCTGAAATGACGGGTAAGTAGTCTACTTTTCCAGTTAATAACATTGAAGGACTCAAGACGAGGGCGATTCAGGATCTGACGATATCTCAGCAATAGGTCTTGAATTGATTATAGCAGAAACTTCTGCCATAAATGTTGTTAAAGTTTCGTTGGTTAAAGTCTTCACTGCAGAACTGAGCAATATCGAGTCTATTATTCTATGTGTTAATCCAATCATGCGTTCCCAGACACCTCCCATATGCGATGAGTGTGGTGCATTGAAAATCCATGTACAGCCTGATTCAATTAAGAAATTTTTAAATTGTCCATCTTCAACATTCACGGAATTGATTTTCAAATCATCAACTGCCCCAGTAAAATTAGTGCCTCTGTCGGAGCGAAAGGTTTTTACTGGTCCTCTGATAGACAAGAATCGTCGTAAAGCATTTATAAATGATGAGCTTGACAGTTCTTCGACAAGTTCTATGTGTATCGCTCTGGTCGTCAAACATGTGAATAAGATAGCCCATTTCTTATTTTGAGTTACCCCACCTCTGGTCTTTCGACTAACAACTTGCCATGGTCCGAAAGTATCTACACCTACTGAGGTAAATGGGGGACCAGGTGTGATCCGATCAATAGGAAGATCAGACATCTTCTGATGTTCTATTTTGCCACGAAGTTTCCAACATGTTACACATTTACTGATGAAAGACGAGATCATTCGTTTAGCACCAACCAACCAAAATCCACCTTTGCGCAAAGCGCCCTCTGTAATAAACCGACCTTGATGTCTGACTATTGTGTGATAATAATCGATGATTAATGTCGAAACGTGACCCTTGGGAACAATTATAGGATTCAATTCTCCAGTTTCTAAAATGTTTTTAATTTTGTTTAACCCTTTACCCAACGTAACGGCCAAAACTGGCCAGCGCTGTTCTCAAAAATCGCCAATTAATTTTCAAAATATTTTCATTTTTTGTCTCAAAAACATAGGTTATGACCCCTCGTTGGAACGAGCTCGTCGAGCTCGTTCCAACGAGGGGTCATAACCTATGTTTTTGAGACAAAAAATGAAAAAAATTAGTTAGTCAAGAATTTTTTTTGCAAGTGTCGTCTGCTTTTCATGTTAGGTAAAGGGTTAATCGTCCTCCAACACGTAGCAAACCTTCAGAATCTATGAAAGGTGAAAGGTTCAAAATAGAACTGTCTTTACGAAAATGTGTACCACTTATCAAACAATCTATCTCTTTCGAGAAACAATTTCTTTGAACTTGTCAACAGTTTTGTATCGCGAACACAAATGCCATCCCTTACAAAAATCATTATTGTCTGAGAAAGTTTTAGCAATGTGTTGTAATAAAGAAATAGCTTTGATGAGGCACTTCCAATTCGAAAATTTTTCAGAACGATATATTTCAAGAGAGTCAGTCACTTTTAATGTGGTTTTACATGTCTCTATATTTTCCGGTTTCACTTCACAGTCATTTTCGGGATCAATTAATGGATAATTATCCTTGGTTGAAAAGTCATTTCTGGGTGTATCGCATAACCAACTCGCACCACACAACCAGGTATCAAGTCGGGAGTCAACTGATGAAATAAAATATCTAGTACTAGAATCAGCAGGATTGTTATTAGTATTTACATAGTACCACTGATGATCTTTGGAAACTGTAAGAATTTTTTCAACTCTGTGGCTCACATAATTGAAAAACCGTCTCTTCTGATTGTTAATGTAACCAAGTACAACTTTACTGTCTGTATAATAATTCACTTCAGCAGGAGAAATATCTGGGTGCTCCAGAACTATTGCACCAACTTCAGTAGCTAAAACTGTTGCACACAACTCTAAGCGAGGAATCGAATGTCCTTTCAGGGGAGCTAATTTTGATTTTCCAAAAATAAAACATACGTCTTGGTGTCCATTTTTTGTTGTTTTTAAGTATGCTACTGCAGCAATAGCTTCCTCAGATGCATCCGAGAAAATGTGAAGCTCTACACGGTCAACAAGACTTGCTGAATGCTGAGAATACATTCGAAGTATTCGAAGATTTTCCAAAGTCATCGATGATCTACGTCACTTGTCCCATCGCTCAAATTCATGTTGAGAAAGTGGTTCGTCCCAGTCCGTGCCAGAAGGTGATGCATTTCTGAGTAGTATTTTACCACTAATGGTTATTGGAGAAAGAAAACCCAGGGGGTCATAAATACTATTTACTGTTGAAAGAAGACCCCGGCGAGTATATGGTTTGTCGCCCGATGAAATATCAAAATTGAAACTATCTGAGTGAAGGTCCCAAGAAAGACCTAAGCTATGTTGCACAAGAAGAGAGTCTTCACCAGAAAGAATACTTTTCAAACTTTTAGAAATGTCTTCGGGAGGAAACGCGTTCATTACCTCGACCGAGTTTGAACAAATTTTGTGAAGTCTGATATTTCCCTCAGTTTTTAAAGCTTTTTGAGTACGGCGCATCAAGTCTATCGCTTGTTCACTATTAGCCAATGAGGTAAGTCCGTCATCAACATAAAAATTTTTATGCACAAATTCTTTTACATCCTTGCCATACTGAGTGTCACAATTTTCCACGGTCCTTCTAAGTCCATATGACGTGACTGCACAAGAAGGTTTGTTGCCGAATACATGTACTCGCATTCTGTACTCAATCATAGGTAAGTCAGGGTCGTTGTTCTTATACCAAAAGAATCGTAAATAATCTCGGTGTTCTTCTTTTACGTAAAATTGGTAAAACATTTGCTCGATATCAGCCGTTAGCGCAACCGAGTTGTTACGGAACCGAATTAAAACTCCAATAAGACTGTTTGCCAAATCTGGGCCAGACATCAAGAGACTATTGAGTGAAACACCCTGAAATACAGCAGAAGAGTCAAAAACACCCCTGATTTGCTGAGGCTTTTTTGGATGGTAAATGCCGAATAGTGGAAGATACCAACATTTATCATTATTATTAGGCGGAGCAACTTCGGCTGCACCATTATCTAGAATCTTTTGCATGAAGGTGACAAAATGTTATTTTTTTGCAGGATTCTTTTTGAGATTTATATCAAGAGCTTTGGCCCGATTTAATACATAAAGTCTATTATTAGGCACGAGTTGATTTTCATTTCTGAATGGTAATGGAGCTACCCAGTTTCCATTGTCATTCTTGTAGAATTCACGTTCCATGAGTGTAAGAAAGTGTCTATCTTCGGTTGACAAACCAACTTTGTCATCGTCTTTGTTTCTGATAAAAATTGAATCACCGGAAGAGTCGACAAATTGTGGATCACAATTTAAAACACTGCTTGTGGTGCATTCTTTGAGAAATAAACAATTTTGACATGGTTCGGAAATTGTTCCGCGACCATCTTTCATGACGTTAGTTTTGTTAACAGTAACTGAAGTTGGCTTGTGAGCTTTCCCCAAACAAACATCTCCAACGATGACCCAACCGAGACTAAGTCGCTGAGCAAATGGTGTACCTCTTGGTCCTGTGATTTGTTCGTGTACATGATGAACTTCGGTGAGATCTCTTCCGATTAAAAGCTGAATATCCATGCTATCATTTAATGGGGCTATATTTTCAGCAATTCTGTTAAGATGTGAGAAATAATGAGCAATTTCCAGTGTTGGAATCTCCGATCTGTCATTCGGTATTTCCCTACATTCTAAAATGACAGGCAAGTCGTAAACAGACGAATTGTCAAAAGCACAGATGGACAGACCACTAGAGCGTCTCCCTGATTTCTGAATACTGCCGGCACAAGATGACAGTTTATATTGAGTTATCAATCCTTGTATGTCCAATCTATCAAAGAGTTCTGACCGAGCGAGAGTGCGATTACTTTGATCATCAATAATTGCATATACATTCACAGCTTTTCCCGATTCCCCTTTCGGAAATATTTTCAACGGAACAATTTTTCCACATGAGCGACCTCTGAAATTGTTACCACACAGTTTGGTGCACTTTGAATCGACAGTTTCTGAACTCTTGACAGTGTGCTCCCCGCCATGAGGAACTTGATTCTGTACTGCAGCAGGACAGTTTCGAGCCACATGATTCGATGATATCAGGCAATTAAAGCATAGTTTTCTGTCCATTAGGAATTTTTTTCGATCGTTGAATTTCATAGATTTGAATGCACGACATTCATTCAGAGAATGATTTGCTTTGTGTAATGGGCATCTTTTCAGATTTCTATTGTCAGTTTGATCAACTTCTAACTTTCTAGCAATAGCAGGGGGTGCATTAAATTGCGGTCAAGGGTTAAATTTCACCGAATGAGTATCTTTCTTGTAAGCTGGTCCAGAATAAACTGAATGTTCAAAAGAAAATGCTGGATCATTTTTAACAGAACTTGTTTCTTTAATAAATTGTACGAAAAAGGAAAAAGGTGGAAATGGAACATTTCTTTGTGTCTTGTATTTTGAAGCCTGAGAAGTCCACCTCTCCTGAACACCAGGAGGAAGTTTATTTAAGATAGGTTTGATTCCTGATGACGAATCAAAGTATGAAAGTAAAGTTGAGCAATGATAGTTCTCTTTTGCCGACTCTATTTCAATCAAAATGTCTAACAGTTCATAATATTTCTTTGGGTCTTTGCCAGAAATTTTCAGAAAGTTAAAAAATTTATATATTTTTTATACTTACCAATGACCCAGACATAGCTGGTGCTAACTCTTAAAAATGTAGGGCCAAACACAAATTTTGCCCCCCAATCCCCAAAATTTGCATCTAAAACCAAAGAAAACATGTCCTGAATGGCCCTCCATACTTCACCTCTACTGCGCATGCGCAGTGTCAAGGACATCCCGAAATTGGCGCCATTAATCATTCTTATAATCAGTGCCTGGTAAGCGCTATGTACTCAGCGGGGAGGTATGAGTTCCCAACTCCTGGGAGGGCCATCCCCATCTGGGTCATTGGTAAGTATAAAAAATATATAAATTACTATAAATTTTTTAACATTTTTATACTGTACCAATGACCCAGACATAGCTGAATAGTAAAAAGGCTGGAGGGCCTAGGACATAGAGGAAAATCCAATAAGCTCAACTATATAAAATAGAGTCATCCCCTCGAGGGGAAAAGGAGTATTAGGCCTTACATGTATCTTTCTTATTTATGATAAATTAGAAAGACACAACACCTTCCATAATTGAGCATCATAACATCCATGTACTCTATTAACATCCAGGAAAATCCTTATACTAATAATTTTTAAAGTAAGTCAAAAAATAAAGTTAGTCTAGAGAATTGAGACTCTTTATACTCTTTTAAAAGTGTCAGAGGATTGTATAATAACGCCCGTTTGACACGTGATAAATTCAAAAGCTATACTTTAAAAACTATGACCTGAATGAATTTTTAAAAGATAAACTTATCACTTAAAACCATCCCAGTAACAGCTCAGAATTACTGACTCCGGAGGAGGTATCCCCTTGTTTTCATAATAAAACAGGTGACCCAAGGGAACACCCTGCCCCCCCCCCCCCCCCCCCCCCATTCTCCTTGCCCTGGGTCAAATAGCCCAGAGCGAAGAGGACAGCAGGACGGAGTCACTGCCGGAACAGAAAGCCTACCTAGCTATAGTTGCAACTGTTAAGTTAACGACATTCTGAGCAGCAGATAATGGACCTAAACAATGCAGGCCTCCAGAAATGGACTCAATATTTCTGAGACAAAAATTCATGAATGTGGATGGCTGAGACCAATATGCAGCCTTCATTAAATCTATAATAGTGACACTATTTATGTAAGCCCAAGATGTATAAAGAGCTCTTACTTCATGAGCCGAAATCTTAAGCACAAACTGCTGAGTTAATGATAGATTACCATAAGCAGTACCGATAGTTAATTGAATCCATTAGCAATAGAATGGACCGTAATGTCCTTCTATTAGGCATCAAAGACAGAAGAAGCTTTACGTCCTTACTGATAAACTGAGATCTGTTTATAAATACATAAACTCTAACCGGACAGAGTAAAGGCCTATGCCCGTACGAAGACGGAAGGACCTTAATAACAATAGGTTCCGGATATTATTAGGAGCCTGATTCTTAACCAAAAATCCAATATAAGTAGTAAAGGAAATAGTGTTTCCGAAACTACGAAAGTGAGAATCGTCCACCGATAGTGCATGAAGCTCACTGACTCTTCAGTAGAAGAGAAGACTAAGAGAATTACTGTCTTAAAAGGCCAGAATTTGAAAACTACTGTTTCCAGAGGGTCAAATGATTACTCAGCTAAATAAGAACCCAAGCTAAATTCCATATAGGAATTAATCTAAGAATTCTAGGTCTATTTATCGAAAAGTTTCTAACTAACTTAGATAAAGAGACATTAGACTCAATTGTAAACTATCATGGAGTTCATAGGTATGAGATAACCTAGACCTATAACCTTAATAGTAACAGGCTGCAGTTGATCTTGTCAAACAAGTATACTAGAAAGTTTGCAATGTCTAATATGGAGGGATCAAAAATATCAACATAATGATCCCTACACCAACGACGGAAGAGCCTCCACTTTAGCCGCATAGTATAGCGAAGAGGAGGTTCTCCTATAGTAAGAAATCGCGTCCATTGCTCGTCCTGTACAATGCTTGCCGTGCAAGAAGGACCACACAACGGAATACGTGAAGGTTGAGACCTTGCGGGTTGTGATGAAGTTGACATGATTTCCCCAGCGAAAGAAGATCCTCTCATGGAGGAAGTTTTCACGGTAAGTCCCACAGCAGACACCTGAGTAAATTTATCCACGGTCTCTGTGAAGACAGAGATGTTACCAACAGAATTGTATTGTGGATGTTTATCTTAGCAATACTTGCTGAATCAACAGTGCTGGAGGATACGCATCTCCTATCATTCCGTCCTATTAGATCAATAGAGCGTTAACTACATATGCTCAGGGATCCGGACATTGAAACACATACATCTGCAATTGATTAGTGAGTTGTGTCGCAGATAAATTATCATTGGGTGCAGGGCTGCGTCATGTCTAACCAACTCCAGGTTGCCACTGAAGGGCGGAGTTATATGTGGAAAAACTACTGCCCCTGAAAGAAATCTCATTGAGGATCATATCCTGGAATTCTTTCTCTTGAAGACATAATGATAACGCCTCAGGAAGGTGGTCTACGTATGATAAAGCGTCTAAGTTAAGTCTATTACACATCATTGTCGTTTCCAACGTCGTGGTTGGAATTGACATAGACGGCGAAAAAGATAATTCCCAGTCTTCAGCTTCGCCATCTTAGACGCATAGGAACTCTCGGTATGCCCTGTTCTGCCAATAAAAGTTAAAAAATTTATAGTAATTTCTATATTTTTTATACTTACCAATGACTCAGACATAGCTGGTGCTAACTCTTAAAATATAGGGCCAAACACAAATTTTGCCCCCCAATCCCCAAAATTTGCATCTAAAACTAAAGAAAACATGTCCTGAATGGCCCTCCACACTTCACCTCTACTGTGCATGCGCAGTGTCAAGGACGTTCCGAAATTGGCGTCATTAATCATTCTAATAACCAGTGCCTGGTAAGCGCTATGTACTCAGCGGGGAGGCAAGAGTTCCCAACTCCTGGGAGGGCCATCCCCATCTGGGTCATTGGTAAGTATAAAAAATATAGAAATTACTATAAATTTTTTAACATTTTTATACTGTACCAATGACCCAGACATAGCTGAATAGTAAAAAGGCTGGAGGGCCAAGGACATAGAGCAAGATGGAATACGCTCAATAATATAAAATAGAGTCATCCCCTCTAGGGAAAAAGAAGTAATAGGCCTTACATGTATCTTTCTTATTTATGATAAATTAGAAAGATACAACACCTTCCAAAATTGAGCATCATACATCCATGTACTCTATTAATATCCAATATAATCCTTATACTAATAATTTTTAAAGTAAGCCAATAAATAAAGTAAGTCTAGAGAATAGAGACTCTTATACGCCTTAAAAGTGTCTGAGGATTGCATAATCATGTCCGTAGACACGTGCTATATTCAAAAGCTATACTTTAAAAACTAAGACTTGAATGAATTTTTAAAACATAAACTTCTCACTAAACAACCATCCCAATAACAGCTCAGAATTACTAACTCCGGAGGAGGTATCCCCTTGTTTTCATAGTAAAACAGGTGACCCAAGGGAACACCCTCCCCCCCCCCCCCCCCCTTTCCTTGCCCTGGGTCAAATAGCCCAGAGCGAAGAGGGCAGCAGAACGGAGTCACTGCCGAAACAGACAGCCTACCTAGCTATAGTAGCAACTGCTAAGTGAATGACATTCTGAGCAGTAGATAATAGACCTAACAATAGAGGCCTCCAGAAATGGACTCCATATTTCTGAGATAAAAAATTCATGAATGTGGATGGCTGAGCGCAATAAGCAGCCTTCAAAAATCTATAATAGCGACACTATTAATGTAAGCCATGTAGAAGAACTCTTACTTCATGAGCCGAAATCTCAAACACAACTGCTGAGTCAAGATATACCATCAGCAGTATCGATAGTTAATTGAATCCATTAGCAATAGAATGGAGCGTAACGTCCTTCTAATAGGCATCAAAGACAGAAGAAGTTTACGCCCATAGTAATAAACAGATATCTGTTTATAAATACATAAACTCTAACCGGACAGAGTAAAGGCCTATGCCCGTACGAAGACGGAAGGACCTTAATAACAATAGGTTCCGGATATTAGGAGCCTAACTCTTATGCAAAAATCCAACCTAAATAGTAAAGGAAGTAGTGATTCCGAAACTACGAAAGTGAAAATCATCCATCGATAGTGCATGAAACTCACTGACTCTTCAGTAAAAGAGAAGCCAACAGAATTACTGTCTAAAAGGTCAGAATTTGAAAACTACTGTTTCCAGAGGCTCAAATGATTACTTAGCTAAATAAGAACCGAAGTTAAATTCCATATAGGAATTTAATCTAAAGATTCTAAGTCTATTTATCAAAAAGTTACTAACTGACTTAGATAAAGAGACATAAGACTCAATTGTAAACTATCATAAAGTGCATAGGCATGAGGTAACATAAACCTATAACCTTAATAATAACAGGCTGCAGTAGATCTTGTCAAACAAGTATACTAAAAAGTTGCAATGAGTAGTATGGAGGGGTCAACAATATGAACATAGTGATCCCTACACCAACGACGGAAGAGCCTCCACTTTAGCCGCATAGAATAGCGAAGAAGAGGATCTCCTATAGTAAGAAATCGAGTCCAAAGCTCGTCCAGTACAATGCTTACAATGCAATACGGACCACACAACGGAATACATGAAGGTTGCGACCTTGCGGGTTGTGATAAAGATGACACGATTTACCCAGCGAAAAAAGATCCTCTCATTGTGGAAGATTTCGCGTTAAGTCCCACAGTAGACATCAGAGAAAATTACCCACGGTCTCTGTGAAGACAGAGATGCTATCAACAGAAATGTATTGTGGTTGTTTATCTTAGCAATACCTGCTGAAACAACAGCGCCGGAGGATACGCATATCCTATCATTCCGTCCTATTAGATCAATAGAGCGTTAACAACATTAGCTCAGAGATCCGGACAAGCCAACACATACGTCTGCAATTGATTAGCAAGCTGTGTCGTAAATAAATTATCATTGGGCGCTCCCATAGATAGCAAATCTGATTGAATACTTGTTTGTTGAGAGTCCAATCTGACGGCAACAAGCGACCCCTAAGTGAACGGGAGTCCGGTAAAACAATCAGACGACCCGGAATATGACGGACTGAAACAGAACTTGGTGTACTATAACCAACAGACGGATTCTTTCCATTAAACTGAATAACGGAAACGAATGAGTGCCTCCCTGGTTCCGGAGATACGCCACTACTGACGAATTAACGGACAGGATTTGGACATGCGTTTCTGAATAATGTTCATCCAAAGACATAAAGCAAGCCAAAAAAACATTATTACGCGGAAGATAATTGCTTGCTTAGAGACTGCGGAACCCAAAGACCCTGGCACTTCGAATCCGTTGGGATCAATATTATATCCCAATCTGTTTGACTGGCAACTGTCATAACTATAACACTCGGATCCGGCAACTGCAGTGGCACTCTCTGAGTCAACCACCGAATGTTTGCCCCAGTCTGAATCTCTTGTAACACTAGATAGACAAGAGAACGTGTAAATCGAGCAATTCATGGATTGCTGAAAAGTTGCCGTCGAAGAGAGGCTTCTCCGAGAACGAAGCGACTCTGAGAGAGTTCTTCACCATACTATCCACACGCGTGGATGTAGCTAGGGCTGTGTCACGTCTAACCAACTCCAATCAGCCACTGAAGGGCGGAGTTATACGTGAACAAACTACTGCCCTCAAAAAGAAATCACATTGAGAATAATATCCCGAAAATCTTTTCTTGAAGACGTAATGATAACGCCTCAATAAGGTGGATTACGTATGATAAAGCGTCTAAGTTAAGTCTACTAGACATCATTGTCGTTTCCAACATTGTGGTTGGAAAAGACATAGACAGCGAAAAAGAATATTTCCAGTCTTTAACCACGCCGTCTAGACGCATATGAACTCTCGGTATGCACTGCTCTGCCAAAATAAATTATTCATAAAAATGATAAAACGGCAGAAATGAGCATTGCGGACAAGAAACTAAACTATCATGCTTGGTAGCAGGCTTATATGCATATATAGCGTCGAAAAATAAAACACATGTTCTAAAGACATTATTGGACTGAGTCGGTAAGTCAGGGACAATGTCCCTGAACCGATCCAAAATTCCGTGTCCAATGACGCTATAAGTCTCTTATCCAACATCGCAGCAATGTAGTCCGAAATAACAATCAATGGAAGAAAATGCCAGAAGATATGAATGGCAGCTTCCGATGCTATGAAAGGGAAAACTCGAAATCTTTCGAATCCCTTTCGCCATCCTGTCGGACCCTATAAAGCGTTCGGTCGTCCGTACCTGATGCAACCGCGGACCGCACCGACCCAGCGCCGTCACATAATTCCTGATTCGAGTAAGAAACTGTCGATTGCTGGGATGCTGCGACAACAACTGTGCTAACTCGGATAGCACGTCCATCACTGAGGCCTGAGGAGAAGCGGTCCTACAATGCATTGCCGCTGGAAGCTCCGTGATCGTTACCCCGTGCATACTACCAATATGCGAGCGAACGGAGTGTATAGGCCTCGTGTCCCTTGGCTACCGGATGGCGTGACCTATTCGCCGTGGAATCACTGAATGACGAAACTGATCGGATACTCGAGGTCACGTAGCCAATGTGCGGTCGTGTGCCCTGCTGTGAGGATGAGGAAGGATTATCGACAGTCTCTCGGACTGTCAATATAACGGAGCGTCCCGACCGACAGACATATGCTCAGAATGTAAAATTTCTGAACCACAACATGCGGTCCCCTATGTTGTTGGACGAGAGAGGGACCTCTCTCGCTCACAGCCCGGACGGACCTGGACAAGCCAGGAACCGGACTAACAGGCGTCCTCCGATCTGTCCTCAATCCGCCGTCACTGGGTGAGTACTAAAGTAATTATAGTGCTCGCATCACCCAAATCTCCTTCCTAGACCGCAACGGACGAACCCGGCAGCCGAACCATTCGATGAATGTACGCTACACCGGGTGAGCTAGAGAATGTCACTCCGTCGATCCTACAAGGGATCTCTTAGGCGATAGACATATTCCATGAGCACTTATTGCAGCTAGCTCTTCATTAACTATGATGACAGAGGCACACTTTTGAAAGACATCTCCGTAATTTTGCGAACAAGAAACCAGAAATGCTTGGTTATAGCAAGCATATAATAATAATATATATAGCGTCGTTCAATAATTCGAAAGTTGTGTGACATTACTGGACTATGTCGGAACTGAGGGACGATGTCCCTGGACCGAACCAAAAATTTCTAAGTCCACCGACGCTATCAGTTTCTTATCCGGCATCGCAGCATTCTGGTCCGACGAAAGAAGCTGTAGAATATCAAGTCAGATGACATACACAACAGCATATGTTGTTTCGAAAGGGAAAGCTCGAAATCCTCCAAATCCCTTTCGGTATCCCGTCGGACCGGATGAAATTTTCGGACGCACGTACCCGCTTCCGCGGAGCGTCCCGACCCAGCATCGTCGGATAAAAAATATGCGACAGATTCATTTGATGATGGGATGCTGCGATAAGCTGTGCTATGTAGGAAAGCACGTCCGTTCCCGAGGCCTGTGCAGTAGCGGTCTTACGATGCATTGCCGCCGGAAGCTCCGTGTACGTTGACTCCCGCACACTTCCCTATGCGAACGTCCGGAGTCTGCAGGCCTCGTGTCCCTGGCTACCGGATGGTGTGACCTGGTCGCCGATGATTCTCTGACTGGCGAAGCTGACTGGATATCCGAGGTCACGTAGCCAAGAGCGGTCGTGTGCGCTACCATGAGAATGAGGAAGCCTTATTGACAGTCTACTCCGGACTGACTATATGTCGGAGCGTCCCGAGCGACAGACGTATGCTCCGAATGCGAAACATTTTGTACCACAACATCTGGGGCCAGATGTTGTTGTACGAGAGAGGGGCCTCTCTCGCTCGCCGTTCGGATGGACCAGAATGAGCTATGAACCGGACTAAAAGGCTTCCTCCGTTCTCCCTCTAATCCGCCGTCACTGGGTGTGCATTTGGTTGATTTATAGTGCTTGCATCACCCCAAAACTCCTTCTAGACCACAACGGACGAACCCGGCTGCCGAACCATTCGATGAATGGACGCTACACCGGGCGAGCTAGCGGACGTCAAAGGCCGTCGAACCTACTATGTCCTCTTAGGCAATTGGCGTATTTACATGAGCACTTTTCCGCTAGCCCTTCATTAATTGTGACGACGGAGGCACACTGTTGGAAGACATCACAGATACATCACCCTAATCTTGATCGTCTGAAATAGAAATTGATAAAGTAGAGTGACCCTGCGGGGAAAGGACCGGAGTGTCCAATTCCCCACTAACATACCGTGACATACGCTTCCCATGTTGTCATCGAAATCATACGATACAGAACAGGAGTTAATGCGAGTACACTGACCACATATAGAATGATTATAAAAGTCAGAGGAAGACTTCCTCTTATTACAATTGATCAAAATCCTTTCAATGTGAAAAGAAAACAAGTCCTGGTACTCGCACCAACCCCTGGCAATCAAAATACATAATAATAATATGATCCACTAATATAGAAAAAATAATTGAAATCAAAATATTTTGAAAAAATATTTTTTCAGAACAGCCCAAGTTTCTGAAAAGTAACGTTGAGCCCCAATGGATCCCAAGCCTAAGTGTGGACAAAAATTTTAAAAATATTTTAAACAATTTATTCAACACTTACGAACAATAATAATGTATCTAGTTATGATTAAAATAACATCAAAATATTATTTTCAAGAAATCCCCCCCTCACACAGAGGGCTGTTGTAAATGTAAACAATGAGTGTAAAAACACTAAAATAAGACTCCAGGCACCCAGGCCCGGAATCAGTTACCAAAAATACACTATCTGATGCAAAACAGAGACTTCCAGGGAAGAAACTGCAGAACATCAGATGGTAGATGCAGAACACAACGCCTAACCACCCGTAGGTGAAGACGTAAACATGGGGAAAAGAACAGAATTCATTCTGTTAGTCAGCTAAAACTCCCAAGAAAATTTAGTAATAATAATTACAGAAACTATGCCAAAAGCATGGGAGAATAGCAAGGGGGGACTTAAAGGAAAGGGAGAGAGGAAAACACTGAAAAATCAGTGTAACTAGATAACCAGAATGACAACAAAATGGCTGCTGCCTCGAAAATAGGTAACTTAACATAATTTCATTAAAAAATTTTAAGTTACAGCCCTGATAATATTCTGTCACACATTTTTCCTCTCCTCCTTCTCTATCCTCCTTAGAATCACCATTTCACTAATATTTATGTGTCTGGCATCATTTAAACTGAGATTTACAAGCACAAAGATCAGTCAGATGTTAACTGATGAAGGGCCAAACTTAGAATGATTAATGGCGCCAATTTCGGAACGTCCTTGACACTGCATATGCGCAGTAGAGGTGAAGGATGGAGGGACATTCAGGACATGTTTTCTTTGGTTTTAGATGCAAATTTGGGTGATTGGGGGGCAAAATTTGTGTTTGGCCCTACATTTTTAAGAGTTAGCACCAGCTATGTCTGGGTCAGTGGTACAGTATAAAAATATTATCTAGTTTTGTTTTAAGTGAAGTTTCAATCATTTCTGGTCTGCCATATCGTTCATGAAGTCTGTCCCAAATTTTTTCCAATCCCCTTAAAGGGCAATTTATATTAGATGTGCAAATTGTTAGTGCAAACTTGGATGATCCAGGCCCGAGCCATCGTATTAATAAATATAATTCTTCTGAAGGTGTTACGCCAAGTTCTTGTGATATTTCTTGGAAACTGGCTTTCCAAGTTGCAAAAGTTTCTGCCCGATCATCAAAGTGTGGAGGGCCATTCAGGACATGTTTTCTTTGGTTTTAGATGCAAATTTGGGGAATTGGGGGGCAAAATTTGTGTTTGGCCCTATATTTTAAGAGTTAGCACCAGCTATGTCTGGGTCATTGGTACAGTATAAAAATATTTATTTTCCTAGAATTGATGAGAGGCAGAATAGAGCATTGCGGACAAGAAACTAGACTAGCATGTTTGGTAGCAAGCTTATATATAGCGTCGTTCAATAATTCGAATGTTCTAATGACATTATTGGACTGCGTCGGCAACTCAGGGACAATGTCCCTGAACCGATCCAAAACTCTGTGTCCAATGACGCTATTAGTCTCTTATCCAGCATCGCAGCAATGTAGTCCGACAGAACAACCTCTGGAAGATAATGCCAGAAGAAATGTATGGCAGCTTCTGTTGTTCCGAAAAGGAAAGCTCGAAATCGTCCGAATCCCTTTCACCATCCTGTCGGACCCTATGAAGTGTTCGGTCGTCCGTACCTGAAGCAACAGCGGAGCGCACCGACCCAGCGCCGTCGGATTATTCCTGATCCGACCGAGAATCTGTCGTTTGCTGGGATGCTGCGATAAGCTGTGCTATTTTGGATAGCACGTCCGACACTGAGGCCTGTGGAGAAGCGGTCTTACGATGCTTTGCCGCTGGAAGCTCTGTGTTTGTTACCCCGTGCATACTTCTATTATGCGAGCGACCGGAGTGTACAGGCCTCGTGTCCCTTGGCTACCGGATGGCGTGACCTATTCGCCGTGGAATCACTGAATGATGAAGCTGGCCGGATACTCGAGCCAATGTGCGGTTGTGTGCGCTGCTGTGAGGATGAGGAAGCATTATCGACAGTCACTCAGACTGTCTATATAACGGAGCGTCCCGAGCGGCGGACATATGCCCCGAATGCGAAATGTCTGTACCACAACATCCGGTCCCATATGTTGTTGTACGAGAGAGGGACCTCTCTCGCTCGCAGCCTGGACGGACCTGGACGAGCTAGGAACCGGACTAACAGGCTTCCTCCGATCTCTCCTCTAATCCGTCGTCACTGGGTGTGTAATAAAGTCTATTATAGTGCTCGCATCACCCAAATCTCCTTCCTAGACCGCAACGGACAAACCCAACTACCGAACCATTCGATGAATGGACGCTACACCGGGTGAGCTAGCGAATGTCAACTCCGTCGATCCTACTAGGGACCTCTTAGGCGATTGACGTATTCCATGAGCACTAATTGCCGCTAGCTCTTCATTAACTATGACGACAGAGGCACACTTTTGAAAGACATCTCAGTAATTTTGCGAACAAGAAATCAGACATGCTTGTAACTAGAAAGCATATAAAAAATATATATAGCGTCGTTCAATAAATCGAAAGTTCTGTGACATTATTGGACTGTGTCGGAACTGAGGGACGATGTCCCTGAACCGAACCAAAAATTTCTGTGTCCACCGACGCTATCAGTTTCTTATCCAGCATCGCAGCATTCTGGTCCGACGAAAGAACCTCTAGAAGATAAAGTCGGATGACATATACAGCAGCTTATGTTGTTCCGAAAGGGAAAGCTCGCAATCCTTCGAATCCCTTTCGGCATCCCGTCGGACCGTATGAAACTTTCGGACGTCCGTACCTGATGCTTCCGCGGAGCGTCCCGACCCAGCATCGTCGGATATTACATGATGCGACAGAGATTCTGTCGTTGCTGGGATGCTGCGATAAGTTGTGCTATTTGGGATAGCACGTCCGTCACCGAGGCCTGTGCAGTAGCGGTCTTACGATGCTTTGCCGCTGGAAGCTCCGTGTACGTTGACTCCCGCATACTTTCTTATGCGAACGTCCGGAGTCTCCAGGCCTCGTGTCCCTGGCTATCGGATGGCGTGACCTGGTCGCCGAGGATTCTCTGATTGGCAAAGTTGACTGGATATCCGAGGTCACGTAGCCAAGAGCGGTCGTGTGCGCTACCATGAGGATGAGGAAGCCTTATTGACAGTCTCTCCGGGCTGTCTATCTATCGGAGCGTCCCGAGCGGCGGACGTATGCTCCGAATGTGAAACATTTTGTACCACAACATCTGGGGCCAGATGTTGTTGTACGAGAGAGGGGCCTCTCTCGCTCGCAGTCCGGATGGACCTGGACGAGCTAGGAACCGGACTAAAAGGCTTCCTCCATTCTCTCCTCTAATCCGCCGTCACTGGGTGTGCATTTGGTTGATTTATAGTGCTCGCATCACCCAAAACTCCTTCTGGACCGCAACGGACGAACCCGGCTGCCGAACCATTCGATGAATGGACGCTACACCGGCCGAGCTAGCGGACGTCAAAGGCCGTCGATCCTACTAGGGACCTCTTAGGCAACTGACGGATTTTCATGAGCACTTTTCCGCTAGCTCTTCATTAATTGTGACGACGGAGGCACACTTTTGGAAGACATCACGGATACATCACCCTGTTCTTGATCGTCTGAAATAGAGATTGATAAACTAGAGTGACCCTGCGGGGAAAGGACCGGAATGGCCATTTCCCCACTAACATACCGTGACACACGCTTCCCATGTTGTCATCGAAATTAACACATACTGAACAGGAGTTAGTGAGAGTACACTGACTACATTTATACAATGATTATGAAAGTCAGAGGAAGATTTCCTCTTATTACAATTGGAACAATATCCTTTCAATGTGAAAAGAAAACAAAGTCCTAGTACTCGCACCAACCCCTGACAATCAAAATACATAACATGATCCATTAACATAGAAAAAATAATTGAAATCAAAAAAAAATTTTGAAAAAATATTTTTTCAGAAAAGCGCAAGTTTCTGAAAAGTAACGTTGAGCCCCAATGGATCTCAAGCCTAAGTGTGGGCAAAAATTTAAAAAATATTTTAAAAAATTAATGCAACACTTACGAACAATAATAATGTATCTAGTAATGATTAAACTAACATCAAGATATATATTTTCAAGAAATCCCCCCTCACACAGAGGGCTGTTGTCAATGTAAACAAGAAGTGTAAAAACACCAGAAACAAGACTCCAGTCACTGATAACCCTGGCCCGAAATCAGTTACCAATAATACACTATCTGATGCAAAACAGAGACTTCCAGGGAAGAAACTGCAGAACATCAGATGGTAGATGCAGAACACTACGCCTAACCACCCAAAAGTGAAGACGTAAACATGGGGAAAAGAACAGAATTCATTCTGTTATCCAGCTAAAACTCCCAAGAAATTTTAGTAATAATATTACAGAAAATATGCTAAAAGCATGGGAGAATAGCAAGGGGGGACTTAAAGGAAAGGGAGAGAGGAAAACACTGAACAAGCAGTGTAACTTGATAACAAGAATGACAACAACAGGCTCTTGCCTCGAAAATAGGTAACTTAGCATAATTTCATTAAAAAATTTTAAGTTACAGCCCTGATTATTTTCTGTCACTCATTTTTCCTCTCCTCCTTCTATATCCTCCTTAGAATCACCATTTCTCTAATATTTATGTGTCTGGCATCATTTAAACTGAGATTTACAAGCACAAAGATCAGTCAGATGTTAACTGATGAAGGGCCAAACAAAGAATGATTAATGGCGCAAATTTCGGGACGTCCTTGACACTGCATATGCGCAGTAGAGGTGAAGGATGGAGGGACATTCAGGACATGTTTTCTTTGGTTTTAGATGCAAAGTTGGGTGATTGGGGGGCAAAATTTGTGTTTGGCCCTACATTTTTAAGAGTTAGCACCAGCTATGTCTGGGTCAGTGGTACAGTATAAAAATATTATCTAGTTTTGTTTTAAGTGAAGTTTCAATCATTTCTGGTCTGCCATATCGTTCATGAAGTCTGTCCCAAATTTTTTCCAATCCCCTTAAAGGGCAATTTATATTAGATGTGCGAATTGTTAGTGCAAACTTGGACGATTCAGGCCCGAGCCATCGTATTAATAAATATAATTCTTCTGAAGGTGTTACGCCAAGTTCTTGTGATATTTCTTGGAAACTGGCTTTCCAAGTTGCAAAAGTTTCTGCCCGATCATCAAATTTTGTGAATCGAGACAAAAGAAGATCTTTCTTCAGAAGAAAGGTTGTAATATCATGAACCGTATCATTGATATTTCGTAAGTTTTGTGTGAGTGGAGCTCCAACAAATTCTCGCCGAGCATCAGGCTGATAAATGTTCATGACGTCATTTGTAGTTCTACCTGTAGGTTGTGAAGGTTCAACAGAAATGTTACGCTTGTCTCTCAAGTTAGAGTGGAAATGCTGAGGTTGAATTTCGGTTTCGTTGCCCATAACACTGTTCATGCCGCTTCTGTATTCTGATGTGTTGCCCTGTCTGAAGACTTCTCGATGTTCATCCACAAACTGTTGAGTGCGTACTTTCTTATCAATAATACTTACATCTACAATCGAGGGTGTTGAGTGTGACATTTTATCCTGAGAATTAAAATGTTTGAAGACTTCTGCCTCAGCTTGGGCTACAGCTGCTTCTGATTTCTGTTCCAAAACAGTGAGATTTGCATGAATTTCTGCTTTTTGCTTAACCCTTTACCCAACGTAACGGCCAAAACCGGCCAGCGCTATTCTCAAAAATCGCCAATTAATTTTCAAAATATTTTCATTTTTTGTCTCAAAAACATAGGTTATGACCCCTCGTTGGAACGAGCTCGTCGAGCTCGTTCCAACGAGGGGTCATAACCTATGTTTTTGAGACAAAAAATGAAAAAATTTAGTTATTCAAGAATTTTTTTGGCAAGTGTCGTCTGCTTTTCACGTTAGGTAAAGGGTTAAGTAGTTTAGCTTTTTGTTCTACAAAATGAAGTTTAGTTCGTTTGACTTCTGCTTTAGAACGCTTCTGCACAGTGTCACCATTCACAGATGATCTTTGTCCTTTAGAACGCTTCGAGGAAACAGAGATTGTGTCAAGGGCTTCATTTTTCAAAGTTTTTATTTGATCTTTTACTTTTCTAATCACATATTTTCTTCTGTCAGTTACTTTACGGCAATCAGGGCTCTGCGAAGGTTCGGAGATTCGATTCGATGTCGACATTGATGGTAAGATTCGAGATCGATTTCGAATTTTCTCTTGATTCGTTTACATTCGAATAGGGTGACTTGTATGTTTTAACCCTTTACCTAACGTAATGGCCAAAACCGGCCAGTGTTATATACGAAAATCGCCATTCATTTTTTTTATATTTTCATTTTTTGCTTCTAAAACATAGCTTATGACACCTCATTGGAACGAGCGCATTGCCCTCGTTCCAATGAGGGGGTCATAAGCTATGTTTTGGAAGCAAAAAATGAAAATGTTTAGTTATGCAAGATTTTGTTTTGGAGTGTCAGCTGGAACTGGCATTAGGTAACAGGTTAAGCCAGATAAGATAGAAGAAAACCAAATAAATTCTGGTGAAATCTACTCTCACGTCGCTTGACACCACTAAAGCGCGCAAGTGTTACTATTAACACTACAATAACAGGTGCTGCTGATTATAGTGGTTTGGTGTTTCAGCATTAACGCCCCACGGAAGCTTAAACAATGCTCACATATCTTGAATAAAAATGCTCGAGATATCAAACGGTTCGAACCTGGCGGTATATTTACTGCATATTAACCTGTACTATACTGACAAAAACATGTACAATATTGCAATTGCAACTTGCAAAATTGGAACTTGCGTCCTTGATTTGGATTCGAATTCGATGTCGACACCGGACTGCCGATTCGGTTCGGATTCGATTCGAGTTTACAGAACCCGATTCGCAGGGCCCAAACGGCAATATTTGATTTCTTCTTTACTGCCAGTAGCATTGTGGCGGTTGAGGAAAGCCTTATAATTTCCTGTTACTTCAACAAAGTTGTCTACATTGGAATCAATGCTTTTCTCAAGCTTGCGAAGTGAAGGTAAATCTGGCGTACAATCGTCAGCTTGGGCAAGAACGTCTTCAACCTGATCCCATGCCCTCTCTTGGAGTTGGAACAATTCGTTTTTCTTGATTTCATACTCTGATTGACCTTTATCCGTCATTTTTCTTACTCGCTTACCTGATTCTACTGACACTGCTGTTGACTCAGAACTTTGAAAGAAACTATAGTTTTCTCGAACATCGAAAATACGCCAAGGTTCTGACAGTCTTTTTTACTATTCTGCCTCTAACATAGTGGGACACAAGTCTTGCAGATAGTTTTAACCATTATAATTCATAACAAAATATTGTGCATTTCGCTACAAAAGTTATCACAAATCCGTGACGCGGTAAAAAAGACTGGTGATTTGGCCACTTTAAAAACATGCCGCTGATCAGCTACGGCCATCAATCAACAACACAGGGGAGATAAATCTATCCAGTTTATCGAGTATGACTGTTACGAAAAATGAAACTTAATGCCGGAACGGCACAGTGGCCATGTTTGCAACACGATAACATTAAATGAGGAACGTTGGTAGAGGGTGTCCCAGTCATCAACCATGCAAAGTTTCAAAACATTTGGCCCTGTGGTTTCAGAGGAGAAGAGTTTTCAAAATTGACCAATCAGAATCAAAGAATGCTTCTGGCGGCCACGTTTTTCATCCAACAGGAATAAAATGAGTAACAGTTGTAGAGAACCTCTTATAGACCATGCCTGCCAAGTTTGGTTCACATTGGCTCAGTACTTTCAGAGAAGATGATGAAAATGTGATTTCCTATAGGGTTTCTGTAGTAATTGTAAGCCACAATTGCAGCCATAATTGCAACCCGGTGAAGATTAAATGAGGATCATTGTTAGAGGAGGTTACAGCCATCAGTCACATTAAGTTTCAAAACATTTGGCCTTGTAGTTTCAAAGAAGATTTCTTGAAAATGCACACATTTATGAATTCTGTTTCAACACAAAAATCAGTAAAAGAAGGTTAAGTATTTTGAAAATTACAATTTTTTTCAAGATAGTATTCTCTTTCAAATAGCTTTGGCTAGGTAAAGGGTTACAGGAAACACATTTTACTGCAATTCTGTCATAGATTTATTTTTGCTGGACAGCTACTGAGAAAAGAAAATAAACAAAAACTCCCATACACCTGTCATCAATCAGTATTTCAGATAAGTAACTTGAGGACTTATAATGTATTAACTTCACTTGTTTACAGTAGTAGTCAAAATAAGTTGTAGGATAATCCTATAAACTATGTATCTTTTCTCTTCCTACACTGATAAAACCAGAAGCTGACATCATTTTCTGGAAAGTTCTCACTGAAAGCTTTCCAGAAATTGATGATTCTGATCTTGTCAGGGCAGGAGCAGTAGTTTACTTAGTTTATTGCAGTTTTGCTACAACTTATTTTGACTTGTACTGTATACACAATATTTTGTTTTTTTTCCCCCAGTTCTCAGTGGAGAAAATTGGACCCAACCCTTACCAGATTCTCAAAAAACAAGTATTTTGCGGACAGTACCGATCTTCGTGAAGAGAGGAGAGGCATTGGGTTAAGCATTAGAATATAGCCTCTGGTGGCCACATATTTCCATCCTCTCATAGACCATTCCTGTGAAATTTGGTTCACGTCGGCTCAGTAGTTCCAGAGAAGAAGATAAAAATGTGATTTCCCATTGGGTTTCTATAGTAACTATAAGCTGCAATTGTGGCCATGTTTACAACCCGATCAACATTAAATGAGGATCGTTGGTAGAGGGGGTCCCAGTCATCACTTAAGTGAAGTATCAAAACATTTGGCTTGGCAGTTTCAGAGGAGAAGATTTTTGAAAATCCACCACTCAGAATCAAAGAATGCCTCTGGCGGCCATGTTTTTCAACCCATGGAACAAAATGAGGATCGTTTGTAGAGGACCTCCTGTAGACTATCCCTGCCAGGTTTGTTTTCACATCACCTCAGTTTTTCCAGTGAAAAAGAGGAAAATGTGATTTTCCATAGGGTTTCTATAGTAACTATAAGCCACAATTGTGGTCATTTTTACCACCCGATTATCATTAAATAGGATCGTTGGTAGAGGGGGGTCCCAGTCATCATTTATATGACGTTTCAAAACATTTGGCCTGGCAGTTTCAGAGGAGAAGATTTTTGAAAATCCACCAACAAGAATTAAAGAATGCCTCTGGAAGCCATGATTTTTGTCCGACAGGAACAAAATGAGGATCGTTTGTAGAGGATCTCCCATAGACCATTCCTGCCAAGTTTGGTTCACACCGGCTCAGCCATTACGTAGAAGATGAAAATGTGAAAACTTTACAGACGGCGATGGACACCAAGTGATGAAAAAAGCTCACATGGCCTTTTAGGCCAGGTGAGCGAAAAAGGACATAACTCAGGTAAAAATAATTTGACGGAACCCATAATCAAACTTGGTCAGTATTATTAGCTGGAAAATACACATTCCAACTTTGGTTGAGATCAAATAATCCTAACTGGAGTTATTGGTCGGATATCAAAAATGTTAATAGACGATCGAATTCTAAGTCGAAAAAGGGTTGTAAGTCATTTAAAAATACAGGAGGGAACCCCTAATCGAACTTGGCCTGTATTACTAGCTGGGCAATACACATACCAACTTTGGTTGAGATCAAATAATCCGAACTGGACTTATCGGTCGGAAACCAAAAATGTTGATTGACAGTCAAATTCAAAGTCAAAAAAGGGCCATAACTCATGTAAAAATAAATGGATGGAACCCATATTCAACCTTGGCCTGTATTACTAGGTGGGTAATACACGTACCAACTGTGGTTGAGATCAAATAATCCGAACTGGACTTATTAGCCTGAAACAAAAAATGTTAATAGAAGGTCATATTCTGAGATGAAAAAGAGCCATAACTCATGTAAAAATAACTGGATGGAATCCATATTTGAACTTGGCTTGTATTACTAGCTGGGGAATAGACATACCAACTTTGAATGATATCAAATAATCTAAACTGGAGTTATGGGTCAGAAATCAATTGTTTATGGGCAGAAGGACAGACAGACAGTTCATTTACATAATACGACCATTTTTACAAACGGGCATATAAATGAAAGTGTAAATGACACTGTAGCTCAACTTGTGTAAGACATGTACATGTATAGTATGTGACACAGCAATGACACACATCTAGGTAATGACCTGATAACAAAGGTACATATAAAGTATTGTAACGGTCTGTACATAAATACTGACCGTAGCCTGTAACAAATGTATAGGTAAAGTATTGTAAAGGTGGGCGACAGTTAGATGCTAAACTAGAAAAAAAATCTTTGAGTCCCAGAATGGGTTTACTGAACCCAAAAATATTTGTTCTCATAGCACAGTGATAACCAAGGCACCCCAAAACACTCGTTCCTGTCCCAAGGTGATAACAAAGGTTCCCAGGAAGTTTCGTTATGATCCAGGCTTGTCATTATCAGAATTGCAGGAGGGCCATAATGGGATGCCTAAAATGGGTCCAGGAGGGCCATTCTTGATCCACCTTAATTCATCAAAGGAGGGCGACTGGGGTTGGGCCTATGCTTGAGTTGACACAAAGTTAGAGGAGCTTTGCCAATCCAGTGACCAGTGATGTCCCACAAATATCAAACAGTTTACCCTGGGTACCGGCAAGAAATATGGTGAAAAAAAACCCCAAAGAATAATACATACTGGTAAATATATTGGAAGAATTGTTACCCAATAAAGAAATATTTTGATATGCTGTTATTTCGTAAACATAACGCTTCCAAAAACGGGAGTGTGAAAGCAAGAAAGGAAACCTGGAATCAGCTGTTCAAAACAGAGCTCTGCACATCAAGGGAGAGTACTCAACACACATGGGTGAAATGACAAAACACATGGCAAATAAAATGAAAACAAAGCTGTTGCGTCCTGCTTATTTTTTTGTATTTAGCTGGATATATTAAGTTAATATAAATAGCCTCTCACTCAGACTTCCGATACAAATTCATGGATAAGGCTTTATACGTAAAGGAATCCTCACATTGACAAAATGAGTGACATTTTACAGATATGAAACGTTGGTCACTTCGCTCATTTGCATACCTATTTTTATTGAAATGTTTTGAAATTTTGTTGGCGTGTTCTGTGCATAATTCTTGACTGGCGAGGGGTAACATTATATGCACAGGCACCTGCTCACGGCTATTTGATGAAATATAATGCTGAGAAAAAAATCCTCCCCCCCCCCCACTCAATTTTAATTGGGACTGTGTGCCACAACATCTCAAGCTCTGTTAACATACTGAAGCTGATAAATATTTACCGCCCGTGGTATTTTGCGTGAGGCGGTCGTTTATGGTCCGCAGAAATTTTAGTTTAGGCAGGCCACTGCAGCCATGGCCATTCGCCCACCTCAAAATGACAAGCCTGGCCATTCGCCCGCCTTAAAATGACAAGCCTGAAGATCGGTTCATAAATACAGCCTCTAGCCCGAGCCGTATTGACATGTGCACTTACTGTGTATAAGTGGCACTGAATAAATCAAAGTTCATCAAATTTGCATAATTTCTGCATGAGAAAAAAACCCGTTTTATATGTGATGTATTCCATGTTACTAAACATTCATTCAAACATTTATTCAAATCAGAACCTTCAGATAGAAGTTCTGTACCAAAAACTGATTGCACCGAATTTTGGTACAAAATGGCCACCGGCAGCCATATTGAATTTTGGACTGCACCCAAAAACACACGTTCTTGTCCCAAGCTGATAACAAAGGTACCCAAGAAGTTTCGTGAAGATTTCGTTTCATAAATACAGCCTCTAGTCCGAGCCATATTGACATATGCACTTACAGTGTATAAGTAGCACTGAATAAAACAAAGTTCATCTAATTTGCGTAATTTGCATATATGTTCTCTATATATTTCTGCACGAGAAAAAAACCCCGTATTATATGTGATGTATTCCATGTTACTAAACATTCATTCAAAAATATATTAAAATCAGAACCTTTGGTCAAATCAGAAATTTTTGGTCATTTACACACTTTTTTCCAGCCCCAAACCACCCATACACCCTCTTCCCCTCTGACAGGATTAACTATTAACTGGTTGAATTTGAGATTATTTTTGGTGGTCGGAATTTCTTTTGCTATGGTACCCTCATTTTTGAAAGCCCTGATAGTGGCTTCTAGAATCAACCAGTTAAAGGCCTTTTTCTGACTTTTACAACCTCTGAGTAGGTAACCTTAACATGCCACCATGAGGAGGTCCTGCAGAAAATGAATATATTTCAAAGGCAGAGGTTTCTAGTCAAAATAGGCAGCCAAGATTTGACAAGAAGTCACTGCTTAGCCACAGGACAGATACAGGTGGTGGCTAGTGGGGATTCAAGACATTTGTCTATGCCCTAAAGGGTTAGGCTTAATAAAATTAAAAATCTGTTTCTCAGGCAAAAGTGTCATTAAACCTCAATAAATAAATAAGTTAGTATGTTGGGTATCAGTAGTCTGACAGTTGCTCATCATTGCTCGGTGGTTCTCTCCGGGTATTCTGGGTTCCGCCACTCATAAAACTGTCTGACTTGAGACAACTCTGTCTTGTCGAAAATTTCATTAAACCATAATTAGGCTTTATAAAACTAAAAATCTGTTTCTCAGACCCTCCCGCATGGTCCTTTTGGCTGCCGCATGCTCTCTTTTTATGACCAATGCAAACTTGAAAAAATAAAAATTAAATGGTTTATGTCTGATATTTTACACAAGTTAATAAAATTGATAAATTTGTCCCTTGAGTGCAACAGGGCTTTGCAATGCTTTAGCATTGCAAAGCCTTGTTGCACCCAAGGGACGAAATACACCACCACCCTTGCTGTTTTGTAGATTATGAGGCCTAAAACATAAAATAAACCAAGAATATGAACTTCTGATGGCAAAGAAATAATTACAGAAATCAAATATAAAACAAAAAACCGCCCGCCCGCATGCAATTTTACAAAACTTGGCCTGAGAAACAGAACATCTACTTTGTCTAGCCTTAACATAATTTATATACCCTTACCTGTTCCCATACACGCAAATATGATATCAGCACCAGTAACTGTGTCCATTATTTCAGAACCATTGTATTGAGAACAAGGAGTGCCATCAATACATCCACCTGTGTACTGAACAGTTTCTCCTAAAGTGAAGAGACCTTGTAGAGGTGTGATGGTCAAATCTGGTATTGGATCTGGTGAATAGTCTCCATATAAGTTATTAACGTTGTCAGCCATTGGTCCAACAATCTAAAAAGTGAAAGTACCGTATTTACTCTATGTATTGGGACAGCTAAAAATAATAATTATTTTCACAGGTGTCCCAATTCTTAGAAAATGGGGAAAGAACACAGCCTGGTCTTGATATGATGCTGAATAAAGTTGTGTGTGATTCGTTTTCCATCACTATATACGAAAATCGCTGTCCAATTTTTTTTTATATTTTCATTTTTTGCTTCCAAAACATAGCTTATGATCCCTCATTGGAACGAGCACATTGTGCTCGTTCCAATGAGGGATCATAAGCTATGTTTTGGAATTAAAAAATGAAAATTTTTAGTTACTCAAGAATTTTTTTATGAGTGTCGTCTGCTACTAGTGACGGGCCAACTGGAAACAAATCTCCTTAATGTCCCAAACATTGGAGCAGAAAAAAAATGTAGTTTTCTGGAAAAAATGTGTGTCCCAAATCATAGAGTGTCCTAATACATAGAGCAAATACGGTAATATTATTCCTAAAACTTGCAGAAATAAAAGCTACAGTTGAAACTGTAAGTCCTATCAAAATTGATGCAGAAAATGCACATTAGTTAATGAACTCCTTACTGCAGAAGAATGAAGTACAGTTAAAACTAGAAGTCCTGTCATAAAATGCGCACAAATAGCACGTTGATATGCGCGTTAATGTACGCGTTATGGCCCAAGTAAAGCTATCAAATTCTGTACACATGGTCTGCGCACAAGCAATGTTTCAGCCAATGGACCTCCGGGTAACCCGGAGGTCCATTGGCAGAAACATTGCATGTGTTTGCTATGAGTAACCAGGAGAACCTGCCGTGCTCTGGATGCCATTCGATATGGCAATTGCGCGCAATTCCAACGCGCAATTAAGCCTAGATAAGCGCACTATTCGTGACAGGACTTCTAGTTTTAACTGTAGTCTGAAATACACAAGAGCATTTCTGCTGTGCAATGCAAAATATAAGGTGCTATCAGTGAGTTTGGTAGTTAAATCACGAACTGAACCGATGAAACAGAAAGGAAATACATTGAGCAATGTTAAATGGGTAATCGTCTCTATTTCGGATTCTTGAATCTCAAATTGCATACATGTAATTGTTGACTGATTGGAGAGGAGTGCTTGTTCCGGTGGTCAACTTGACTGGTGACCCTGAGTTCACCAGTCAATTCGTGTATCAGATCAATCAAGTTTTGACTGGACGAATGAGCAATCGAACACCTCTCATATTTCAAAAATTTCTAGTCAATTTTGAGGTCAACTTGATAGCGAATAGTCGCAACTTGAACTTTTGATTGATAGTTGCTGAAAGTGATCTTGAACCTCAGTTCCTAATAACTCAAAATTAATACTATTCAGTTTTCACAAGTTTGCATTTTAATGAAAGATTCATCTCATCTCTATTGGTGATGAGTGTCGTTCAACCGAAATTTGTTGATTAATTTCATTTTAATTGCCCAAAAGTAAATTATCGGATAGTAGTTTAACCCTTTACCCAACGCAGACGATATCAAAATTTATTATTTTAAATATCATTTTTTAAATTTTTTCAAAACATTTTAACAAAACCATATCATGTGACCCCTCGTTGAAACCCAATTAAGTGCTTTTAATACTTTTAATTATGTTAGTATAACTGCAATGGATTTTCCAATTCCAGAACAGGTAAAAAGTTTTTGTCATGGTTTCAGTCTTCAAAGGGGTGGTCTCTCAAGACAGGTCCATTATGGCATAAAAATACAAGCTGGTACCAGGTCACAGTGGTCTCTCAAGACAGGTGGTCTCCCATAGCAGGTCCATTATAGAGTAAAATCAATCGGTGCTTGGTAGATGTGGTCTCTCAAGACAGGTGGTCTCTAAAGACAGTGGCCTCTCTAGACAGGGTTTACTGTAACAGGGTTATTCAAGCAAAAGAGGTTTGATCATTTTTATGTATTCTTGCGAAAAGCTGAGCATTTATTCTATTTTATACCATGATTACCTATTCTACTATATATGAAAAGCTTATGACATAAATTTTTGCTTTACACACCAACAATGGGATTTCAATAGTAAAAATTTACACCTTCAGTAGAACTACATCCCCGTTGACCTTTGGTGACGTCGACCTGAATGCAAACTTGTCTAAATTTATCGCACATCGCCTCACGAAGAGTGAAATGGAAGTGGCAATTATTTATTACGTTTTTAAATGGGTTTACCTCATAAGATGCCAAAAATTAACAAACATGCATTGTCTCACATTAATAAAGCATGCATAACTCGAAATAGTATGTTATTATGTTATTAGAACGAATAAGGCTCAGTTCCTTTTTTTCTTTTCGTTTCGGCGATAAGATTGACAGTGGAAGTACTGCCCATCCAGCAATGATCATGTAAACAAAAACAGATTTGATCGTATGTACGTCTGGTGCTCAGTAAAATCGAGAAAAAATAATAACGACTCTTAATAATCTGACGATCATGGTATAAATAAAATAATCGCAGTTAACACCACTTCACCACGAGTGGTAAACATTTGGTACACCAAGCTACTATGGGTATATTCTATATATAAGCAGGATATAATAGCTTAAATGCTTCTATTGGATGTACTTAGGCCGCATAGGTCTATAAGATAAGTGGAGATCAGCGGAAGCCAGAGTAATTAATTTGTCCATAGATTACAAGATTTTTCATACAATTCACAGGAGCTTACTCTATAACCTGTAAACAATTAACGGGTCAAATTTATACAGTGGAGTGGAGCCTCACTTAATTGGATATCTCTTAATTGAATAACCCTGTTGACTAAAACTTCCAAGCACAAAACCATTTACCATACCTTCACGACAAATTTGAACTGCTAACTGTTAACTGAATATAGGTTAGTGTTGTGCAGTTTTATTTTTCTTGTTTCGGTTCGGTTTTTTAAAAAAAACTCGGTTAATAGGTCGGTTTTCGTTTTTTTTATAGTAAGACGTCTACAGTTTCCAACAGAAACTATGTAGTGTCGATATAATGCCCATACTGTCATATTTTCAATAATGATTTAATTGGCAGTGACTAGCATTTGTTTTAAGTGTATAAATGGCAGGCATTATCAAAACAAAATAATATAAAAGAAAATAAAACGTAACAGTGTTCGCAGAATATCACCACTCACCAATTCTAGGCACATCCCCCTCCCCCCACCTCTGGTCTTTAAGTTCAGGCATAAGAGAGTCTATGATGAATTGATATTAACACATGAGTGCAAAAAAGAGCTAATTCACAATTTTCCAGGGCTCTGTTCAGTGCTCACTCCTGGGTGGGGCCCTGGGCAGCCTAACAAAGTGACCCTACCAGGCATTGCAAATAATAACAAGCGTTGCCAAGTGGGTCACCTAGACATACTTGACAATGAACTGATGTATGGACTCTTTTCAGTACCCCCTCCCCACACCCCCAACACACACACACACTCACAGTGTTGACTAGTGCCACCACCCGCCATAGTAAAATAATCAGCAATCATTTCATGTCAGCCTGGAATGGTAAAGTCATATTGTTTTTAGCTGGGTGGGCTTCAGAACGAACCACTTTACCAAATACCTATTGTCTATCTACTCCCAATAACCCCCCCCCCCCCCCCCCCCCCCACCACCACCACCACCACCTTGCGCACGCAATGGTTTTAGCTCAACAGAATTGATTTCACAAATTCACCGGTGCACTGTTATATATTGTAACTTTTTTGCGTTTGCCTCTTGCCATTCCACTTTCTATTTCTACCGCTGATTTGTTCCTTTGGTTGGCCCCCCTTAAAGTTAGTTGTGTGGGAATGCAATCGTGGCACGTTGACGGCGATATTACGGAATGCAGCTTTTTCCCGTGGATATGGACGAATCGGTCTTGGGACATTTCGGCCTTGGAACGTTTCGGTTCAAGACATTTTGGCCTTCATATATTGAACTAAATAGAATAAGAACTTGCGGTTTCGTGTTTTTAGTTGGCCGAAACCTTCAGAACAAATCGCCTCGGGTTGGAACGTCCCAAGACTGAATCACAGTAAAACCTCATCCCGGATAAGCACATCAAGGGAAGCAACAGACTACATCCGAAACACGTGGTGGGGAAACACGTGGTGGGGTAACCCGTGACAAATGTTATTTTCGAATACGACAATGAAATGCCAAGACCTTTTTCTGATATGATATTATTCACTGTCCAACAGATTGTAGATAAGTAATTTTAATTAAACTGATTGACAATGTCAGACAAACCTGTTCATAAACGAAGCCAATTGCGCAAGGTATTTCCCATAATCAGTGAATTGTAGGCGTGTTGGCTGTCTGTTTCGTCATTCTTACAGAAAACACAACCCATTTTTACGTCAACGATATGTGATTGACAACTTGTCATACATCATTCTCGAGTGATCTGGACATGCTGCAGTGACCCTTTACAACAAGAATGCAGCGTGCATTGACGACACTGTTATTTCCTGACAAAGCTTGACATTTCAGACATTGTTAGAGCAAACTGAATAAAGAAAACATCTCTTCCCAACATTTTAGGAAAAAACCAAAACCATACTGATTTATCAGTTACGCGGTTTCGGTTTTCAAGCAAAACCGAAACCGACTTATAAAACCGGTTAACCATACAACACTAATATAGGTTATACAATAAAGGCCTGTTAATTATAATTGAATACATAATCTTGTAATATGTCAAGGAATTACCCAGACAGTCACCAATTCTCCTTGTTTATTGACCCATCTCACTTCAATGAATTCAATACAGTTATTTAATCTTTATATCTCGTTTCACAGAGCTACACACGAGACTAAGTGCTCAAGTTACTTCTAAAATACACCAAAGTATCCAAATCTCTGTTAATCGAATACTCCTGTTCACTGAATGATGTTTAGAGGCAAATAGGCTATTCAATTAACAGGGTTCCACTGTATTGAAGGTATGGTAAATGATTTTGTGTTTGGTAGTTATATGTAATTAACAGTGTTATTCAATTAGGAGATGTCCAATTAAGTGGGTACCCCTGTACTCTTTTATCGAAATCTTATGTAGAGCTCTTAGTTAACCCTTTACCTAACACGAAATGCAGAAAACACTTGCAAACAAAATTCCTGAAAAACTATTTTTTTCATTTTTAGCATAAAAAATATAGCTTTTGAGCCCTCATTGGAATGAACTCAACGAGCTTGTTCCAATAAGGGGCCATAAGCTATGTTTTGGGGACAAAAAAATGAATAAGTAATGAAAATTGAATTGTGAATTTTGTGAATAGGCTGGCCAGATTTGTCCGCTACATTGGGTAAAGGGTTAAATTTACATGCAAACAGCTCAACATTTTTACTTACAGCTATGGTTTTATATTTTCTGGACCTGAGTGGAAGGATCCCATTGTTCTTCAGCAACACGTATGTTTTTTGGGCTGCTTTCAGAGATAATGCTTGATGTTCTGGTCCTTGCACTATGGACATGTTGATTTTTGTGTAAGGATTCATTTCAGGAGGATCAAACTCTCCAAGCCTCATCCTGGTATAGAGCAGAGGTCTTAACAGATGTCTCAATGTCTTCTCTGTTACTTTCGACTGAGCCAGTGCTTCCACTAGAAAAAAATTTAAAATACTGAATAATAAATTTGGGTATGAATCTTCTATAATCAGGCCTGCAATCTCATGCACTGATGGAATAAGGTTCAAGGGAGTGACTGTCCTAATAGTTCAGAAGTCAATGCACTATGATGTGCATAAATTCTTCTATAACCAGGCCTGTGGTCTTGAAAATCAAAGTATGTCTCATGCACTGATGCAGTAAAGTTCAAAAGAGCACGTGTCCCCACAGCGGATATGTAAATTCTTCTATAACCAGGTTTGCAATCTTGAAATTCAAAGGTGAACGTCTCATATGTTGCTGGAATTCGTTTCAAGAGAGCGATTGTCCCCTGAGGGGGTATGAAACTCTTCTACAGACAGGCCTGCAGTCTTGAAAACCAAAGGAGAACATCTTATGCGCTGATATAATATGGTTCAAGAGAGTGATTGTTTCCACCAATCTTTATACAAGTGGACATCTAAAAGTCAGCGAAATCCATCGCCCCTTCAAATTGTCCTGCCCCCTCTCCCAAGATGACATTAAGTCAATCAAGGCACTAACTCCTCCAAAAGCTGATGGCTTTCATTTCATCAAATGCAATTACATTGCACAAAAACAAGAGGCCTGCATCGCAAAGCGCTCCTGATTAGGATTTCACAGTATTTCGGTATTGAACCGAAAGTCGGTAATTTTTTTAATACCGGGTAAATAATGAGCTCATTTTAGTTTAGTCAGTATACCGGGTCTCACTATATTTTGAACAGCACCAACGACAAGTGGATTGCTAAAAGTCAGCGAAAACCGCTGCCCCTTCAAATTGTCCTGCCCCCTCACCCAAGATGACATTAACCCTTTACCCAACGAATCGCCCGCATCCGCCCGCGTAATATGCAATTTCATTAGCTGAAAAAAATAATATTTTTCGAAAAATTTCAACAAAACCATATCATGTGACCCCTCTTTGGAACGAGCTCACCGAGCTCGTTCCAAAGAGGGGTCACATGATATGGTTTTGTTGAAATTTTTTGAAAAAATTTCAAAAATGGTATTTAAAATAATAAATTTTGAAATCGTCTGTGTTGGGTAAAGGGTTAAGTCAATCAAGGCACTAACTCCTCCAAAAGCTGATGCCTTTCATTTCATCAAATGTAATAGCAATTACATTGCACAAAAAGTAACAAGAGGCCTGCATCGCAAAGCGCTCCTGATTAGGACTTCACGGTATTTCGGTATTGAACTGAAAGTCGGTAATTTTTTTAATACCGGGTAAATACTGAGCTCATTTTAGTTTAGTCAGTATACTGTGTCTCACTATATTTTGAACAGCACCAACAGTAATTTGAGTAAAAATAAATAAAAAAGGACAAATGTTTATAAAGAGAAATCCTCATAATCCTTATTGGTTGTGTATGTATACAACAGAAATCCGAAATTTCGCAAGATGTAAAGCTATCAAATTATGTAGGGACTCATTTTGTATCAAACACAACAGGTGCACTTCACACTCGACAAAAATAACTGGATTAACTATACAGATAACGGAATGGATTACAGTAAAAAAAATCTCCAATTAAGTGTCAGGAGGGTACATTTATTTATTTATTGGTGTTTAAAGTCACTTACTTATGTACAATGGCTAATCGTGACCGTGACAGTTTTACAGGTGGAGGAAGCCTGAGTACCCCAGGAGAACCACCGAGCATCAGTGAGCAACTGTCAGCTCTTCAACATTCTAACTCTGTCCAAGCTCCACTCAAGCAGGGCTACAGCGGTTGAAGACATGTGCACCATCGCCACGTAGTACGCCTTAATAAACGGCGTCATTGCACCCCATGTAGGCAACTGGGATAAAGTGCAATGCAGGTCATCCCGGACGGGGATCCAACTCGGGACCACTAGCATAGAAGTTCAACAGTCTTCCACTGAGCCACCGCGCTCCCAGTAGGGTACAGACTGTACAGTTTGTATAACTGCTGCACTCTTGGAGAAAAATTGAATGGGTCAATTGAGGACCTTTACAATGAATGGTAACCAGGGTGTTGTCTGTGTTTAACACTTACGAAGAAAAAAAACAAAACATGCGAGTTGGGATTGCTTTGATGGCTGTTATCAAGACAATTATTCATTACCAAGAGGCCCCAAGGGGCGAGAGTGCTCACCTGACACTGACAACTATCAACTGAGGGTCCTGATTTGAACAAACTTGTATCTGCCCCATTAAGAAAACCATGTACTAAATATCCAAACATTATGAAAAAACAATTTTCAAAAATATTCCTCATATTGAAATAAGTCATAATTTGGGCTCACATAGGGAGCTCAAATAAGAACCCAGGGACTTGGTTTGAACAAACTTGAATCTCACCTCCCTAAGGATGCTGTATTCCAAATATCAAAAGATTCTGACTACGGAATCTGAAGAATAATGTTTAAAAAAAATGTTTCTCACGTTGAAAAGTTATAATTCAGGAACCCACAGGGAGCCCAAATATCAACGCAGGGACTTGGCTTTAACAAATTTGAATCTCATCTCCCAAATGATACAGTATACCAAATATCAAAAGATTCATACTGGTGGATGTGAAGAAGATTTTTAAAGAATGTTCCTCATATTGAACTAAGTTACAATTCAGTCTCCCATAGGGAGCCCCAATATCAATTCAGAGACTTGGCTTGAACAGACTTGAATCACACATCCCTAAGGATACTGCATCCCAAATATCAAAAGATTCATACAGGTGGATGTGAAGAAGATTTTTAAAGAATGTTCCTCATATTGAACTAAGTTACAATTCAGTCTCCCATAGGGAGCCCCAATATCAATTCAGAGACTTGGCTTGAACAGACTTGAATCACACATCCCTAAGGATACTGCATCCCAAATATCAAAAGATTCTGATCGGGGGATCAGAAGAATAAGATTTTTTAAAGAATATTCCTCATACTGCACTAATTTAAACATTTGGGCTCCCTTAGAGAGTCAAAATATGGACCCAGGGAATTGATTTCAATAAACATGTGAAACAATCTTCGAAAGATGTTATGTGTGAACTTTGAATGCTTTTAGAGCAGTGGTTTGGGAGAAGAAGAGTCTTAAATGTTTTCCCCATTACCCTGTCTCAAGGTGATAACAAAGGTATCCAAGAAGTTTTGTGAAACACTCGTTCTCGCCCCACAGTGATAACAAAGGTACCCAAGAAATTTTGTAAAGATCGGTTCATAAATACAGCCTCTAGCGCGAGCCATACAGAAGTTCTGTACAAAAAATTGATTGTACCGAATTTCTGTACAAAATGGCCACCGGCAGCCATCTTGAATTTCAGACCGCACCCCAAAACACTTGTTCCTGTCCCAAGGTGATAACAAAGGAACCCAAGAAGTTTCATGAAGATTGGCTCATAAATACAGCCCCAAGTCGAGCCATATTGACACATGCACTTATTGTGTATAAGTGGCACTGAAAAAATCAAAGTTCATCTAATTTGCATAATTTCAGCATGAGAAAAAAAACTTGTATTATATGTGATGTATTCCATGTTACTTTCATACAGATGTTCTGTCCAAAAAACTGATTGCACTAATTTTGGTACAAAATGGCTGCTGGTGGCCATCTTGAATTTCATACCACACCCAAAAACACTCATTCTCGTCCCACGGCGATAACAAAGGTATCCAACAAGGTTTCGTGAAGATCGGTTCATAAATACAGCCTCTAGTCCGAGCCGTATTGAATTGTTCACAGACGGACTGACAGACGACGGGCCATGACATAACCTCAAATTTGACTGCGTCATAGTTGAGCAGAAAATATAATACACAGAATTCCTGTAAATATGACTGCCAACAGGCATTTTGAATTTTTGGCTGAGCCCCAAAGCACTCGTTACCATCGCATGATGATAACAAACGTAGTCCTAGAAGTTCTATACAAAAAACTGATCGCACCTAATTTCTGTATAAAATGGCCATTGGGAACCATCTTGAATTTTGGACCGCACCCAAAAACACTCGTTCCTGTCCCAAGGTGTAACAAAGGTACCCAAGAGGTTTCATGAAGATCGGTTCATAAATACAGCTCCTAGCCCGAGCCATACTGACATGTGTACTTACTGTGTATAAGTAGCACTGAATAAAATGGTTTATAAATATGGCTTCTAGTCGGAGCCGTATTGATTTGTTGACGGACGGACAGGTGTCCAGACGGACAGACAATGGACCATGGCATAACCTCAAATTTGACTATGTCAAAGTTGAGCTAAAAATGGTCAAATATTTGTATGTTCCGGCGATATTCGGTATTCAGTCAGAAACTCATGCAACACAGGTATCGTAGACAATGTTGCTTTATATTTACTGAAAAGAATTGAAATTTGTTAACTATTGTTCAAGTTATACCATAAACAAGCATTATACAATATTTTTTATTAAACAAAGGGCAATAATTCCCATAATTTTCATATAAGTTGGAATTTTTAACTTAAAATTTGTGGTTTAAATTTTAAAAGACTATACTTCAAATTCAAAGTGCACCTGTGTTTTTTTTTGAAAAAAAAGTAATATCAAATTTGAGAGAATCGTATAATTAGAACTGGATTTATCTTCTGGATAACATGGGGAGGAGGAGGAGGTGGCAGGGGCAGATTGATTCCACTCGTCTCCCCAAAAATTTTGGAGACAACATCAAAGTCCCTCACTCCCATTTCCATCCCATCTATAGTGCTTTTTTTTGTAAAACAACAGAAGCATGCTGCAGAAGGCATTTCTTTATATTTCAAACCGTGAAGATCAGGTAATGAAAAAAAAAACAGCTGCATACAAGTAAAAGAAATCATGTCTGTAAATGCAATTATTAAAAGTTGTATTGATCATGCAAAAACAAAAAGTAACAAAGTCAGGCTTGGCAATTTCAGGAGAGCGATTTTTTAGCTCTCCTTACTGCCCTCCTGAAAGAATTAAGGAGAGCGAAAAATTGCACTCCTAAATATTTTGGTTTGGGATGATTGAGATTACATGTATTATGCTCACATTAAATTTTTGTTGTAAATAAAAATGTAATTTAACTTCGAAGTCACATAACATCACGTAATTTCATTTTGAAAGTGGTTTAGCGGTAAAAGGAAATGGCTGCAACCATACCCAAACACAGTTGCAATCATTTGAAGCAAAATGGGTCGCAGCAATATTTTTTTTCTGTCAGTTTCAAGTTCAACAACTGACATCACAGTTTGATGGGTAATTATTAAAGGAATATTGACACTATAATATACTACCATTGCTACTATCCTGTCACTTGAAGCATTTGCACCAGGATGTGACTGTAGATTCAAGCAGACCTGTTGTCCAAGAAAGTCATACGCCTTCCACTACCACCTTCAACCCCCCTTGGGGGGTTGAAGGTGGTAGTGGTAGGCGTATGACTTTCTTGAACAACAGGTCTGGGTACACACACAAGTCTTGTCAAGTGTGTGTTCGGTTGTTGAGTGAGACATCTGGATGTCTAAGAGATTTTGCTTTACCTTAGTAAAGTTAATAAAATCACTGATGTAATAGTCTGTTGGTTTCAGTTTCAATGAGTTCATTCAACTGGATACTTAAAATGCTGTGTAAAGCTAATTGCTCTCCTAAGCTGATTGAGGAGAGCGATTTTTTGCCCCCCTGCATTTTTCAGAATGCCAGGCCTGCAAAGTATGTGGTAGAAGCTTAATTTCCAATTTAAAGAAACTAAGTTTGAAAACCGTTTTGAAAAGGATTAAATTAATGCCAATATTTTTTTAAACCACTGTATACAGCTTCTGTAGGCCTTGCCCCAAATGAATGAAAGTGTAAATGACACTGCAGCTCAACTTGTCCAAGAAGGGACTGAACTAAATAGAAAGATCCAGTAATGCCAAGTCATTCACTCAAGTTACAACAGAAAAGACATCACACAAAAGCTACAGATGAAATTTGAAAAAAAGATCGGTTGAAAGGTGCAGCCTGTAGGGTCTGCTAATGAAATTGCTAACAATTTATATGGCAAATCCAAGATGGCCAATGACGCAGTGTTTTTCAACAAAATTCAGAAAAATTTGATAGCTTCCATCTAGACATCACACCAAAGGTACTTGTGAAACTTCAAAAAAGATGGGGTGAGGGATGTGGCCTGTAGGATGTGCTATTGGAATTGTTGTCAATTTAAATCCAAATCCATGATGGCTGCTGGCGGCCATGTTTTTCAACAAAATTCAGAAATATCTGATAGCTCCCATCCAGACATCACACCAAAGCTACCTATGAAATTTGAAAAAGATTGGGTGACAAATACAGCCTGTAGGGTGTGCTAATGGAATTTTTGGCAATTTATATGTCAAATCTAAGATCGCCGATTGCGACCAAGTTTTTCAAAGAAATTTGAAAACAAGAATGTTACTAAGGTAACACATGCCCCCCCTCCCTCATGACCTTCACCTTGCAGATGCGGCGGAAACTATTATACGCGACACACCTTATGACTGTCCTTAACATTTGTAAAAGTTTAACAATTGTACCATGATTCGTTTCCGTGTTATGGCTGAGACACGAATATTGACCAATTTTAAGTGTGACCTTGAAATGTGACCTTGACCTTAAAGGTACGTACCCGGCTATGGTGTGTGTCACATCCTCCCATGGTCCTTTATAATTGTGTGAAGTTTGATGACTGTGGCCCTAACAGTTTTCGAGTTATTGGCTCGGACACACACACACACACGGACACATGGAAACACACATGGACGGACACACGCATACTTCAATCACTATATGCCACCTGACAAAGTCGGGGGGCATAAAAATCGTTAGCTCCCATCCAGACATCACACCAAGCTACACATAAAATTTGAACAAGATCGAGTGAGAGATGTGGCCTGTATGGTGTGCTAATGGAATTGTTGACAATTTATATACCAAATCCAGGATAGCCACTGGAGGTCATGTTTTTCAACGAAATTCGGAAAATTTTGATAGCTCCGATGTAGACATTGCCACAAAGCTACATATGAAATTTGGGACTGATCGGGTGGGAGCTGCAACCTGTAGGGTGTGTTAAAGGAATTGTTCGACAATTTATATCCAAATCCAAGATGGCCACTGATGGCCATGTTTTTCTACAATATTCAAAAAAATTTGAAAGCTCCCATCTAGACATTGTCCTAAAGCCATGCATGAAATTTGGAACTGGTCGGGTGAGAGCTGTGGCCTGCAGGGTGTGCTAAAGGAATTGTGGATGGACAGACGTATGTACGGACAGACGATGGATCTGAACCTATCCCAATAGATCATACCTGATGTTGTCAAGTTGAGCTAACTAGAGGGGGTATCAGTACCCCGTGGCTCACCAACAGGTGGCCAATGTAAAGGGGTGGCTGGAGTAAAAAAAAAAGTTCAAAACCTGCACACAAAAGTCCAAAATTAAAGAAAATAAGCAGCTAAAGGGTTAAATAATATAATAATAACCCCTAAGAAACATGCTAACATAAAATAGGAACCATGGCAATATGCTACAAGGTAAGTCTCACTTTGAAAAAAAGAAAGACAAACCTCAAAACCTGCACATAAAAGTAAAAAAAAAAGTATCACATTTGTTTCAATGAATCTACTGAAATTGTTTTTTTTTTATCACAACCTGTACATAAAAGTAAGAAGCTGTAAGCCTAAGTCCAAAAGCTGTACATAAAAGTCCAAAATTGAAGTAATTCAGCAGGAAAAGGGTTAAATAATACAAACATAGCCCTAAGATGCATGTTTACATACAACAGAAAGCATGGCCATATGCTGCAAGGTAAATCTCCACTTGGAAGAAAGGGAAAAAAAACATCAAAACCTGCACGCAAACATCAAAATAAGTCTAAAATTTGATTCAAAGGGTTAAAATTAAGACAAAATACCCTGGAAAAGAGTCAAATGTTATAGTGAACCACTATAGCAATATGCAGAAACTAAAAAAAAATTTGAAAAGCCAAAAAATCAAAACCTGTACACAAAAGTTCAAAATATTTGAGAGCGGACGCCGACATGAGGGCTATGCCATAGGCTCACACAACTAACGTTGGTGAGCCAAAAACAATGATGTTGTAACATAATGTTTGAAGAATGAAAGGTACAAACTTGAAAAGAAAAACTTTAATCTGATACTTTAAGCTGGTAATACTAAATCAAAATGACTGCAAAAAAAGGGTTAAATATTTCCTAAACTGTTTTGAAGAATTAAGGGTGTAACTTTGTAAACAATAAACAAGAAACTAAGTCTGAAAACATGTTTAAAAGGGGGTTAAAATCATGGCAATATTAATTAAAATCACCATAGAAAGGTTCAGTAGACAGTAGACATTGTCCCAAACGAGAAACTGACATTCCACTAAACTGTTTGAAGAATTAAAGATATAACATAGTAAACAAAAAAATTAATTAAAATCACCATAGAAAGGTTCAGTTGACAGTAGACATTGTCCCAAATGAGAAACTGACATTCCACTAAACTGTTTGAAGAATTAAAGATATAACATTGTAAACAAAAAAATTAATTAAAATCACCATAGAAAGGTTCAGTTGACAGTAGACATTGTCCCAAATGAGAAACTGACATTCCACTAAACTGTTTGAAGAATTAAAGATATAACATTGTAAACAAAAAAACTTTAACCTGGAAGTTCTAAGTTAAAATGACTGCAAAAAAGGATTAAATATTTCCCAAAATAACATAAAACATAATGAGAATGATACAATCAATAGTAATTAATATTAACTAGAGGTACTGTGAGCAAGCTCACAAAGTGATACCCCCACGCCTGAAATGTATAAGTTAGATTATCTCCCCTTGGAAATGTCAGAACGGAATTATATTGTTTCATGCACATCTTCATATAGAGTTCTTCCACTGTGTAAAGTTTCATGAAAATTCTTCAAATGGTTTAGGAGTTGCGCTTATAAGAATGGACAGACGGAAGGACGGACAGGGTGATTCCTATATACCCCCCCCCGCCCCCAAACTTTGTTTGCGGGGGGAATAATTAAGAACAAAAAAAACTTTAACCTTCATTAACTTTAACCACAAACTTTAACCAAAACTCCAAGTGTTAACAGAAGGAAGGTGGAATGTCATGATTACAGTTAAAACTAGAAGTCCTGTCACGAATAGTGCGCTTATCTAGGCTTAATTGCACGTTGGAATTGCTCATTTGATCATTTGTTTCTCAGGCCATTTTTTGTACAACTGCATGCAGGTGGGCTTTTTTCTATGTTATTTTTTTCAGTTTTGTAACTATTTCTTTGCCATCAATAGTTTATGTACTCGGTTCGTTTTATATTTTAGACCTCATAATCTACAGGTGTATTTCGTCCCTTGAGTGGAAGAAGGCTTTGCAATGCTAAAGGCTTGTTGCACTCAGGAGACAAATTTATCAATTTTATTAACTTGGGTAAAATGCCAGACATAAACCATTTAATTTTTACTTTTTTAAGGTTTGCATAGGTTATAAAACAAGAGGCCACAGAGGGCCTGAAAGCGCTCACCTGACATGGTAGTCTAAATATCAAACCAGGGACTTGACTTGAATAAGCTACATACGCTTCTCCAAAGAAAAGCATATACCAACTAGATGAAGCGATTGTGCCCACACAATACACAGGATTTTCCTTCTATTTTCAGTTCCTGCACTTTTACGCCCCAAAATTGAGATAAGCGCATAAAAAACAGATTTTTTTTTATTTTTGTTCGTAAATTTTCGAAGTCCCAAACAAAATATTTTCAGACTAAAATTTTTTTTCCTTCTCAAAATTGACCAAAACGCATAAAAAAAACAAACAGGAGGCCCCAAGGGGCCTTAATCGCTAACCGCGCAAAGTGATTCAAACAAAGTGGTTCAAAGAAGTATATGGGGTCACATTCAGTTAGACATGGTTCATCAACACTACAAAGGAATGAAGTCATGAGAGACAAATTTTATGGAACTAGGGACATGGCTTGAACAAACTTGAATCTTGCCCCCCCTAAGGATGCTGCATACCAAATATCAAAAGCATTCATCTGCTGGATTTGAAGAAGAAGATTTTTAAAGAAAATTCCTCATTTTGAACTAAGTTATCATTCGGGCTCCCACAGTGAGCCCAAATATGAACCCAGGGACTTGGCTTGAACAAACTTGAATCTCACCCCCTAAGGATACTGCATGCCAAATATCAAAACATTCCGACTGCTGAATCTGAAGAAGAAGATTTTTAAAGAAAAATTCCTCATATTGACTAAGTTATAATTCGGACTCCCACAGGGAGCCCAAATATAGACCCAGGGACTTGGCTTTAACAAAATTGAATCTCACCCCCCTAAGGATGCTACACACCACATATCAAAACAATCCGATTGCTGGATATGAAGAAGAAGATTTTTTAAGAAAATTCCTCATTTTGAACTAAGTTACAATTCAAGCTCCCACAGTGAGCCCAAATATGGACCTAGGGATATGGCTTGAACAAACTTGAATCTCACCCCCCTAAGGATCCTGCATACTAAATATCAAAATATTCTGATAGCTGGATCTGAAGAAGAAGATTTTTAAATAAAATTCCTCATTTTGAACTAAGTTATCATTTGGGATCCCACGGTCAGCACAAATATGGACCTAGGGACATGGTTTGAACAAACTTGAATCTCAAGCCCGTAAGGATGCAGCATACCAAATATCAAAACATTCTGACTGCTGGATCTGAAGAAGAAGATTTTTAAGGAAAATTCCTCATTTTGAACTAAGTTATAATTCGGGCTACCACAGTGAGCCCAAATATGAACCCAGGGACTTGGCTTGAACACACTTGAATCACCCCCCTAAGCATGCTGCATACCCAATATTAAAAGATTCTGCCAGCTGGATCTTGAGAAAAAGATTTTTAAAGAAATCTGCCTGAAATGCACTAAGTTCAAATTTGGGCTCCTATACTGAGCCCAAATATGAACCCAGGGGGCCAATTTGAACAAACTTGAGTCAGATCCACCCTTCAATGTTGCATACCAAATATCAAAAGATTCTGCCTGCTGGATCTGGAGAAGAAGATTTTTTTAATGTTTTTCCCATTGCCTACAGTGTTAAAAAGTGCTGACTCAGCACTTTTTCAAAGTCCCGAAACTGTACCCTATGATAAAACTGATGGCAATTTTTTTTTACCAATCCTTTCTGTTGGTCCTAAGGAAATTTCACACCATATAAAAATTCTCGGTGCTGTGCAGTTTTGGAGATATGGGCATTTTAATTTTTTCTATTTTTAACTCCTGCGATTCCCACGGGTCTGCAGGAGAATCTTTTTTTGCATAAATCAAGTACTTATAACTCAATGATACCTCATATTAAATTTGGTTCAAATCGGCCTCTGGGTTCAGAAAACAGAAAGTTTGGGCAGGGCAAAAATTCTTGCCCCTCTCAGAACAAATGTAAATATTGCCCGTCAAACTTCTCTTGAACAAACTTGAGTCCACACCTCAAATGGATGCTGCATACCAAATATCAAGTCTCTGCTATGGCTGGTTCATGAGAAGTTTTTTTAAAATTTTGTGCATTTTGGCCCCACCCCACTCCACAATATGAGCAGAAATCCAATTTGAAGAAAAACCCAAATGCCCGTATATAACCACTACTTACATGAAATTTAATTAAAATGTGGCCAGTGGTTTAGGAGAAAGAGGCTCAAACACCACCTTCACGCAAGACAACGGACAGACGACGAACAAAGAGTGATAAGAAAAGCTCACCTTGACTTTCAGTCAGGTGAGCTAAAAAAAGAGCATGCAGCAGCCAAAAGGACCATGCAGGAGGGCCTGAGAAACAAATTTTTATCTTTTTAAGGCCTTATGGCCTTTAAATAAAATTCTTCTTTCTCAAACAATTTTACTTCAATCATATGATGAGGAAAAGGGGCATTTTGTTTATCTCTAAAACAACACTGAAAATAGTTGGAACAGTCTCAGAAATTAAACTCTGCACTCTGATGCTGAAAAACTGAAGTCATCAGGTGCAATGAATTCCCATAATAATGTGGCTGCCAATTTAACCGACTATATCTTATTTGACAGAGCTCCGTGAGTACTGTAAACAAGAGGCCCCAAGGGTCCTTGATTGTTCACCTGACAAGTTGTTCAAATAAGTTTTTTGGATCACATTCAGCTAATCATGGCTCACCAACACTTTAGAGGAATGAAGTCATGAAATTATTAAAAGTGTCCTTTTATTTTTTACATACATTCACTTTAATTCCTTCAAAACGCATTTTGTAGCAATTTTTTTTTCTCTGCTTAATTGACCTCAAGGGGTGGGGAGTGGGGTCGTTGGGCATAGGTTTTTTTTTTTTTTTTTTTTGGGGGGGGGGGGGTGTGCATAAAATCACTCTAAATCTTTCATAATATATTTTGTAGCCAAACATTTTGTTATATCTACCTGCTCTCCAATTTTTTTTTCATTTCCAAGTCCGAACTGGGCCCAAAATTTTCAGGCTAAAAAAATTGGGTTTTTTTCGTCTCAAAATTTAACAAAACGCATAAAACCCAAATTTTTTTTTCAAAATTTTGGTCCAAATTTTTTTTTTTTTCATCTCAAAATTGAAGAAAACGCATAAAAAATTTGAACAAGACCCAAAATTTTCAACACAGGGACCCGATTTGAACAAACTTGAATCTGACCACCTTGGAGATGAAGTATACCAAAGCATTCTGACTGGTGGATCTGAAGAAGATTTTTAAAGAAATTTCCTCATATTGCACCAAGTTAAAATCCGGGCTCCCATAGAGCGCACAAATATTAACCAAGGAACTCGATTTGAACAGACTTGAATCTGGTCCCCCTAGAGATGATGTATACCAAATATGAGAGGATTCTGACTGGTGGGTCTGAAGAAGATTTTTAAAGAAATTTCCACGTATTGCACTAAGTAAAAATTCAGGCTCCAATAGGGAGCCCAAATATTAACCCAGGGACTCGATTTGAACAAACATGAATCTGACTCATCTAACAGAGAAGTTGTATACCAAATATGAAAATATTCTGACCACTGGATCTGAAGATGATGAAAATGGATGTATTTTATGGATGATATCAGAGTTATGCCCCTTGTAGTGCCCCCTGTGGGCGTGGCAACTTTATTTGAACAAACTTGAATTGGCATATGAGGAATATGCACACCAGATTTGGTTCAATTTGGTCCAGGAGTTTGTGAGGAAAAGTCAATAATGTAAAGTTTATGCTGGACGGATGACGACGGATGGATGATGGATGGAAAGTGATTAGTAAAGCTCAATTTGAGCTTCACTCAGGTGAGTATAATTATTATTACTATTATTATTTATTGGTGTATACAGGTAAGGTCACATATTTTTGCGCAATGGCTAATCATGTCCACAACATCAACATGAGTATCAACTCAAGATCAGGGGCGAGTGTTAATAAGCCATGTTGCCCATTTTAAAGAGGGTTTGCACCTCCCAAGCATTGGTGACTGGGTCCTATTTTACCAGTAAAACAGAGCCTGTTTACCGCAGTCGCTCAGGTGAGCTAAAATGAAAGTGTCAATGACACTGTAGCTCAACTTGTGAAAGACATGTGCATGGACAGTATGTAACACAGCAATGACACACATCTAGGTAATGACCTGATAACAAAGGTACATGTGAAGTATTGTAAAGGTCTGTACATAAATACTGACCGTAGCCTGAAACAAATGTACAGGTAGAGTATTGTAAAGGTGGGTGACAGTTAGATGGCTCTAGCCAGAGCTGTATTCAAATGCGCACTTACTGTGTATAAGTAGCACTGAATAAATCAATGTTTGTCTAATTGGCCGCTGCCAGACATCTTGAAATTTTGGACCACACCCCATAACACTTGTTCTCATCCCATGGTGATAACAAAGGTACCCAAGAAGTTTCGTGAAGATCAGTTCATAAAGCCAGAGTCATATTGACATGTGTACTAACTATTGGCAGCCATCTCGAATTTTGGACCGCACCCCCAAAACACTCGTTCTCGTCCAAAGATCATAACAAAAGTACCCAAGAAGTTTAGAGAAGATCGGTTCATAAATACGGCCTCTAGCCCGAGCCGTATTGACATGTGCACTTACTGTGTATAAGTAGCACTGAATAAATCAAATTCATCGAATTTGCATAATTTCTGCACAAGAAAAAAACCTATTCAAATCAGAACCTTCATATAGAAGTTCTATACAAAAAACTTATTGTACCTAATTGCGGTACAAAATGGCCACCGGCAGCCATCATGAATTTTGGACTGCTCACAAAAACACTCGTTTTTGTCCCAAGGTGATAACAAAGGCACCCAAAAAGGTTTGTGAAGATCGGTTCATAAGGCTCTTAGCCTGCGCCATATTGACATGTGTACTTACAGTGTATAAGTAGCACTGAATAAATCAAAATTCATTTAATTTGCATAATTTCTGCAAGAGAAAAAACCTGCATTATATGTGATGTATTCCATGTTACTAAACATTCATACAAAAATTTATTCAAATCAGAACTTTCATACAGAAGTTCTGTACAAAAAACTGACTGCACTAATTTCGGTACAAAATGGCTGCCTGTGGTCATCTTGAATTTCGGACCACACCCAAAAACACTCGTTCTCATCCCACGGTGATAACAAAGGTACCCAAGAAGTTTTGTAAAGATTAGTTAAAAAGTTAAAAAATTTATAGTAATTTATATATTTTTTATACTTACCAATGACCCAGACTTAGCTGGTGCTAACTCCAACAAAACCAGGGCCAAACACAAATTTTGCCCCCCAATCCCCAAAATTTGCATCCAAAACAAAAAGAAATCATGTCCTAAAGGACCTCCATAGTACGCCTCTACTGCGCATGCGCAGTGACGCAGTCGTCCCGAAATTGGCGCCAATTATCATTCTTACTGGCAGTGCCTGGTCAGCGCTATGTACTCAGCGGGGAGGCAAGAGTTCCCAACTCCAGGGAGGGCCATCCCCGTCTGGGTCATTGGTAAGTATAAAAAATATATAAATTACTATAAATTTTTTAACATTTTTATACTGTACCAATGACCCAGACTTAGCTGAATAGTAAACAGGCTGGAGGGCCTAGGACATAGAGGAAAATCCAATAAGCTCAACTATATAGTAAAGAGGTAACCCCTTAAGGAGAAAAGGAGTATTAGGCTTTACATGTATCTTTCTTATTTAATATTAAATTAGAAAGATACACTACCCTTAATAATTGAGCACAATAACATTCATGTTCTCTATTAACATCCAGTATAACCCTTATACTAATTATTTTTAAAACAAGCCAATAAATAAAGTAGTCCAGAGAATTGAGACTCTTTATAATCATTTAAAAGTGTCCGAGTATTGTATATTAAAGCCCGTTTGACACTTGACATATACAAATGCTTCACACCGAGCTACACTTTAAAAATAAGACATGAATGAAATTAAACATTAATATTACACTTTAAAACCATCCCGGAAGCGACTCAGAAATACTGACTTGGAGGAGGCATTCCCTTGCTTTTCACTATAAAGCAGGTGACCTAAGGGAACACCCGCCCCCCCCCCCCCCCTTCCCCTGGGTCAAATAGCCCAGAGCGAAGAGGGCAGCCGGACGGAGTCACTGCCGGAACAGAAAGCCTGCATAACTATAGTTGCAACTGTTTAGTGGACGACATTCTGAGCAACAGATAACGGACCTAAACAATGCAGGTCTCCAGAAATGGACTCAATATTTCTGAGATAAAAATTCGTAAATGTGGATGGCTGAGACCAATAAGCAGCCTTCATTAAATCTGTAATAGCAACACTATTAGCATAAGCCCAGGAAGTAGAAAGAGCTCTTACTTCATGAGCAGAAATCTTAAGCACAGACTGCTGAGAAGAAGATAAATCTTCATAAGCAGTACGGATAGTTAACTGAATCCATCTAGCAATAGAATGGACTGAAATGTCCTTTCTATTAGGCATCAAAGACAGAAAGAAACGTTTCCGTCCCTTTCTGATGAACTGAGATCTCTGTTTATAGATACGTAGTGCTCTAACAGGACAGAGTAAAGGCCTACGCCCGTCTGAAGACGGAAGAGCCTTAATAACAATAGGTTCCGGATATTTATTAGGAGCCTGGTTCTTAGCTAAAAAACCCACATTAGTAGTGAAGGTGATAGTGTTCCCAACACTACGATAATGAGAATCATCCACCGATAGTGCATGAAGCTCACTGACTCTTCTGGCAGAAGAGAAAGCTAAGAGAAAAGCTGTCTTATAAGATAAGAATTTGAAATCTACTGTCCCAAGAGGTTCAAATGGCTTTTCCTTCAATTTAAGGAGAACCCAAGCTAAATTCCACTTAGGAATTAATCTAAGAGTTCTGGGTCTATTTATCGAAAAGTTTCTAACCAATTTCGATAAAGAGACATTAGATCCAATTTGTAAACTATCATGATGTGCATAGGTATCAGATAACATAGATCTATAACCCTTTATAGTAACAGGCTGCAGTTTGATTTCGTCAAACAAGTATACTAGAAAGTTTGCAATGTCTGGAATAGAGGGATCAAATATATCTACAGAATGATCCCTACACCAACGACGAAAAACCTTCCACTTAGCCGCATAGTTTAGCGAAGAGGAGGTCCTCCTACAGTTAGAAATCGCGTCCACTGCTCGTCCTGTAAAGTGCTTGCCATGCAAGAAGGACCGCACAATGGAAAAACGTGAAGGTTGAGACCTTGCGGGTTGTGATGGAGTTGACGCGATTTCCCCTGCGAAAGAAGATCCTCTCGTGGAGGAAGCTTCCGCGGTAGGTCCCACAACAGACACCTGAGTAGATTTATCCACGGTCTCTGTGGCGACAGAGATGCTACCAACAGAATCTTGCATTGAGATTGTTTTATCTTTAACAATACTTGTTGAATTAACGGCGCTGGAGGATACGCATATCCTATCATTCCGTCCCAAGGGATCGACAGAGCGTCTACTGCAAATGCTCTTGGATCCGGACACGGGGACACATACGTCTGCAACTGATTGTTGAGATGTGTCGCAAATAAGTCTATCATTGGCCGTTCCCATTGGTAGCAAATCTGATTGAATACTTGTTTGTTGAGAGTCCACTCCGACGGCAACAAGCGACCCTTTCGTGAAAGGGAGTCTGCTAGCACATTCAGACGACCCGGTATGTGACGGACCGAAAGAAGAACGTGATGTTCTAACGCAAACAGAAGGATTCTTTCCGTTAGATTGAACAACGGAACTGAATGAGTGCCTCCCTGATTCCGTATATACGCCACTATTGTCGTATTGTCGGATAGGATTTGGACATGAGCATCGTGAATAATGTCCATCCAGTGACGTAACGCAAGCCAAATTGACATCATTTCCTTGATGTTTATGTGCTTGCACAGGAATTGCGGATCCCAAAGACCCTGGCATCTCGAATCCGTTGGGATTAATGATGCACCCCAACCTGTTTGACTGGCATCCGTCATGATGGTAAAACTCGGATCCGGCAACTGCAGCGGAACTCCTTGAGTTAACCACTGAATGTTTGCCCAAGTCTGAATCTCTTGTTTCACTTGATCTGACAAGAGAACGTCTACATCGAGCGAATGAATTTTCACACTCCAATTCTGAGTCAGGAAAATTTGAAGAGGACGTGTGCGTAGCCGCCCCATCGGAATGAGATCCGCGGCGGCTCCGCACAGACCTATCAGTCTCATAAATTCTCTCGCCGTGACTTTGTCTGCGTGCAGACAATAGCGAGCGTAACAACTGACTAATTTCGCTCTGGTTAACGGCAGACGAACGAGATTGTTGTGCGTCTCGAAGCTCATTCCCAGATGAGTGAATGACTTGGACGGCACCAGATCCGACTTCTCCTCGTTTACTATGAAACCGAGACGTCGGAGCAATAGAAGAAGATTCTGAACATCGTTCTGAAGCGTTAACTCGTTGCCGTACCTCTGAAGAATGTCGTCCAGGTAGGCCGACGTTACCGCAGACGAATGAGCTCGGAAGTAGATCATTACCGAGTTCATTACCCGAGTGAAAGCCCAGGGTGCTAGATTCAATCCGAAGCACATGGCCCAGAACTGATACACCACTCCTAGGACTGCGAAGCGTAGATACTTTCGGAATGTCGGATGTACCATGACGTGAAAGTACGCATCTTTGAGATCTATGCTCGTTGCATAATCGTTCACCCGAATACTCGCTCTGACCGATCGAATCGTCTCCATATAAAACTTCGGAGCGACGATCAGCTTGTTTATCCAGCTCAAATCTATGACTGGACGGAACGAGCCGTCTGGTTTCGGAACCAGAAACAGATGGCTGTAGAATCCCAGAGATTCCTGGTTTTCTACGACCTCTACCGCGTTCTTCATTAAAAGAGACTGCACCTCTGATAACAGAGCGTCTCTTTTCTGTGGATTTGACGGAAGATGAGTCCACTTTGGACTTCGAGTTAATGGAGGCTTTCGTTTGAAGGATATCTTTAGACCTTCCGAAGTCACTCCTCTCACCCAAGGGTCGTCCGTAATCGACGCCAACTCTTGTGAAAAACTCGACAACCTTCCGCCAACCGGAACGCGATAGAGGTCTAAGCCATCACCTCCTGGACCTGCGAGGCCTGCGGTAGGAGAAACCACGTCTTCCACGACCCGCACCTCGCCTCGTCGACCTCGGGGCGTCCGACCGATTGTCCCGGCCTGAAGGACGTCCCGAACGAGAGTCGCTATCCTGACGGTCTCTCGAATAAGACCAAGAGGACGCACCGGAACCTCTATAGGAACCTCTCTTGGGCGCATTAGACCCAGAAGTGCCTGTCTTATTCGTGTCTGCTGTATCCGACCTTTTAGGAGCGGATCTGAACAACAGAGAATCATTAGCTTTCTTTTTAATTTTATCATAAATAGAGGAAAGCTTGCCGTCAAAGAGAAGTTCTCCTGAGACCAAAGCGACTCTAAGAGAGTTCTTCACCTTAGAATCCACTAGTGTGGATGTAGCTAGGGCTGCGTCACGTCTAACCAACTCCAGATTTGCCACTGAAAGGGCGGAGTTACACGTGGAATAAGCTACTGCCCTTGAAAGAAGTCTTAAAGAGGATTGTATATCCTGAAACTCTTCCCCTTGAAGGCGCAGTGATAACGCCTTAGTAAGGTGATCTGCGTAAGATAAGGCATCTAAATTGGCTCTGTTAGACGCAATAGCTGTTTCCAACACCGCGGTTGGAATAGAAGCTGACGACGGTAATGATAGCTCTAAGTCTTCCGCCTCGTCGTCCATACGCAGAGGAACTCTCGGTATACCCTGTCCTGCCGTGTCGAATTTATTCCTTGCATTAATGAAAGGCAGGAGCAGACAAGAAACCTGCTTTTCCCGTCCTGGAAGCAAGTTTAAATATAGCGTCGTTCAATAATTCAAATGTTCTTGCAACATTATTGGACTGCGACGGAAACTCGGGAGCGATGTCCCTGAACCGCTCAAAAAATTCAGAGTCCAATGACGCTATAATTCTCTTGTCCGGAAGCGCAGCAGTCTGGCCCGACGGAACAACTTGAGGGAGAAAGTGCCGGATGAAGTCCACAGCAGCTTTATGTTGTTCCGAAAGGGATAGTTCCAATTCATCCGTATCCCTTTCACCATCCGGTCGGACCTCCCGATGTTCCCGGTCGTCTGCCCCCGATGCTTCGGCGGAGCGTACCGACCCAGCGCCGTCGGATAATTCTCGATCCGACACCGTTTCTGTCGGCTGCTGGGATGCTGCGATAAGCTGTGCTATCTGCACAAGAATGTCCGACGTCGAGACCTGCGGAGGCGTAGTCTTTCGCTGCTTCGCCGAGGGCAGCTCCGCATCAGATGGCTCCCGCATACTTTTCCTATGCGAACGCCCGGAGTCCATCGGTCTCGAATCCCTGGCTGCCGGATGGTGTGACCTGGTCGCTGAAGAATCCTTCATCGGCGAAGCTGGCAAAATATCGGAGGTCACGCAGCCAAGGTGCGGTCGTGTGCGCCGACGAGAAGAGGAAGCCTTAACAGTCTCTGCGGACTGCTTATACAACGGAGCGTCCCGAGCGACGGACGTATGCTCCGCTAAAGACACATTTTGTACCACAACATCTGGTCCCAGATGTTGTTGTACGAGAGAGGGACCTCTCTCGCTCGCGGCCCGGCTGGACCTGGACGAGCTAGGAACCGGACTAAAGGCTTCCTCCGTTCTCGTTTACTATCCGCCGTCACTGGGTGTGCATCTATTATGTTTATAGTGCTCGCATCACCCAAAATTTCCTCTTGGACCGCATCGGACGAACCCGGCTGCTGAACCATTCGGTGAATGGACGCTACACCGGGCGAGCTAGCGGACGACATTTGTCTAATCTCCATGAGCACTTTTGCCGCTAGCTCTGAATTCATTTGTGACGACGGACGCACACTTGAAGAAGACAACATGGAAACATCACCCTGTTCTGGTTCCTCTGAAATAGAAACTGAGAGAGTAGAGTGACCTTGTGGAGAAAGAGCCGGCATCGCTCTTTCTCCAGAAACAACATATCGTGACACACGTTTCCAATGTTTCTCATCCCAATGTTCACATATAGGACAGGGATTAATGCGAGAACACTGACTACAATTAATACAATGATCATGAAAGTCAGAGGAAGATTTCTTCCTATTACAATTTGAACAATGTCTCTTCATTGTGAAAGAACAACAATAAGTCCTAGTTACTCGCAAAAACCCTTGACACAAAGATACATAATAACATGATCCATTAATAAATGAAAAAACAATTGCAAAACAAAATAATTTTGAAAAAATATTTTTTCAGAGAAGCCCAAGTTGCTGAAAAGTAACGTTGAGCCCCGATGGATCCGATGGCAAAGTGTGGTCAAAAATTTTAAATTTATATAAAATAATTAATGAGACACTTTCGGATAATATAAATGTATCTTATAATGAGATAAACTACCACAAAGGCAAACAGCCCCCCTCAAAAAAGGCTGTTGCCAATGAAAACAAACAGTGTAAACACACTAGAAAACATGACTCCAGGCACTGAAAAAACTGGCCCGGAATCAGTCATCAATTACACTCTATCTGATGCAAAACAGAGACTCCCAGGGGAGAATCTGTAGAACATCAGATGGAAGATGCAGAACACAAACGTTATACACCCATGGGTGAAAACGTAACTATGGGGAAAATAACAGAAAACATTCTGTAACCAAGCAACTCTCCCAGGAAATTTTAGAAATGAAACTTCTCAAAAATATGCCAAAAGCATGGGAGAATTGCCAGGGGGGACTTTAGAAGGCTAGGGGAGAGGAAACACTGAATAAGCAGTGCAACAATTAGCAAGAATGACAACAAGAGGCCCATGCCTCGAAAATAGGCAACTTAACATAATTTCATCAAAAAATTTTAAGTACAGCCCTGATTATTTTTTGCCACTTCTTTTTCCTCTCCTCCTTCTATCCTCCTTAGAATCACATTTTCTCCAAAAATTACGTGTCTGGCATCCTTTAAACTGAGATTTACAAGCACAAAGATCAGTGAGATGTTGACTGATGAAGGGCCAAACAGAGAATGATAATTGGCGCCAATTTCGGGACGACTGCGTCACTGCGCATGCGCAGTAGAGGCGTACTATGGAGGTCCTTTAGGACATGATTTCTTTTTGTTTTGGATGCAAATTTTGGGGATTGGGGGGCAAAATTTGTGTTTGGCCCTGGTTTTGTTGGAGTTAGCACCAGCTAAGTCTGGGTCATTGGTACAGTATAAAAATATAGGGCCTCTAGCCCGAGCCATATTGAATTGCTGATGGATGGATGGACAGATGGATAGACAGACCAAGACATAACCCAGGGGTCAGCCTGGCAGCTGATTTTAGGGATGACTTCTCCCTCCAGAGACTTTAGGGAGAAGTCAGGATCCAGGAGGGAGAAGTCAGTGGACATGAAGGAGAAATCAGAAAAAAAATGAACATAGAGGACACAACTGTGGAGAAAAAAATAAATAAAAGTTATACAAACATACATACACACACAAAACTAAGTCAGATGGTATATAACAGAATGTAGGTTAAAATCCCATCTCCCCCCCCCCCCCCCCCCCCCCCCCCCACACACACAAAAAACTGTGTCGTTCATGGTTTCTGAATACCCCCTAACTCTTTGCCTAACAGTGATGACTAAGGTTGCCATGCAGCTGATTTTGTATTTGCCTCAACGCAGTGGATTTGAAATTTAGTATGACCCATGGTGAGAGTGTTCTTCTCTGTAATAGAAGGTATATTCTTTTTTAAAAAAATATTTAAAGTGTTTAAAATAAAATTCAACTTCATATAAGAAGCTGGGTCATTCATGGTTTCTGAATGCCCTAACTGCATTGAAAAGCGTAGTTAAAAAAGTTTTCGATATCCTTCGTAAATTAAGCGTTATTAACAATTTGAGTTAATTTATTTCTTAGGTAAATGACAAAATATTTCAGTTGTCTCCCTTCCCGGCTGCGCTGGGTAACAATACACTGTTCAGAAAACTGACAATTTCTGCCAACCATCTTACACTGACACGTGCGATTGGTGCTTTGAAGGTCTGCCATTCTTATCCATCCAAATACCTGTGATTTCTATTGTAGCCTTATTACATTTAACCCCCCTTCCAACACAACTTCACAAGTTTTCAAAGAAAAACATTCAATGCAAATTGCGGGGCGAATTTAAATGCAACCAATTTTTCAGTGGAACAGAGCGTAACCGCAAGCAATTTCGATATGGATGAACTGTCTCCAATACATTTTTTTTTGTTTTGAAATGGTGGTTAACTTTAATTTATTTATTTATTTATTTATTGGTGTTTAAGGTCACATATTTATGCACAATGGCTAAGCATGACCGTGACAGTTTTATGGGTGGAGGAAGCCGCAGTACCCGGAGAGAACCACCGAGCAACGACGAGCAGCTGCCAGCTCCCCAACATCGTAACTCCGCACTGCAGCACAGGCAGGGTTAGATTGGTTGAAGACATGCGCACCATCGACATGCAGTACGCCTTAGTACACGGCGTCATCGTGCCCCCCACGCGGGCAATGGAGATGAAGTGTCTTGCCCAAGGACACAACGCGGTTGCCGCAGGTGGGATTCGAACCGAGGACCTCTCGGCTTGCAGCCTGCACCTCTACCTACTGAGCCACCGCGCTCCCCCGGTTAACTTTAATAAATTCTAATTATCTCGATGCGTGTCTTGTGTGATTCGTTGTTTTGGCTGGCACTTTGTTTTTACATAGCCATTTTGTGCTGGTTGTTATCAGTTGGGGCGAATTGTTCGAACGACTACGCCATTACAATTCTTTTCAGAAATATAAAATTGGGCTAGATTAGGCTATTTTAATAGCCATGTGACGGACTTTAACAGCAGCCGTGTTTACTTTTTTTGCGAATGCGGAAGCGGGTGTTTTTAAATAATAAAACGTAAGAAAATATAGTAAACTGCCATGTCTCCCAAGGAAGTTTTGGAGGGCGACTTGAATTTCGCCCCCAATGTAAGCCAAGGCGACTTGAGGAATGACAAGGCGACTTCTTCGCCCAAGTCGCCCACTCGGCTGACCCCCTGACATAACCTCAAATTTGACTGCGTCAAAATTGAGCTATTTGTTATTACTCACACATATATGTATATGCAGTGATGTTGGAACCTCCTCCAGCCAGATCAAGGTTGATACCAGCATTAAGACAAACAGCAGCAGTATCTACATAGTTTTTTGTGTAATGCTGCATGTCCATCAATGCTTCTACAGCTCCTTCATCACTAAAGTAATACCCAGTAAAATTGAACTGCTTTCTCAAAATGTCTGTCATCAGATATTTATTGGCAGCAGATGGCACACCATTAATTCTGAAAAAGGGAAAAAAAACGTGCAGTCAAAATATCAAAGTGATTAAACAAATCTTAGCTTAAAAATCAGAAAGTGGATTTAATTTTGGGTTCAGGAAATGTGGATCAAAATGACCACAATGACCACAATAAGATAGTTTTCATAGGAATGCTGGAACTGGGGAGGATAGGGGACCAATGTCTATGGCTGCATCATGATGGTATGGTAGCACAGGTAGAGTACTAGAAACTCTATTACTCACCGATACTGCCAACTAAAGTACTTCCACCTCAATTACTGTCCACCCGGGTCCTTTTTTAGCAGGCCTTTAAATTCTCCAATTTACCAATGGTAAATGCTGTGTATGTATTACAATAACATCCCCAAATATTGGATTCATTTGAAAAAATTTCCTGATAAAAGTATCAACAGTATCCCCAACTGTCTCCAACCCCCCCCCCCCCCCCCCCCCCCCCCACCATCAAAAATGTGTTGAACAAGGCACTATCTAGGGCTCCAGAAGCAGGAATTATTCTTGTTATCTGTAGGGGCTGTTTATGGGACCCTTTTCCCAATGACATTTGGGCATCATTTTTCCCAATTCTTAACCCCATATTTCCTAATCTCAGTCCCCACTTAAACAACCAGAGGATGGCCACCAAAGGGTGGCTGATTCCCCCCGAAAAAAAGCCTTGATAGCCATTCCAACCTTATTCGCGACACACCCTCTGGTTGTGGGCAATAATAATACCAAGTATCATTAATATCCTTGAAGGCTGTAAGAAGTTATGGAGCGGACACGAATTCCGGTGATGCCCGGACAGACAGACAGACAGACAGATGGACAGACGGACAGACAGACGACGTCACGGCTAGATTCCCCCGAATTTTTCGGGGGAATAAAAATTTAACTCACAACAGGTGCCCTGAACTGGGTAGTTATAAGGCCTCAGAAAACCATTGGTTTTCTGAGACCTTACGACCACCATGCACAGGATACCAGTTGTACATTTAAATTTAATTTCCTTGTCTAACGAAATCTCTTAATTCAAAGATAAATGACAAGTTCTTCTTAACCCTTAACCCTTTACCTAAAATGACAAGTTCTTCTAACCCTTTACCTAAAATAAAATTCTTGAAGCACTAATTTTTCTGATTTTGTGTGTCAAAAACATAGCTAATGATCCCTCATTGGAACAAGTTTGTTCAGCTCGTTCCAATGAGGGGTCATAAGTTATGTTTTTGTGACAATAAATTAATAAAGTGTCAATGACACTGTAGCTCAGCTTGACAAACTTGAACTTGGTAAGTTATAAATGAAATGGCAAAATTGAAGATCATTGGTACCAATGTTATTTGATGAAATTTCAACATAACAGATTTGTGTGTGCACAACGTCAGAGTAATCCATACATTTAAATGTAAACTGTAAGACTGGCTAAAGAAAGAAAGGAAATGTTGATACACAAATGCAGTATGTTCAGAGGTTATTGTAAATGGCAACTTTTTTCACAGAAATGAATGCTAATCAATAGCTCTTATCTAAAGGTCTTGCCTTATGAGCACACCAAATTCAAAAACAATCACAGGCCTGGTCTTTTGAGGAGAGCTATAGCTCCCGCCCTCCATGGCTCCTGCAAAATCAATTTAAGGGGGGGGCCATAATTGCTCTCTTTAAGAGCTGTAATAGCTCTCCTTAAAACTTCAATTCCCTTATTAAGAATGGACTTAAGTATAGAATAGCTCTACTGTAACTGGTTTAGGGGAGCCATAGTAGCTCCCCTAGATTTTTCAAAAGTCCAGGCCTGCAATCCTATGATAAATGTGGCCTGTAGACCATGTCAAAGAATGTTGATGCACAAATGCAATAAATTCAAAGATTGGTGCTAACAGCAACAGTTTTTGATGGAAATGAAAAGAAAATCAATAGCTCCTATCTTTGTCACCCTGCATAAGCATACAAAGTTTCAAAATAACCTGATAATGAATGTGCCCTCTGAGGCATGCCAAAGGAAGAAGTTAATGCACAAATGCACTTAGTAGAAGGTCATTGCTTGTGACAATGGGTTTTTTTGGTGGGGGGGGGGGGGGGGTATGGAAATTCATAAATATACCCTGCAGAGAGTGCAAAAGGGATAAATGGATGCACAAATGCAAGAAGTTCAAAGGCTGGTGGTAACGACAATGATTTTTTATGGAAATGAAAAAAAGCAATAGCTCTCATCTAGAGGTCACCCCAAACACACATACCAAGTTTCAAAGTGATCTGATCATAAATGTGCCCTGAAGGGTGTGTTAAAGGGAAATATTGAGGTCTGACTAAACTAAGTTCAAAGGTCAGAGGCAACATTTTTGGACAGAAATGGAAGAAAATCGACAGCTCCCATATAGATGTCATCCCACACAAGCACACCAAGTTTGCAAGCGATGCAATCATAAATGTGCCCTGCAGGGTGTGTCAAAGGGAAATATTGACTGCACTAAGTTTTTACTAAGTTCATCAAAGGTCATTGCCAGTGGCAACATTTTTTGACGGAAATTGAAGAAAATCAATAGCTCCCATCTAGAGGTCATCCCAAACAAGCATACAAAGTTTCAAACCAATCTGATCATAAATGTGCCCTGTAGAGCATGCCAAAAGAATATATTGATGCCTGACTAAACTAAGTTTAAAGATCGTTGCCAGCAGCAACATTTTTTGACAGATGGAAATGGAAGAAAATCGATAACTTCCATCTAGAGGTCACCCCAAACAAGCATGCCAGGTTTCAAAGCAATCCAATCATAAATGTGCCCTGTAGGGTGTGCCAAAGGGAAATATTGAAGCCTGACTAAACTATGTTCTAAGAACGTTGGCTGCGGCAACATTTTTTGACAGAAATGGAAGAAAATGGATAGCTCCCATCTAAAGGTCACCCCAAACAAGCATGCCAGGTTTCAAAGCAATCCGATCATAAATGTGCCCTGCAGGGTGTGCCAAAGGGAAATATTGAGGTCTGACTAAACTAAGTTCTAAGAACTTTGGCCGTGGCAACATTTTTTGACGGAAATGGAAGAAAATTGATAGCTCCCATCTAGAGGTCACCCCAAACAAGCATACCAAGTTTATAAGCGATCTGATCATAAATGCAACCTGTGAGGTGTGCCAAAGGAAATTGTGGGCGTACGTATGTACTAATGTATGTACGTACGTACATACGTATGCCGATGGACGAGAAGTGATGGTAATAGTTCAGCTATTTGTCAAGTTGAGCCAAAACGTAATAAAAATTGTATGATGAATTTTGTGAAAAGCGCTTGCCAGTTTTGGCTGTTACGTTGGGTAAAGGGTTAAATAATATAAGAACAGTTTATTAAGAGACTACAGAGACTGCATGAATATGATTCTATGTTACTGTTATAAAACTCACTTGTAGTATATATTAGGGCTGTCACGATTTTTCAATTTAGGAATCGATTAATCGTCACAAATAATCGATTAATTGTACCTAGATGACCCCCACCCCTCTCCCTCCCCTCTCTTTGAAGTCGATAAAAATGAAGTTCAAGTCAGCTGACCTACCTCAAGTAAACAATGAAGACGGTCCACTTTTAGGTACATACATTCAAAGCTTTGATGTTCTGAACTTTTGAACCGTCAGTGCAATAATCAAGACCGGTCGGCAGTTGCAATCTTCGCAACTGCCGACCAGTCTTGATTATTACACTGACGGTTCAAAGATTCAGAACATCAAAGCTTTGATGAATGTATCTGGAAGACAAATGCTTCCAACGGCTTCTTGGGGTTTAACATCGATGTTCTTAACTCAATACCTTTAGAAACAATAGTTTTTTCATCAAATTTTCTTTTAATTATTAAACACCAATTTACCGATTATTCGACAATGAATAATACTAAACGATTTCGCCATGACCGATCAACAATCGATTAATCGATTGATCGTGACAGCCCTAGTATATATGCAGTTGATTGGGTATTAGTGTTAATGTTATCTACTCAATTTCGAATGTAAAATTTCTTAGTTTTTCCCCTCCAAATCTCCCAATGCAAATTTTCCCAATGGCATGGGCCCTGGACCCTTTCCAATTTCCAAAGAGGGCAGAAGAATCCCTGGGATGTAAGGAAATGTTCTTGAACTGCAAGTACTGTGACCCTCTCCTGTTGTGCCTAAATTAGTACAGTCTAAACGCCTGTTCACCAGTAAAGCAGAACTGGTTTACTGGAGTGAAGGAGCACTGCTCCATTTGTTGTTGTTTCCATGGGAGTATTTTATTAGTAAAACAAAACTTGCTTATTACAGTAATGAAGCTCTTCATTTATTTATTTATTGGGGTTTAATGACACTTTTGTCAGCCAGGGTCACCCGGAGAGAACCACCAAGCACTATACAAGCAGGGTTAGCATTGGTTGAAGACAAGTGCAACATCGACGCGCAGTACGCCTCAGTACACAACGTCACCGTGCCCACATGTGGGCAATCGTGATTAATAGTCTTACCAAAGGACACAATGCAGTTGCCACAGGTGGGATTCAAACCAAGGACCTCTCGGCTTGCAACCTGCATCTCTATCTACTGAGCCACTGCACCCCCTAATGAAGTTCTTCTCCACTTCACAAAGTTTCCTTGGGAAACTTGAACTTTCAATAACCTCAATAATTAACAGTAGTTTGAAAAGTGATGGAATCTGTACTCACACAATACCTGAATTGAGGAGTTGTTGACAGACAGAAAAATGGACAAATCATTACCACTGATAACAAGAAGACAGCTGTATGTCGAAAAATAATAATTTTTGATTCAATAAATTTTGAATTTTTAAAAATGTTTTCTTTCAAATAATACAATGTGATGATTATACACACAGTACGCCGTCATGTACTGGTAATTTTCCACAGGCGAGCAATATTTTCATGGAAGCAAACATTAATTACTGGAATAATCATCAAAAATTTAATTACTGAATTACGGTGCTTCATTAATTAAAATTTTGTGGGTTAAGATTTTTATTACGTCTTAAACGCATATGTGGACATCACTTCCCATGCATGGATTACGACCAGTTCACAGAGACTGTATTGTATTGAAAATGTTACATTCACCAGATTTCATGGTCATGATCAAAGTACACATACACCATGATCCAAGAAAAGAAATGTGATCTGTGCCCCCCACTACAACATACGCACACTTCTCACACATATATTCCAGCCCTTACCTGGAACCATATTACCATCGACTAATACATCCCAGATGGTACATGCTACCATCTGGGCTATATCGGATGATACTGAAAGGCAGTGGATCCCTTAAAAAGGTACAGTACAGGGAGAGTGTATTATCACTAAATCACCTGCTGAGTGGAGATTCCACCCAAGCAATAATTGCAAATTTGTAGCAAAGCATAACAAGTACAAGCAAAGTTCCAGCCAATGGAACTCCGGGTTATACCCGGAGGTCCATTGGTTGAAACATAATACATTGCTTGTGTTCTTTGTCCACATGTACCGAATTTGATAGTGATGCTTTGGGTGATAACTCCACTCTGACTCCCCAGGTGATTTCGTTACAATCCACTCTCCACGTACTGTATGAGTATCATTCACTCCCGCTTCATACTATGATTATTGTTATTATTATTCTCAAGTGGTGTAGGGGTGGGATGGGGAATATCACCCGAGGTGGTATCTTCATTCAGTATATGCAGTAGGGCTGTCACGATTTTTTAATTTAGGAATCGATTAATCGTCGCAAATAATAGACGATTAATCGTACCTAAATGCCCCCCCCCCCCCCCCTCTCCCTCTCTTTGAAGTCGATAAGAATGAAGTTCAAGTCAGTTGACCTACCTCAAGGAAACAACGAAGACGATCCTTTTTAGGTGCATTCAAAGCTTTGATGTTCTGAACTTTTGAACTCTCAGTGTAATAATCAAGACCGGTCGGCAGTTGCGAAGTTCAACTGCCGACCGGTCTTGATTATTACACTGATGGTTCAAAAGTTCAGAACATCATAGCTTTGATGAATGTACCTGGAAGACTATTGCTTCCAACAGCGTCTTGGGGTTTAACATCGATGTTCTTAACTCTTTACCTTTAGAAACACTAGTTTTTTCATCAAATTTTTTTTTAATTATTAAACGTCTAAAACGGGATACAATTTACCGATTATTCGACAACGAAAAATACTAATCGATTTCGCCGTGACTGATCAACAGTCGATTAATCGGTTAATCATGACAGCCCTAATATGCGGACAAATTTTAACATATTAAGCCAATGTTAGGCTACATAGAAAATACATTTGGTTCTCAGGCAATTAATTTTTTAAATTAATGAGGGATCGAGGCTTTAATTTTGATGTTTTATTTTATAGGTGTTAACTCTTAACCTGCTGAGTATTTGCAAAACATTCTTCATCAAATCTAGTCATGGCTGCTGTGAAGTAGCCATGACTAGATTTGTAGAGCTGTAGGTTTTTAAATTTCTTGTTCGGTTTTGGTTTTGGTTTTTCAGGTGGAGTAAAACCTCGGTTCGGTTCGGTTTTCGGTTTGTTCATGAGGCCAAATAAAATTCAATAAAACTCATTCTCATGTCCGGAGTCATAACTGAATGGCAGTGAAAATTGAGTGAAACTGAATGAATGCCCAAAGTAAGCTATAATACATGAAGAATCAGGAAGGCCAATATAATAATTACCTAAATATACAGAACTTTTATTGTGCTTGGCCATTTTTCGAGGATTGACACCTACATGCAACTTGAGGAAAGCTGCAAACACAACTACTCTCACTATTCTGGGATCAGACATGTTAACCTTCCAAAAGTTTTTTCAGGGAGATTGAAGAAAATTTTCAGGGAGATGACATGATTTTCAGGGATATTTTTTTTTGCGCGTAAAAGCCACGTGTGGATCAATTTTAAATACAAATTAATACCAAATACCCCCCCCCCCCCCCCCCCCACCCCCACACACACAGACATAACAGGAAACAGTCCAACAACAATACATCAAAGGAACATACGCCAACATTCTACTAACCGGTGGTGAGTGACCCAGACCTGTTAACCTCTCGAGGTGACTGTCAGTGAGATTTTGATGAGCTCCCAGTGAGACTCGGATGCTTGTCAGTGAGATTTTTGCACGTGGGCAGCACATCAATAATTTCCATGTTACCACCCCCCCCCCCACACACACATACATTAAACATTCCACCCTAATGTGTTTTATTTGAACAATTTGTCCTTTCAAAAGCCAAAATATAAAAATATAGAGAAAAACAGAAATCAAAAATATGGATGTGGTCATATGTGCCAATATCTGAGTTGTTCCAATGACATCCATATTTCAATGGTTTTATGTACAAAATGTTTGGAGATATTTTCGACCTTTTCAGCACTATATCAGTTTTGACGCTGTGTTGAAAGTTTTGGATCTATTTGGGAAATTATGGGTACTTGCGGCGACCTGCGGTAACCTGCGGCCATATGTGGTGTTTAGGCACACCCCGAGCCCGGTTGTTGTGGTAATTCGATCTGCCAAAGCCCAGCGCCCCACCTAACCACACCGGGTACTCACTGGAAGTAGTTGGTCATTTACAAAGGGGATTTGGAATGGGGTGATCATTTTTCAGTGAAACGTGAACATTATGCCACAGCCAGCCCAGGACGAAACATCTCCGGGATATTTAATTTATTTTGTTGTCCATTTATCACAACGAATGAAAAAACGTCCAAGTGCCGTAAATTAGCAACTTTTTAGAGATTTTTTTCACCAAAAACATAATTTTTTTCACAGCCTGCTTTAGAAAATTGCGAATCGGAAATTTTTCCCAATATATTGAAAATTACGGCAACTCATATGTTTGAGCCGTTTGTCTGCAAAATTGGCTATAATTATTTGAAGTGAAAGTGAAATCCAAAATGCACAATAAATTTGTGCGTATTTTTGCACATGTTCGATTGGACAAAATTTATGCGTATGGAACTTATTTTTCAATTTGACTGCTACCTGTATACAAGCAAAGGTGTGCCTTTAAAATATAATCAATTTCAGCAATTATCCTGCATCTCAAATTCATTTAATCCGCCTGTCAAACGTGTTACAAATAATCACAACACGGCCATTGACAGAAATGAGATTGGTCACCAGTTCTTACGTAAGTGGTGACGTTTCACACAAACTTAATGACCTTGCCACTGAGAGTAGAGCACATGCTTTTGTATTTGTAAACAAAAGCTGGTGGATTCAGTTTTTGTCTGGTATGTCGACTTTCCGGGAGATTTTGGCCCAAATTGACTCCCGGGCGGGAGGGCGGGAGGGGATAGCTAATTCCGGGAGAATCCCGGGCATTCCGGGAGAGTTAACATGTCTGTCTGGGATGGCTACATTCTGTGAATTTCTGCAGCAAGAGAGTATTTAATAAAAAACAAAAAACCTTACGGGATGTCGACGGTTTCGGTTTTTAAAAAAAAACTAAAAACCTTGGTTTGGTTTCAGTTAACTTCAGCTCTATAGATTTGATGAAAAATTCCTATAAGTTTATCCAAAGAAATCATCGGTCAATGAGCTCATTCAATTAAGAGGGAAGAAATCGGGTTAAATGTGCCAAAATTTCACTTAGTTCAGTAGCAAGGGATTTTGTACCTGGCAGGAATATCTGCCAGCAGCATGCAAGGAGTTAACTGGTGGCTCACTGGAAATCCATATTTGGGGTCCATTCTTAATTGCAGGTACCATAACATAAAGATTTCACATTCTCTGGATGTGGTTTACACTATCTTTTGAAGTGAATTTATTTCATCTGTGTAGATTTGCCTTGTTACAGTTTATAACAAGGAAAAGACATGAACAAACTTTGGAAGCCAAGAGAAAATTACCACTCCACCAGATAATGGAGAAATATTAAATATATTTGAGTTCAATTTTATTTATGCACTCTTTTTGAAAAATAAATAGCACCTACATAAGGCTTTTAAAAAAAAGACATTCTTGTTTCTCAGGCACCTCCATCATGATTCATCAAAGAAAATCTGCCTCATCACCTTTCTTTCTATGACACTATTTTTCACTTGTAAGACAAATATTTAGCCAACTAAACCTTGTTTGACAGAGCTCCAGTTGTTAAATTGTCAACTACATTATGGAAAATTTTCACTGCTGAAAACGCTGGTTTGCCACCTAACAGTGAAAGTAGTTAAATTTCTGATTCCAACTATTTTCAGAACTGTTTTGTGAATAAACCGAAAAAAGCCTCCCTCCCTCATCAATTTATTGTTGTTTAAGGTCACATACTTCTGCATACTTCTGCACAATGGCTAATCATGACCACAACATGGAGATAAATACAAGGTCAGTCAATCACTTATACCCCATGTTGCCTATTTTAGAGGACTCGCACCCCAAGCATTAGTGACTGGGTCCTATTTTACCAGTGAAACAGAGCTTGTTTACCACAGTAAACAAGCACTGCTTCACTTTCCGGGGTTCCCACGGGGGCCCCTCCCTCATCGAAAAGTTGGGAAAAACTGCCGGAGAAACAAGAATTTTTTATTACACATGTGAATGTAATATTGAGTTATTTTATGTAGAAACAACCTGGATATTTACAAAGCAATTATAATAAACAGACACTGTATTTCAATTAGAGTTCAGTCTCTAGTTGGAATATGGCGGCCAAATCCTAGCTGTGGGAAAGCTTTTGTTTGATTCTGAGCTGTATTGGTATTGTTTGAAATCAACATGCCACAAGAACGTAATAGAGCTGTAGGTTAACCGAAACCGAACCGAGGTTTTTAGGTTTTTTTTTTTAAAAACCCGAAACCGAAACCATCGACATCCCGTAATCTAAGGTTTTTCGTTTTTTATTAAATACTCTCTTGCTGCAGAAATTCACAGAATGTAACCATCCCAGAGAGAGTAGTGAGAGTACCCAGACACTGCCAATGGCAGTGTCTGGGTACTCTCACTACTCTGGGAAGGCTACATTCTGTGAATTTCCAACATTTCAGTTTAGTTGTGTTTGCAGCTTTCCTCAAGTTGCGTGTAGGTGTCAGACCTCGAAAAATGGCCAAGCACAATAAAAGTTCTGTATATTTTGGTAATTATTATATTGGCCTTCCTGATTCTTCATGTATTATAGCTTATTTCGGGCATTCATTGAGTTTCACTCAATTTCACTGCCATTCAGTTATGACTCCGGACATAAGAATGAGTTTTATTGAATTTTATTTGGCTTCATGAACAAACCGAAAACCGAACCGAACCGAGGTTTTACTCCACCTGAAAAACCAAAACTGGAACCGAACAAGAAATTTAAAAACCTACTGCTCTAATTTCAATCATGCTTTGTTGCAAACACATGCAAATAAATATACATCAAGTGAAAAAGGTAAAATTTGAAAGTCTCCTGATTTCATACAAATTTTGATAGACACTTCAAGCTAGGGTTTAACCCCGCTGCACACTGATGTCGAAATATCTAAAGTTCAGGGTGCAAATTTTTCCCATAATGCAAGTAGAGATTTAACCAATTCAATCTTGTTTGACAGAGTTCATTGAGCTCTGTCAAACAAGACTGAATTGGTTAAATTCCCAGTTGCATTATGGGAAAAATGACTAATTAAAATCTGGATATTTTGACACCAGTGTGCAGGAGGTTAATCTCTGGAATTCCCATTCCTGGGTTTCTGGTTTTTAAAGCCAGTCACGATTCCCGTGAAATCTATTAGATATGGTACTGTTTTTGTGTTGAACCGAAGTTTTCTAAATTGAAAAACTGTCCCAGAGTAACTTTGTAAGATTTTGTCAGACCTTTCACACCTGAACTTTTATTTATCGATCCTGCTTCCTGGAGAACTTTTTTCACCAAATCACTGTAGTGCTCAGTCAGTTCTGGAGGACTCTCTCTTGAACAGCAAGATTTTCACTTGCTTCAAATTTCAAACTTGTCTTCATTTTCAGAATCACTAGTATCACTCACTATTTACTCCCTCCTCATGCCTGGAAATAAGGAATGAGTTTCGTAACTTGTTTATGCCTAATTGATCGTCGTAACCTGTTTAAAGTTATGGGGCGACCAATGGTCGTGGTAGGAAAATTTTGAATTCCTGGGTTCAAAAACCCCCATTTCCTTGCATCTGCGCCCCTCAGCGGCCATATTTCATCTAAATTTCCAGGCACAAATTTTTTTTCAGATATCCAAAAATATCGAAAATTTTAAAAAATTGCCCAATACCAAAAACAGGTTGGAAAATATTCAGTGTGCATAGCTTACCTCAAAAAATGGGAAATTATGGCTGTACTAAATGGCGCAAATTGTGGCAATGTCAACATTGGTGAAAAATCACATTCTGACATATCAAAGGAGCTAACTATCACACTTAGACTACAGACCATCGAGCGGAGAAGTCTGCTATTTCCGAAATTAAAATGAGAAAAGAGTCATTTCAAATGATTAATTGAATGGATTTCTTCGCATTTGTCAGTAGCATTCCCCATAGAAAGCCCTTTCAGGTGATGGGTCTGGACCATAAAGTTTATGAAATAAGTTTGTCACGTGTTTGATCACCATTTCAAGTTGAGGTGCTTAACACAACAGTGAAGTGATGATCTTTTTTTTTTTTTGGTTCCGTTCGCAGTAAAATGCGATCGCGAACAGTTCAGAGGTTACGTTTTTTTTAAATCATCGTAACCTCCCGTAACCTCACCACCATTCGCGAATTATTTCCAGGCCTGCCTCCTTCAACATCAACTCCTTCTTCACTACTGTCACCAGTCTCCTCTGTTTGAAGCAGTGGAGACTGGTGACGGCAGTGAAGAGGCAGTTGAAGCCGGAGGAGGTACTGGTGATAAAACTTGCGATTCTGAAAAGGAAGTCAAGTTGGAAGCGGTTTTAGGTTTTCACACTTCTCTTAGAAAAAGAACTTTTCCGTATGGAGATGGCAGATTACACCAAAATATGTTCATTTTCATGTAAATAAATGTGTCTTGTTACTCTCATAAATTTACTTGATATTATCCAGGACATTTCCTGGATCCCAGTTCTGAGTGTAATTTCATTCCCGTTTCTGTTACTACAGAAAATCGAGAATATATTTTTAAACCCCTTCAAGGCAATAAAAACATTCAGTGAGGGAGGTTAATCTCAATGAAGAATTACCAGAGAACCAAAACCTTTTTGTGGCCTAAAAGTATCATTTTATAGATAGATCTATGTGTATACAAGTAAACACCAAGTAACATACATGTTGTAACTGCCTCCAATACTGTATACTCCAGATTTTATGCAAGTCCGGAATGCTGGCAAATATGTTGTCCTTAAGTCTCTTTCAGATACCTGAAAAGAGTTTTCAACAAAGACAACTGTTCCTGTCATCTGTTTTCATTTTTTTAACCCTTTATCTAACAAATCAGCCAAAGCTATTTGTGTAATTTACAAACTGAGAAGCTGAAAAGAATGAATTTTTAAAAAGAATTTCAACAAAACCACAGCCTTTGAAATCATCATTGGAGCTTGATATGCTCGTTCGAATGAGGGTCACATATGGTTTTGTTGAAAGTTTGTGAAAAATTTGAAGAAAAAAAATCACAAATTTGGAAAATATGTGTATTGGGTAAAGGGTTAAAGAAAATGCATGTAACATAACCATTCAATACTCGGTTGCCCAGAACATTTCTCTAGCTCATCATTCTTTAAAAGGAGTTTATATTAAATATTACTTTGGTCACAGCGGTACACCGGCATACACACCACTTACAATCCAGAAGGTGCGAGACTGATTATACAGTTGAAACATGAAGTCCTGTAGCGCAGAAAATCTGGTTAGTTAATGTACTCCTTACTGCAGAAGAAAGAAGTAGTTTGCACTTTTCAATGCAAAATACTTACTGCAGAAGAATGAAGTCGTTTGCGCTTTACAATGCAAAATATAATGTGTTATTAGCAAAGTTGGTAGTGAAATCACAAAATGAACCGACCAAATAGAAAGAAAACAAGAGGCCCCAGGGGGCCTGAGGGTGCTCACCTGACATGGTAGTCTAAATATCAAACCAGGGACTTGACTTGAATAAGCTGCATACGCCCCTTCTAAGAAAAGCATATACCAACTAGATGAAGCAATTGTGCCCACACAATACACAGGATTTTTCTTCTATTTTCAGTTCCTGCACTTTTATGTCCCAAAATTGAGATAAACGCATAAAAAGTTAAAAAATTTATAGTAATTTATATATTTTTTATACTTACCAATGACCCAGACATAGCTGGTGCTAACTCTTAAAATATAGGGCCAAACACAAATTTTGCCCCCCAATCCCCAAAATTTGCATCTAAAACTAAAGAAAACATGTCCTGAAAGGCCCTCCACACTTCGCCCCTACTGCGCATGCGCAGTGTCAGGGACATTCCGAAATTGGCGCCATTTATCATTCTAATAACCAGTGCCTGGTAAGCGCTATGTACTCAGCGGGGAGGCAAGAGTTCCCAACTCCTGGGAGGGCCATCCCCGTCTGGGTCATTGGTAAGTATAAAAAATATATAAATTACTATAAATTTTTTAACATTTTTATACTGTACCAATGACCCAGACATAGCTGAATAGTAAAAAGGCTGGAGGGCCAAGGACATAGAGCACAATGGAATACGCTCAATAAAATAAAATAGAGTCATCCCCTGTAGGGAAAAGAAGTAATAGGCCTTACATGTATCTTTCTTATTTATGATAAATTAGAAAGATACAACACCTTCCAAAATTGAGCTTCATACATCCATGTACTCTATTAATATCCAATATAATCCTTATACTAATAATTTTTAAAGTAAGCCAATAATAAAGTAAGTCTAGAGAATAGAGACTCTTATACTCCTAAAAGTGTCTGAGAATTGCATAATCATGTCCGTTGACATATGCAATATTCCAAAGTTATACTTTAAAAACTAAGACTTGAATGAATTTTAACTTCTCAATAAACAACCATCCCAATAACAGCTCAGAATTACTAACTCCGGAGGAGGTATCCCCTTGTTTTCATAGTAAAACAGGTGACCCAAGGGAACACCCTCCCCCCCCCCCCCCTTTTTCTTGCCCTGGGTCAAATAGCCCAGAGCGAAGAGGGCAGCCGAACAGAGACACTGCCGAAACAGACAGCCTACCTAGCTATAGTAGCAACTGTTAAGTGAATGACATTCTGAGCAGTAGATAATAGACCTAACAAAAGAGGCCTCCAGAAATTGACTCGATATTTCTAAGATAAAATTCATGAATGTGGATGGCTGAGCGCAATGAGCGGCCTTCAAAAATCTATAATAGCGACACTATTAATGTAAGCCCAAGAAGTAGAAGAACTCTTACTTCATGAGCCGAAATCTTAAGCACAACTGCTAAGTCAATGATATACCATAAGCAGTACCGATAGTTAATAGAATCCATTAACAATAAAATGGAGCGTAACGTCCTTCTACTAGACATCAAAGACAGAAGAAGCTTACGCCCTTGTAATAAACAGATATCTGTTTATAAATACATCAACTGTACCCGGAAAGAGTAAAGGCCTATGCCCATACGAAGACGGAAGGACCTTAAAATAATAGGTTCCGGATAATAGGAGCCTAACTCTTATGCAACAATCCAACCTAAATAGTAACGGAAGTATTGATTCCGAAACTATGAAAGTGAAAATCATCCATCGATAGTGCATGAAACTCACTGACTCTACAGTAAAAGAGAAACCAACAGAATTACTGTCTAAAAGGTCAGAATTTGAAAACTACTGTTTCCAGAGGCTCAAATGATTACTTAGCTAAATAAGAACCGAAGTTAAAATCCGTATAGGAATTTAATCTAAAGATTCTAAGTCTATTTATCAAAAAGTTACTAACTGACTTAGATAAAGAGACAAAAGACTCAATTGTAAACTATCGTAGAGTGCATAGGTATGAGGTAACATAAACCTATAACCTAAATAATAACAGGCTGCAGTAGATCTTGTGAAACAAGTATACTAAAAAATAGCAATGAGTAGTATGGAGGGATCAAGAATATGATCATAATGATCCCCACACCACGACGGAAGAGCCTCCACTTTAGTCGCATAGAATAGCGAAGAAGAGGATCTCCTATAGTAAGAAATCGCGTCCAAAGCTCGTCCAGTACAGTGCTTACAATGCAATACGGACCACACAACGGAATACATGAAGGTTGCGACCTTGCTGGTTGTGATAAAGATGACACGATTTACCCAGTGAAAAAAGATCCTCACATAGAGGAAGATTTCACGTTAAGACCCACAGTAGACAAGAGAGTAAATTACTCATGATCTCTGTGAAGATAGAGATGCTATCAACAGAAATGTATTGTGGTTGTTTATCTTAGCAATACCTGCTAAAACAACAGCGCCGGAGGATACGCGTATCCTATCATTCCGTCCTATAGATCAATAGAGCGTTAACACTATTAGCTCAGAGATCTGGACAAGCCAACACATACGTCTGCAATTGATTAGCAAGCTGTGTCATAAATAAATCATCATTGGGCGCTCCCATAGATAGCAAATCTGATTGAATACTTGTTTGTTGAGAGTACATTCTGACAGCAACAAGCGACCCGTAAGAGAACGGGAGTCCGATAAAACAATCAGACGACCCGGAATATGACGGACCAAAACTGAACTTGGTGTACAATAACCAACAGACGGATTCTTTCCATTAAATTGAATAACGGAAACGAAAGAGTGCCTCCCTGGTTCCGGAGATACGCCACTACTGTCGAATTAAAGGACAGGAATTTGGGCATGCGTTTCTGAATAATGTTCATGCAATGACATAAAGCAAGCCTAAAAAACATTATTCCGCGGAAGTTAAACTGATTGCTAAAAGACTGCGGAACCCAAAGACCCTGGCACTTCGAATCCGTAGGGATCAGTATATATCCCAATCTGTTTGACTGGCAACCGTCATAACAGCCACACTCGGGTCCGGCAACTGCGGCGGCACTCTCTGAGTCAACCACCGAATGTTTGCCCCAGTCTGAATCTCTTGTAACACTAGATAGACAAGAGAACGTATAAATCGAGCAATTCATGGATTGCCGGAAAGTTGCCGTCGAAGAGAAGCTCCTCCGAGAACGAAGCGACTCTGAGAGAGTTCTTAACCTTACTATCCACGCGTGTGGATGTAGCTAGGGCTGCGTCACGTCTAACCAACTCCAATCAGCCACTGAAGGGCGGAGTTATACGTGAACAAACTACTGCCCTCAAAAGAAATTACATTGAGAATAATATCCCGTAAATCTTTTCTTGAAGACGTAATGATAACGCCTCAGTAAGGCGGATTACGTATGATAAAGCGTCTAAGTTAAGTCTACTATACATCATGTCGTTCCCAACATTGAAATTGGAAAAGACATAAACGGCGAAAAAGAATATATGCAGTCTTTAATCACACCGTCTAGACGCATATGAACTCTCGGTATGCCCTGCTCTGCCAAAATAAACTATTTGTAAAAATGATAAAATGGCAGAAATGAGCAACGCGGACAAGAAACTAAACTATCATGCTTAGTAGCAGGCTTGTATATATATATATATATATATAGCGTCGAAAAATAAAACACATGTTGTAATGACAATATTGGACTGCGTCGGTAAGTCAGGGACAATGTCCCTGTACCAATCGAAAAAACCGAGTCCAATGACGCTATAAGTCTCTAATCCAAGATCGCAGCAATGAAGTCCGAACTAATAATCACTGGAAGATAATGCCAGAAGATATGAAAGGCATCTTCCGATACTACTAAAGGGAAAACTCGAAATCTTTCGAATCCCTTTCGCCATCCTGTCGGACCCTATAAAGCGTTCGGTCGTCCGTAGCTGATGCAACCGCGGACCGCACCGACCCAACGCCGTCGGATAATTCCTGATTCGACCGAGAAACTGTAAATTGCTGGGATGCTGCGAAACAACTGTGCTAACTCGGATAGCACGTCCGTCACTGAGGCCTGAGGAGAAGCGGTCTTACGATGCATTGCCGCTGGAAGCTCCGTGATCGTTACCCCGTGCATACTTCCAATATGCGAGCGAACGGAGTGTATAGGCCTCGTGTCCCTTGGCTACCGGATGGCGCGACCTATTCGCCGTGGAATCACTGAATGCCGAAACTAATCGGATACTCGAGGTCACGTAGCCAATGTGCGGTCGTGTGCCCTGCTGTGAGGATGAGGAAGCATTAAAGACAGTCTCTCGGACTGTCTATATAACGGAGCGTCCCGGGCAACGGACATATGCTCCGAATGTAAAATATCTGAACCACAACATGCTGTCCCCTATGTTGTTGGGCGAGAGAGGAATCTCTCTCGCTCACAGCCCGGACGGACCTGGACAAGCCAGGAACCGGACTAACAGGCTTCCTCCGATCTGTCCTCAATCTGCCGTCACTGGGTGAGTACTAAAGTAATTAAAGTGCTCGCATCACCCAAATCTCCTTCCTAGACCGCAACGGACGAACCCGGCAGCCGAACCATTCGATGAATGTACGCTACACCGGGTGAGCTAGCGAATGTCACTCCGTAAGCGATAGACATATTCCATGAGCACTTATTGCCGCTAACTCTTCATTAACTATGACGACAGAGGCACACTTTTGAAAGACATCTCCATAACTCTTCGAACAAGAAACCAGAAATGCTTGGATAGCAAGCATAAAATAATAATATATATAGCGTCGTTCAATAATTTGAAAGTTTGTGTGACATTATTGGACTATGTCGGAACTGAGGGACGATGTCCCTGAACCGAACCAAAAATTTCTAAGTCCACCGACGCTATCAGTTTCTTATCCGGCATCGCAGCATATGTTGTTCCGAAAGGGAAAGCTTGAAATCCTCCGAATCCCTTTCGGTATCCCGTCGGACCGGATGAAACTCTCGGACGTCCGTACCCGCTTCCGCGGAGCGTCCCGACCCAGCATCGTCGGATAAAATATATGCGACAGATTCAGTTGATGCTGGGATGCTGCGATAAACTGTGCTATTAAGGAAAGCACGTCCGTTCCCGAGGCCTGTGCAGTAGCGGACTTACGATGCATTGCCGCCGGAAGCTCCGTGTACGTTGACTCCCGCACACTTCCTATGCGAACGTCCGGAGTCTGCAGGCCTCGTGTCCCCGGCTACCGACCCAGCGCCGTCGGATAATTCTCGATCCGACACCGTTTCTGTCGGCTGCTGGGATGCTGCGATAAGCTGTGCTATGTGCACAAGAATGTCCGGCATCGAGACCTGCGGAGGCGCAGTCTATCACTGCTTCGCCGAGGGCAGCTCCGCATCAGATGGCTCCCGCATACTTTTCCTATGCGAACGTCCGGAGTCCATCGGTCTCGAATCCCTGGCTGCCGGATGGTGTGACCTGGTCGCCGAAGAATCCTTGATCGGCGAAGCTGGTAATATATCGGCGGTCACGCAGCCAAGGTGCGGTCGTGTGCGCTGATGAGAAGAGGAAGCCTTAGCAGTCTCAGCGGACTGCCTATACAACGGAGCGTCCCGAGCGACGGACGTATGCTCCGCTAGCGACACATTTTGTACCACAACATCTGGGGCCAGATGTTGTTGAACGAGAGAGGGGCCTCTCTCGCTTGCCGTCCGGATGGACCGGAACGAGCTATGAACCGGACTAAAAGGCTTCCTCCGTTCTCCCTCCGATCCGCCGTCACTGGGTGTGCATTAAGTTAATTTTATAGTGCTCGCATCACCCCAAAATTCCTTCTAGACCGCAACGGACGAACCCGGCTGCCGAACCATTCGGTGAATGGACGCTACACCGGGCGAGCTAGCGGACGTCAAAGGCCGTCGAACCTACTAGGGTCCTCTTAGGCAATTGGCGTATTACATGAGCACTTTTCCGCTAGCCCTTCATTAATTGTGACGACGGAGGCACACTGTTGGAAGACATCACAGATACATCACCCTAATCTTGATCGTCTGAAATAGAAATTGATAAAGTAGAGTGACCCTGCGGGGAAAGGACCGGAGTGTCCAAATCCCCAACAACATACCGTGACATACGCTTCCCATATTGTCATCGAAATCATACGATACAGAACAGGAGTTAATGCGAGTACACTGACCACATATAGAATGATAATAAAGTCAGAGGAAGACTTCCTCTTAAAACAATTGATCAATATCCTTTCAATGTGAAAAGAAAACAAGTCCTGGTACTCGCACTAACCCCTGGCAATCAAAATACATAATAATAATATGATCCATTAATATAGAAAAAATAATTGAAATCAAAATATTTTGAAAAAATATTTTTTCAGAACAGCCCAAGTTTCTGAAAAGTAACGTTGAGCCCCAATGGATCCCAAGCCTAAGTGTGGACAAAAATTTTAAAAATATTTTAAACAATTTATTCAACACTTACGAACAATAATAATGTATCTAGTTATGATTAAAATAACATAAAGATATTATTATTTAGAAATCCCCCCCTCACACAGAGGGCTGTTGTAAATGTAAACAATGAGTGTAAAAACACTAAAATAAGACTCCAGGCACCCAGGCCCGAAATCAGTTACCAAAAATACACTATCTGATGCAAAACAGAGACTTCCAGGGAAGAAACTGCAGAACATCAGATGGTAGATGCAGAACACAACGCCTAACCACCCGTAGGTGAAGACGTAAACATGGGGAAAGAACAGAATTCATTCTGTTATTCAGCTAAAACTCCCAAGAAATTTTAGTAATAATAATTACAGAAACTATGCCAAAAGCATGGGAGAATAGCAAGGGGGAACTTAAAGGACAGGGAGAGAGGAAAACACTTGAAAAAAAACAGTGTAACTAAATAATCAGAATGACAACAAAATGGCTGCTGCCTTGAAAATAGGTAACTTAACATAATTTCATTAAAAAATTTTAAGTTACAGCCCTGATAATATTCTGTCACACATTCTTTTCCTCTCCTCCTTCTCTATCCTCCTTAGAATCACCATTTCACTAATATTTATGTGTCTGGCATCATTTAAACTGAGATTTAAAAGCACAAAGATCAGTCAGATGTTAACTGATGAAGGGCCAAACTTAGAATGATAAATGGCGCCAATTTCGGAACGTCCCTGACACTGCGCATGCGCAGTAGGGGCGAAGTGTGGAGGGCCTTTCAGGACATGTTTTCTTTAGTTTTAGATGCAAATTTTGGGGATTGGGGGGCAAAATTTGTGTTTGGCCCTATATTTTAAGAGTTAGCACCAGCTATGTCTGGGTCATTGGTACAGTATAAAAATACAGATTTTTTTTATTTTTGTTCAGAAATTTTCGAAGTCCCAAACAAAATATTTTCAGACTAAAATTTTTTTTCTTCTTAAAATTGACCAAAATGCATAAAAACAAATTTTTTTTTTTTATCTTAAAATTGACCAAAACACATAAAAAAACAAAAAACTAATTTCTGGATTTTGGTCCAAAATTTCTAAGTCCCATCCAGACCCAAAATTTTCAGTGTAAAAAAAAATTTTTTTTTTGGTCTTAAAATTGACCGAAACGCATAAAAAACCAAAAAACTCATTTCTGGATTTTGGTCCAAAATTTCTAAGTCCGGACCGGAATCCCAAATTTTCAGCCTAAATATGAACCCAGGGACTTGGCTTGAACAAACTTGAATCTCACCCCCCTAAGCATGCTGCATACCAAATATCAAAAGATTCTTATTGGTAGATCTGAAGAAGATTTTTAAAGAATATTCCTCATACTGCACTAATTTGAACATTTTGGTTCCCAAAGGGAACCCAAATATGGACCGAGGGATTTGATTTCAACAAATATGTGAATCAATGTTCCAAAGATGTTATATGTAAAAAAATGAAAGCTTTTGGAGCAGTGGTTTGGAAGCAAACGATTCTTTAATTTTTTCTCATTGCCCACAGTGTTAAAAAATGCTGACTCGGCATTTTTTCAAAGTCCTGAAAAATAAGCCGATGAAATCGTCAGATGGGTACCCATACGCGCAACTAGTAGAAAGCTGTATGACGGAGGGCCACCATGGATGCTGACATTATGTACACCATACAAGGTATGGGTACATATAGAAATGGATTGAAGGAGTGTCTAATTTGATGAATAAAGGGTTAATATCTCCAGATCAAATTATCAGATTTACATAAAAAACTATACAGCAGAGCACATCAGTAACCTGAAGAAATATATAAAGAAACATGACAATCGGATTGATCTTTTTTGAGTTATCTCATGCCAAAGGGATTGGAGGAATTTTCAATTTGAAGGATAAAGGGTTAATATCTCAGGATCAAATCATCAGATTTACACCAAAAACTATACAGCTTGGCACATCAGTAACCTGAACACAAAGATAAAGTAACTTGACAATTCAAGGAATATTTTTCAAGTTATCGAATGCCAAAGGGATTGGAGGAATTTTCAATTTGAAGGATAAAGGATTAATATCTCAGGATTAAATTATCAGATTTACACCAAAAATTATACAGCTCAGCACATCAGTAACCTGAACACAAATATACAGTAACTTGACAATCTAAGCAACATTTTTCAAGTTATCGAATGCCAAAGGGATTGGAGGAATTTTCAATTTGAAGGATAAAGGGTTAATATCTCAGGATCAAAATAACAGATTTACACCAAAAACTATACAGCTCAGCACATCAGTAACCTGAACACAAATATAAAGTAACTTGACAATCCAAGTAATATTTTTCAAGTTATCGAATGCCAACGGGATTGGAGGAATTTTCAATTTGAAGGATAAAGGGTTAATATCTCGGGATCAAATCATCAGACTTACACCCAAAACTATACAGCTCGGCACATCAGTAACCTGAACACAAATATAAAGTAACTAGACAATCCAAGCAATATTTTTCAAGTTATCGAATGCCAAAGGGATTGGCAGAATTTTCAATTTGAAGGATAAAGGGTTAATATCTCAGGATCAAAATAACAGATTTACACCAAAAACTATACAGCTAGGCACATCAGTAACCTGAACACAAATATAAAGTAACTTGACAATCCAAGTAATATTTTTCAAGTTATCGAATGCCAAAGGGATTGGAGGAATTTTCAATTTGAAGGATAAAGGGTTAATATCTCAGGATCAAATTATCCGATTTACACCAAAAACTATACAGCTCGGCACATCAGTAACCTGAACATAAATATAAAGTAACTTGACAATCCAAGCAATATTTTTCAAGTTATCGAATGCCAAAGAAATGGATACGGATGCCGGACAGAGAGACGGATGGACAAAGGATGGACGAACGACGGATG